>JACEVL010000076.1:1303761-1859174 GCA_020284085.1 Aporrectodea caliginosa
CCATAGAAACCTGCTCAGAATGCTCATTTCTTCATCTGCATATCTTCATATCTTATAGTTTAGTTAAGCAGGAAATATTGCTGTTTAGTTTTGTTTCCTATTATCAGGGCTGCCAACATAAATTCCGGGCTCCTAGGCAGAGCAGTCACGGGCCCCTAACTATCCTTAGACTTTATGAGAAAAGTTTTAAAAAAAACTGAAATAATAATAGTGCGGATATACAACACTACAAAATTATATTTATATATGGAACTATTGTAGTTAAGTGTCCGTAATATTATATTTTAAAAGGCATAAATCATAAACTTTGTATGACCGATCATAATATTTTTCATAAGTTGATTGCTGGGCCCAGCCCGGGCCCCTAAAATTGACCGGGCCCCTGGGTTTTTGTCCTCTGCCCTCCCCCCTCTCGGCGGGCGTGCCTATTATACTTGTTGTCTGATACTTTCAACAATTACTTTCCGATTTCCCAACATCTTATGATTTCTCTTGTCTTTAGGGACCCTAACTAGCGGGATTCTCTTTTCCCTTCGGGGCGCCCATTAACTCCAAGAAATACCTACTGTTATCTGTTTTTGTTGCATACTACATTTGTTGCTAAAATCTATTCTTGTATCTCATCTACAATTCATTTGGGAGCAATAAACTGAAACTGAATATCTTCAGACTGTTTATATCTTCTGTATTCTGTTGTTTCTAATTTACTTTCATGATCATCAGTTCTCCCAGCTGTCTGTGTTATTCTGTTTTCAAATTGCTCCTATCATCCATCACCCGATGTTTGCGACACAAAGCGACACGACTGAATTACAAATACACTTCTTCCAAATTTCAGAGACGAACACACGACCAGACCACAGAACATCGATGCCCCTGAGAGGTCAAGGTCCCTGCACAAGGTCCCTAAAAGTATAGTAACCGCCTAGGGGAAGGCTCAAATCAGTGTACTCCCCGCGTTTCAAACCTATCGCTCTAACCGGCTATGCATAGACCTACATAGTTTATATAAATAAATACATATTTAGTGACAATCCAGGTCAAACAGGGGTCTCTAATGTGCAGAGCATTAGCGCGCAAGCTTGGTAAGAAGTGTCCCTTCTGGGGTAAACGCGCTGTTACTTTGCGTTTGCAACGGACCATGAAAACAATTGACGAAACTCTAACGCCTGTCGGTCGGATTATTCAAATGAACCAATTCAATTTATTCAAGGTCGTGGATAGAGTCACGCCCGACGTGAGCCTATACCTGGGACTAGAATCACGCCCGCCTCGCCTTTGGTCAATGCATGTCACATGATTTTGAGGAGTACCTGAAACGAACCGACCGACAAACATTCCCGATTGCGGTGGAAGATTGTTCATCGTGTTTTCTAATGACGACACTATGTATGTATGTATTTTCGTTTATTCAATCAAAGTTTTTTAGCCCTAACCCTGACCCTAACCGACCCTCACGACGCCTAAGCTAACCCTAACCGACCCTCACGACGCCTAGTCTGACCCTAAACGACCCCACGAATCCTAATCTGATCCTAACCGAGTCAACCGACCCTAAAGATGTCCGCCATTTCGAAATTCCAAGGGAAGACAACAAGTTCACGTGACAGGCTTTAGCCAATAACGCGACGGGCGTGAATGTAGTACTGGGGTTCCGCTAACGCCCGGGGCGTGAATGGATCCACTACGTTTATGGAATTCAGTTTGTGGATGACCTGTTGTTCGACCACGTCTTCTTTCCCTGCCTGAATGCCAGCCCATATGGGCCCATGTATGAGACTCATATTCCCATATGGGACACACACAGCCCACATGGCAGGGTTAGGCTCCATATGCTTTCTCAACTATAGATGCTCTCACTCAGACGAAACACACGCTTATCGACCATGACAATTAGGCCCCACAGAAATTTGCGCCAAGAAATTGAAAAAATTGCGCGGCAAAAACGTTAATATAATGCGGCGCATTTTGCGCAAAGTAAAATGTGGTATAAGTACGTTATTTTTTGCATGAATCAGTGTGCCAAACAGCCAAAGTATTTAACAGTGTTTTCGTTATTTAGTGTATAGTTTGGCTTCCTAAAAATTATTGATGATTGCAGAATTTTAACACTGACTGACGAGTTTCTTGTATAGTCAGTCACCAGGATGGTTGCCCTTCATCTTCGTATGTAACGTCTATGAATTCATGTGCTCGATAACGAGCCGACACATTGGCACTATGCGAATGGTCACGCACGCTGTCGCGTGACTGTTTTTGGCACACACTGTCTAACGAATTTTGAAGCAATCAAGTTTTAGAATTTTTAGACTAAGAGTCTGTTCATTAAAAACAGAAACATATTCCTTAACTACTAATTCATCTATAACTTCAATACTATAGTCCCATTCCGTGGTTTTTTCAATTGTCGCTCGGCCATCGATATCTATATTTAGATCGACACTGTGGTTGCTATGTTGAATTTACTACGCATCGCAGTGGATTTTAGTAATTTAAAGTCCAATTGCGCAAATTACGAACACAAATTACGAATCAAGTGAAGAAAACAGCGATCTATTATGGTATTTTGCGCGAAAATTGCGTACATTGCTAATTTTTGCGCCGTTGCGCGAGAGCTGGAATTTTGCGCGAAAATTGCGCGGCGCAGAATCGCGAATTTCTGGAGGGCCTAGACAATGTATATCTAAATATATATCTTAATGGTTTTATTATATCTTATGGTTTTTCGAGCGGTCCAGACTCGAAGTACTAATCAAACTCAGCAATAATTAACTAAATTACTCCTACTATATTCGACAGCACCTGCCAAAACGTACCATCAAAATGACCAGATGCAAACAGTTACACTGGTCAGAGAACATTCCCAATTACAATGCATATAGACATAATAATATATATAACTGATTATATGTTATAATAGTTCATATGAAATGAAGCATTAATCAATCATATGTATATATTTTAAAGATTTTCGTATTAAATTATTATCGGAAACATAAATTACCAGCCTAATTAGCTTTATAGCTGAATTCTCAAAATAGCAAAATAAAATATCTAATTAATAATAAGTGTATACTAAATCAATATAATCAATAGCAGCCTTAATAATCAACCACCCAACATATACAATTTCGTTTTTCCATATATAGTTGAACAGTAAAAAGTAGAATATCAGCAGCAGTTTGTATTAGTCGGTCTGTGACAGGTAGGCTGGTTCTCGCTTGGTAGACTTACACAGGCCATCGGGAAATTGCTTCTCGGACAAACGAAAAGTCTAATGACGAAACAAGTTGCATGTCCAGATCAACAGCAAGTTCTTGGCTTGAATCGTCTTAAAGTTGAATTTCTCAACCTTAACGTCTCCAGAACGAACTTTGCGGAGCCTTTATTTGACGTGTTTGTCCGATGAACGAATGGATAGAGGTGTGCCAGTCGAGAACACGGTACTTGGATTGGCGCGAAGGGCATAAAGTGGTCAAGGAAATGGCTGAATGTTCTCGATTGACACACGGAAACGTTAAAATTACTCCCGAGAAAGGCCTCTGGGTTGCAAGGAGCAGGGACCATGATGTTGCCAAACGGGCGTCTTCTTAGCGGAAACACGTCACTCTTGAGCCAGATCTCGGTGGTGACGAAGTATGGCGATGTGTTCCAGATGTGCGTCTCGTTTTCTCTGTAGAAGAAGACGTCGATATACGGAGTTTTGTAGTTATTGTGAGACAGACTTTTACCGTTTCGCGGAAAGAACTTCCATGGTGGGACTTTACTGTTCTTCGCCTTCTCGTACAGGCCGAAAGACGCCGGATCTTCTGCCACCTTCGATCGCAGGACTTGGCTGACTGTCTGGAGGTCAGAGATATTGAATACGACGTCGATGTCATCGTCCCACGGGATTAGACCGTGGTGGCGCCAGGAACCTAGCAGAGTCCCTGCGGTGACAAAGTACGTCACGTTGCTCGACTCCATCGCTTCGGTAAACGCCTGGAATGTCAGGTCGAGTATAGCCCTGAACTCCGAATCGAGCGGAGGCATGAAATGGACCTCGATGGACGACGGGATAGGGACGTTGTTGGCGACGTAGAAAAGGACGTTCAGCACAAGCAGCGCGCAGTTCAACACGAACAGTTTGCCAACAGTGAACCAGCTTAAGGCGCTGTGCAACCTACATTGGGATATGTGGAACGCTGTCATCGTTTTCAGCATTCCCATTTAGATTTCGATGCAAAAAATTACAACAAGCTTTGCGATGGATGCGCGAATAAACGTCTGTTGTCAAGAACGGTGTATGATGTGCGCCAATGACGAATGTACACGTGGGATTGGGCTTGACTATGGACAATTGCCGAGCAGGCGCTGCGAATCAGTCGTCTCTGAAAATTACCATATATAGGTAAACATCTCATGAATTGTGTTTACAGTCGTGCTTTTGGTTTGGTTTGCTATAATAATGCTATAAAATTATGGCAGACTTTGGGGAACAGTATGCTCACGGTGATTAACCCATTTGCAATGGCTTATCTAGGCGCATAATGATAAGCGTATTTCATTGTGGACACAAATCTACGTCCGGCATGAAAGATAATTCAAGATTTCTGGTTGACTAGGACCCCCAGGCAATCCGTTCTCCCAGTTTATGTGGTGGAGGCTAATGAAAAGCGGGACGAGTAACGAAGCTACAGATCTGGTCCTTTTCCAAAAGGAGGTGCCAGCGATTTTCGAGCAGATGATTGCTAATTAACTTCTGTGCCACTGAAAGCTAATTTTGCGCCCCCTCTTTGCTGCGCCCGGGGGCGGCTGCTCCTCTGCCCCCTTCGTTACGCCACTGCTTCAGCAAATATCACTAGAACACTTCGAAATTGTTTTCAAATGCTTGTAAAAGTCGTTCAATTCTCCATTTCTGCTAATTAAATCTTAACATTATAGCAGAGCAGGACACAACAGAGGCATGTCAACAATGTCTGACTTATTTTAAGAGAACTTATTTAAATCATTCATAAAATATTTGGACAGAGACTTTTAGACTGATAAAAACCATAATATTACTCACTCATTAAATATATTAAGACTAAAATTTTAAAATCATTATAGTACACAAATTCTGTGAAAATTGAGAATCAAAAAGTTACTCGTAAATGAGGTCGCATTTGACATCATTTGCTGAATCAACAATAACCTGTGACGTCGTCAAGCATAATTATGATAAAATGAAACGCCATTATGAGAAGATTTTGTGCAGGTACGAAAACACTTTGTGTTAAAATTAGGGCTGTTAAAGATTATTTTTTTTAATATTTAACTTTTACAAAATTAACGATTATTTAATCGTTAACTTCCGCAGCCCTAGATTAAATATATTCCCAATAAGTAATGACAAAATATGAAATTAACAGTATTCATTGTTTATCTTTTAATATTATTACTAGATGTTTGCCCGTCCTAAGACGGTGAAGTTTAGGGAGCTCGCACGCTCCGCTTAAAATCGCCATGACCGGCGGCCCGCGGGCCCATACAGGGCAATAGACTATCGTGCAGCGCAAATTTTATCACACGGCAATTTGAATCTACGCGACGGTTTAAATTAAAATCTCCAGCTCCCCTCCGTTGCCTCTCTTCTGCTAACGGTGTCGTTCCCACTCAAGCGCCCTCTAACAGACTAAACACTGGCTGCGCCAGTCTCGAGCGACCTGTATCGGTGTCGTTCTCACTCAAGCGCCCTCTAACGGTAGCTACTCGCTGGCTGCGCAGCCAGCCTCGAGCGACCCCTAGTGGTGTCGTTATCACTCAAGCGACCTTTAAGAGTATTATTACTCGCTGGCTGCGCCAGTCTCGAGCGACCCCATGCAGTATTCGAGCGTGCTTGCCTCTCCACTGTCTTCCTCCCTCCCTCCGCGTACTTTCCTGCCGTCCGTACCTCCTTCCCTCCCTTCTACGTGCGTGCGTGCGTCCCTTCCGTACGTTCCTCGAGGCGATCGTGTAAGGCTTACCCGTTGCATCCCCTCCCCATTCCATAGACGTCTTAATAATAGCTAGCTATTATGAAGAAGTCCATGCCCATCTCCTTATAGAAATATCGAAGGACCCACGCGTCATGATCTCGCGTTGCTATGACAGCGTTTGTAATAATTGCGATGACGTACGTGAAATGACGTAGGCCATGTTGTCTATGGCAATGAAGGCGAAAACAGCATAACAACCAAAGAGTGTAACAGCACGCCACAGACGCACGCACGCAGAGAGATTTCTGTTCTATTATATTATTAATATATATATAATTATTAATGATTTTATAGACATATAATGATAACATATACATATATATTGGCACGCCGTCAAAAGAGCGACCGACACAAGAGCGAAGTGATCTATTAACGGGGGCTAGCAAGGGGACGATAAGCAAAACGGCCAATCGAAACAATTAGCATGTTACGACGTATGGTTCAACGGGTTTAAGTGCGAAATTGTTTCAATCGGGCTCTGATATGACTAGACCTTTGATATACATTTTAGTCAAATAAACGCCCTTTGTTGTTCGGCCCTCTTATCGGAAATGGTTGAGCGCTACTTAACACTTTTCTTATAAAAGGACGTGAAGACTTCCAGTGACCAAAGAAAGTTGTCATCAATCAATCAATCATAAAATTTATATAGCGCCTCTTCAAGGGCTCTACTCAGAGGCGCTCCCAAGCCAGGCCTGATCATACAGAAAAGTCTTCAATTGGGCGTAGAAGGAAGCCGAGTGAATGCGAGGAGATAACCGAAGGAAAGATGGCAAGACATTCCACGCTGTTGGACCAACAACAGAGAATGCTCGGCGCTGCATAGTAGCAGTGCGGGCATTTGGAACCAGGAAGTCACCCCGAGAAGAGGAACGGAGGGCTGAGCGACCCTTAATAGACGAAGAGAGAGTGAAGATGGTGCACAAGTAGCGAGGAGCTGAACCCAAGACGCTTTGCCAGACGAGAGAGCAGAGCCGATATAGGATACGCTGCCGGAGGGGAAGCCAGTGTAGAGTATGATGCATGTAGGAGGATACGCTACCACAGCGAGGAATGGAACCAACAAGGCGC
This sequence comes from Aporrectodea caliginosa, assembly GCA_020284085.1. Lineage (NCBI taxonomy): Eukaryota > Metazoa > Annelida > Clitellata > Crassiclitellata > Lumbricidae > Aporrectodea > Aporrectodea caliginosa. Next base: position 1,310,829 of record JACEVL010000076.1, read on the forward strand.
GCCGCAGACCGAAAGACCCTCTCAAGGGAGGACAAGCGGACTTGAGGAAGACCAGTGTAAAGAGAAGAGCAATAGTCTAGACGTGAGCAGACGAAGGCATGGATAAGAGTAGAAGCAGCAGAGGTTGAAAGAGAGCGAGCAACGACCCTAAGCTGACGAAGATGGTAAAAGCAGGAGCGAGACAAAGAGGAGAGGTGCTTAGTAAAGGTTAGTTCCTGATCAAGGATGACACCAAGGTCTCGTACAGAGGTAGAGAATGATGTCATGGAGAAGGTCGATTCCCAAAAAGGCATGGTGATGTTGCTGGTGTCCGGCTACCGTTACCGAAAAGACAAGTTGAACAAAGACGGCAGTACGGCATGGCGATAATTGACTCGTGTTAACCAACACTAACGTTTGAGAACGTTTTTAGACTTTTCGTAGCATTAGCAGCATTAGTAATAAATTCAGACATTTATTTAGTATTAAATTCTCTTTTGTTCATAGCATTTTATGAATAAATTGGACTCGGATTAATCTTTCTGGTTGATTTGATTTATAATGTTAAAAGTACAATGTGTGGTCTGTGTGGTCGTCAACATCGCTCTTATGTCGGTCGCTCTTTTGTCGGTCGCTCTTTTGTCGGTCGCTCTTTTGTCGGTCGCTCTTTTGTCGGCGCTCTTTTGTCGGTCGCTCTTTTGACGTGCCACCATATATATTATATACACCTATCCTATAGCCTATATAGAATTACATATAATATAGATAATTACTATATACTTATATACATATATACATCATATACACATGCATGTACATATATAATCATTAATACATACGGAAGGCGTTCATTCAGTGCCCTGAAATGAGATCCTCACAGCATAGTACATGGCATGGCGCAGCTGGTAACCCGAGACGGACGGCCTCTGCCCGTCGGCTGTCAGCCGGAGATCCCTATCATCGACGGGGCCAGCACCGCGGACCCTGCCACCACCGCCGCCGCCTCCGGGTCAGATCAGCCGGAAAATGACGAAGAAGGATCGGCAAAGTCCGCCGAATGATAGCACCGCAGGCCTTATAATTATCGCCACGAGGGACCAAGAGTCCTATGGTGCACACTAAGGACTCAGCGGGTCGACACCGGAGGCCGCCGATGCTCAATAAATCACGGCGCTTCGTTAGGCTCGACCGACGCGGCGGCGGCGGTGGGCTGAGGCTCGTGGCGTAGCTGTAGGGTCTCGATAGAGACGGAGCGCGCGTCGTCGAAGCTCCTTCAATGTGTTTGGTGCTTCTGTTGAGATAAGAACTGCTCCCAATCGAGTGGAGGTTATGCTTGTTCTAATGGCGATTTAAAAAAACCAAGAAGCTGGGCGCTGTTGATAGCAGTAGTTGCGGATCGTTATGATTAGATGTGGTTCTCGGGAATTATGAAAAATCAATTTTTATTTGTCTGTTTCGATGTTTACTCGCTTGGTTAATCTAATGTAATGAGCGCTTCGTTTTTATTTGATATTATATGTTTATTTATTGTGGTGTATTTCAGGTAGTTATTTATTATTATTTATTATTGTATTTGCTGTTGTAATGTGTGATTCATATTTTCAGCTAGTTATTTATTTGACTTACTTGCAATGTAATTGTGCTAGTGATGTACTGCGTGATTCATATTAATCAATTGGTTGTTTGCACCAGATACCCTAACAGTTAACCCATACCTTCAATGGGAATAGTATGGACCATAACATTCATTACGAAAAGATTTCATTCATTCATTCATTCATTATGAAGATTTATATAGCGCCCCTTAGCAAGAGATTTAGAGTCCTACATCAGAGGCAGTTGGTTGTTGGCGCTAGATACCTAACAGTTAAAACCCATGACATTCATTACGAAGATTTAATTAATTCAGTCATTACGAAGATTTATATAGCGCCCCTTCAGGTTACTATTCAGGTTACTACTCAGGAGCGCTCTCGATCCCAGCACGGCTGAAAAGGACAGTTTTCAATGTGAGAACAGAAAGAGTCAGAGTGAACCCTGGGGAGCAAGCGCAGCACCAAAAGGATCCCGTTCCAGGGTGAGGGGCGAACCACTGAGAAGGTGCGATTCTGCTTAGTAGCTGTGCGGGCAAAAGGGACCATGAGCACGCTCCGCTCAGTAGAGCGGAGAGAGCGACGACCCGGAGCACTCAAGGGAGAGCAACAGAGGTCGCGAAGATAGGCAGGGGCGAGACCCAGCAAGGACCTGTGTACCTCAGGGAGCGACGGATGGATCTGTGGCATATTAATCTAATAGCCCAACTATGCGACACAATTCCTCTGTATGTAACCAAAGGGTAAAGCCTTTGACGCTTTGGGCCCACAGAGCGCCTTTATATTCAGTGCAGACAGGGTCAACCAGCCAGTAAAGAACATCGAATATGTATGGGAAAACGTGAACAGATTAGGAAACGAGACACCCATCCGTCATACACAATATTACACATCCTCCATGAAACCGATTTAGTTTACATCGAGGTCAATTGCGGACTTCAGAGGAAACCGTTGGGGGATTATCGGAGGTAGGCCATGGCACTAAATGTGTCGGCGTATAACGTCATTCATGTATTTCCCTACTGTCACATCTACAATGGTATAGATTCATTAGTCATAGTAAAATGGTATATATTCAGTTGATCTATTAGACATTTCTTGTACACAGGTTGAGATTCATATACGTACATCTACATGTTATATGCATACACACAATATATAATATCTACAACATATGTTTCATATGTCTGTACACACATATAAATATCTTCATATGTACTCCATGTCTATAACACTTTATAGAGTCTATATTTACATATAAGCATATTGACCGTTAGTTCAGGACTGTATTATCCATACTATTAGTCTCATAGTTTGTCCTTCCGTTTGTTTGTTTGTCCGTCCCACTAAAGGCTTCGAAACGGAACACTTTAGCGATTTGAAAAATTTTACAAAACGTTTTTACGCGAATTTGTAGGTAAACGCGACTATTTTCAGCTCGCAATTTACTTTAAATGCCGATATATTGACGATTTTAAATTTCGAAGTGGTGACTACCGTTGCAAAATTACGCCGCCATTTCTTGATTTCTCATAACGTCATACGGTCCACGGCCTCCTAAACAGAGCATTCGCAAGGCATTTCGGGATTTCTCCGATAAGCCAAAGACGTCATCTATCTACATTGGTAAGAGCTGCGTATGTTGCATCTCATATGCGCCTCTGTGAAAGAGAGCATGCGGATCGCGGTTCGCTTCCCGATGCTGGCTTATTTCAGAAATTTAAATCTTGGACTATAGCACGGTCCTTGCGCGGGGATCCTAAATGGCTTGGCGTCCATTCAAACGGTCGAGCGGTGGTGAAGGGCGGGGTCTCATCCGATCAATTCATTGAAAAAACTTAGCAGGGTCCAGGCTATAATTATTCGGTCGCTATAGAAGAAAGCGAAGGTTTACATTTTACAGTTTTAAATCCAGCGGGAACGATATATATAGGATAGAGAAAATTCAAATACACGGGCGAACCAGATAATAAGAAGCCGACAAAGAAAATGGTTGGGCCACATCATGAGGGGAGACTCCCTTCTAAGAATTATAATTGATGGAAGAATGGAGGGGAAGAAGACAAGAGGAAGACCGAGAATGATGTTGTTGGACTGGATGATGGAGGATTACAGCAAACTGAAGGAAAGAGCCAGAAAACGTGATGAATGGCGAAATTGGACATACGAACCTGCCTAGCAAGGCAGAGAACCAAAAGAAGAAGACCCGGTTAGTACCAGCCTAAGCAGCCAAAGTTAACCACGCAAATCAAGTGGGAACGAAATAAAATGTAGAGATAACCCGTGCGAAGCCGGGTAACGACATCTAGTATACACATATAAATAAACTTACACATTTACATATACATTTATGCAAATGCATGAACGCAGTTCAGTAAATTGAACCCTTCGATGCCTCAAGCGCCATTGCAACTTATTCACTTCTTGAAATGTAAAAGCACACTGGTCGTGTCACGGCGGTCACATGCATTCATCAACTGCCCAAAAAGAATTTCCCTAGCGACATATAAAGAATCAATTGGCGTCGCACCAAAGCTCAGAAGCCTTCCAGTCAATTCTTCCGCTGGCAATCGTATCACACACAAGTACACAAGCATAGCAGTCAACCGTTGTTACTTAAACAAATGATTATAGACTACGATTGTGATGGCGTGGAAAGATTGGTGACGATGATTTTTAATGTAACCAGTGCCCGGAGTGCCGCTTGGCTTTAGGTATAGGCGACATAGGCCCAGTCAGAGCGGCATTTCTCAAGGGGCGGTAAATTCCGGCAAAATAAAAATATGAAAAAAAATAAATAAAATAAATCTTTTTGTTCTGATTTCGTGTAGATTTTGTGACGCCTCTATGACACCATGATTCAGGATTTTGCAAAAGCAAGAAAAGCATATTTTTCTTGAAATTAACCATTAAATATAAAATACTCAGCGCTTTTATAAACTTGCAGTCTTGCCAATTCAAGAAAATCAAGAACTTGTGTTTAAGTAGCCTACTTATAATTAATTAATAAAATATTAATAACACATTTTCGTCAATCTGATTTATACTTCAAAATGAATAGAATAGGTTTTTCGCTTAGAGCACCTTAAAACGATATAAAAATAAATGATTGATCAGGATTTATGAGTAAGGGGCGACATTTTTTGTCCTTTCCTATATAGCACAAAACTGTAAAACGCCCGGTAAGGCCGCAACGGAATGTAACGACTTTCACGACAACAAAAAACTGATGACTCTGATGTTATGGTAATCGATGATAAAATTAATAATAAGCAATAACAAAACTCGCCAATACAGAACTACGCTGCCCTAGTTTTGTTATCTTGAGCATCATTATACATCAAGCAAAGATACCAATAATAAATGACAAGTAGTCAATGACGACAGTGACCATGGTAACTATGATAATGATGCGTTGTCGTGGTCGTCAAGGTGATGACAGTGGTTGTCATGGTTACGGTGACGGTGATGACAGCGCGGTGATTGTTGCCGATGACGATGATGATGACAATGGCTTGATTCTTAGTCGGCGTCAGTAAGTAAGAACGAAGAGCGCGTGCTGTTGAAATCAGGGAGAGGCCTGGTGAAACGGATTGCGAGTTCTTTGTTAGAAACTTCAATTCAATTGCTTCTGGTTTCGATGAGTTTTGAACCACAGGATTTGTCACGCGTCCCATAGGATTAGTGACTTATGCCTTCTGCTAGTGCAGCTGCCGCAGGAGCCTGCCATGGCTTAATTCTGCAGGATGCCCCCAACGGCAGATGCATCTATCGGTCAACGAATGAACGACTTAGCTCATTTCCTGTTGGGGTGATAGAGAGGCAGAGAAAGACGTAGGAAGGGAGATGAAGACATGGAGATACTACTTACAGAGAGCTTAGGACAGACGGGTAGAGTTAAAGTCAGAGAATGGAATACTGTAGAGAAAAGGCAGCGTAATAGAAAAGGAAAAAAGATAGAGGGTTAAAGATAGAAAGGAAAAAACAAGAGATGGATGGGTGGATGGATGGATGGATGGGTGGATGGATGGATGGATGGATTTATGGATGGATGGATGGATGGATGGATGGATGGATGGATGGATGGATGGATGGATGGATGGATGGATGGATGGATGGATGGATGGATGGATGGTTGGTTGGTTGGTTGGATGGATGGATGGATGGATGGATGGATGGATGGATGGATGGATGGATGGATGGATGGATGGATGGATGGATGGATGGATGGATGGATGGATGGATGGATGGATGGATGGATGGATGGATGGATGGATGGTTGGTTGGATGGATGGATGGATGGATGGATGGATGGATGGTTGGATGGTTGGATGGATGGATGGATGGATGGATGGATGGTTGGATGGATGGATGGATGGATGGATGGATGGATGGATGGATGGATGGATGATGGATGGATGGATGGATGGATGGATGGATGGATGGATGGATTGATGGATGAATGTATATGTATGGATGGATAGATGGATGAGCGGGTGGATGCATAATCATCTGTCGATGGATGGATGGATGAATGGTTGAATAGATAACCTGCTCTTCCTAGCAACCACAAAGCCTATACGAGATAGGCATACATTTCAGACATCGCATTTCGTAAGCTATATTTCAATAACAAAGCAACTAAACAACTTCGAGCGATGAATAATAATAATGTGTGCATTATTAGAGGAATTGTTTCGTTTAGGTGGTTTCTAATTAAATGCCTGCTATTGTTCTGTAATTGTAATTGTAAATTGTAATGGAACATTTATTTATAAAGCGCCACTCAGCGGTTCAGAGGTGCTCTGACCGTGCTTCGTGAGAAATGGTGGAAACATTGTTACGCTTTATATCATACGCCATAAAGGCAAACAGGGTTTTATGGCGCTTTTAGCGCCTCCAAAAACGCTAAACGTCATTTTTCAACTCTATTCAATTTATTGTTCCCCAAAACATGTGTACGTCGCACAGGTATAAACAGCAATATGTACATATTGAATTCATAAGGACATTATAACACAGAATATTGGGGAGCAATAGGAACCCAAAAGGGGCATAGTCCCTCTAAGAAGGGTCCCTATTAAAAAGGAACCTTTTTAGATGGACTACTAAAGTTTAATAAGAATAGTATTAGTATAAGGAGACATCAACAGACATTATAACAGACATAAGCGATAAAAGGAAGGTACAAACGCACTGAGTGTAGTGACATCAGACGATAAAAGCACAGCTTATACGGATGCAGTGGATATAATATTACATTCGCTTCGGTCCACACTCTGTGAATTAATGGTGATACGAGCGTGACATTCCACGTGCATCTAGACGTCAGTGCATTACCTATTGGCATATTGGACGACACTTGTAGACTGCAGTAGTGTAATTTATTACACTGCTATCGACATCTTAGATTAAACACTGCATGCTATAAATCATGTTGTCGGTGTTAGATTGAGGCGTTAAGATTGAACTCGCAAACGTATACTGTATACGCAACAGGCTTCTGCATACCTAAGGGATGCGCGCATATAAACTGTCGGCATGTGCTACTGCATTCATTTAAGAGATTTATATAGCGCCCCTGTAGAGAAAGAACAATCAATATTAGTATATATATATATGTTAGTTTACATTTTATTATAAGATTGCATTGTATTAGTACGGAAAGATGATTGACAGCTGACAGCCGACAGACCCAAGGGAGTGGAAGCATAGGCCACGCCTGTCAAAGGGTGAAGGGGAGAGAAGGCAGAAAGGGGAGCAAGGAAAGAGGGAACGAACCGGAGAGCGCGGTTGGGGGGCGAAAGAGTTGATTGACAGGCGGGGGCGATAGAGAAGAGAGGGGAAAGCGGAAGAGAAGGGATTCGCAGCAGGGGAGCCGGAGAGAGAAGACGGGCTCGGCGGATCGGAAAGAGAGAGTAACGGACGATGCCGCTCCTTTTATAAGTTGTTTCAAGTATGCAGTTTTTGATATACGAGGTGATGAATAATAACCAGAAAACGAAAACCATCGTGCTCTTATTCAGTTAATCAGTCTCATCGAATTAGTTAAAGACCGACGCGCTACCGAAGAGATATAGCCTGCGCTCAGCCACATAGTACACGTAGTACCGCTGCCACCATAACTGAAACGATAGAAGAAACATCTTTTTCAGTACATTGTGACAGAAGGGATTTTAGTTTGAGACGAGACAGAAGTACGACGCTGTTTCTCTCTACTAAACAATATCGAACAGAGACTTTGAAGACGATTCGACTGAAGGAGACGAAACAATTCACCGAGGAGGAGGGACTGGATTTTAGTTTGAGACGAGACAGAAGTACGACGCTGTTTCTCTCTACTAAACAAAAGAACAGAGACTTTCTCCTACACACGCATCTCAACAGAAACGACGCAACCTGTCGGGCGACACGTATCTAAAAAAATATCGAGGAGGAACGGAAGGACGGGAAGCGAGAGGAGGAGAACAGCTACAGCGGTGAAACTCGGGATCCACGCGGAACTTGACGACGTCAGCAGGAACACGTTGGCGACCATCCCTGGAGAAGAAGGACGACGAACGACAAAGGATCAGCGAATACGGCGCCGAGCTTCCGGAATTCTCAGAGGACGCGAGCAACCTTCGGGGCCACACGTCCAGAGAAAGCTGAAGAATAAACCGGGTGAGCCTTATAACACCAGTTGTGTGAATGAAGCCATGTAATGCTGTGTTAGGTTGGCTGAGACTGTTATCGTGAGCGTTTTTAATTGTGTTTGACGAATGTAGAGTGGGAAGCTGTTTAAAACGTGTAAACTGTGCGGATGCAATTGAAGTAGGGTTAAAGGAAAGTTGTTGTTTAAAGATAAAGTGAAAGTAGTTTATAACTACAGTTTGCCCTGTTGGCAGAGTGATCGTTTCATTGTAAGCCCTGTTGGCTGCTTATAAGTGCAGGTGATTTCAGTGCACACAGCGTACACTTCATAATGTTTGGAAAGATGAAGAAAGGACAGTTGGAGGAAGAATGCGAGAAAAGAAATATAAATCACCATGGGCTAACTCGGAAGGCGATGATTGCCACGTTAGAAGAATACGAAAAAAATGGACACGAAGAAGAAGAGGAGGAAGCTGAGACAGAGGAGGAAGTAGGGGGAGACCAGATGAAGCTCGAACTGATCAGAGCAGAAAAGGAAAGGACCCAAGCAGAAAAGGAACGGATGCAGGTAGAGATGGAGTTGCTGCAGACAAAGGCACAATTAGGCCTGTTACAGTCTAGTGCTTCTGTTGCTGCGACTGAACTATCTTCTACCCCTTCTACTTACACTAAACTGCCTAACATGACCGAGGGAGAGGATCCAGCAGCATTCTTCCTTTCTTTCGAAAAGGTTGCTTGCCTTCAAGGCATTGACGAAAGCAAATGGGCCAGAATTCTGCCATCCCTACTAAACTCACAAATGCGTTTGCATTTTAACAGGTTGCCAATGGAAACCTGTACAGATTACAGACAGACAAAAACAGCCCTGATGCATGCTTGTCGTATGAATGCGAAACATTATTTAGAACGGTTTAAAACGATGCATAGATCTGGAAGGCAGACATATGCACAGTTACTAGAGAACTTGAAAGACACTTTTGATTACTACTTGGAATGCAAGGGAGTGAATGATTTCATAAGCCTAAAGGACGATATTATTCTCGAGAGATTACGTGAGTCTTTAGCACCTGAAACAAGGTATTTCGTTGAGGCACGTAAACCCAAGACCTCAGTGGAGCTGGCTAACTACGCAGACCTGCAGTTTGAATGTGCTATAGAAGGGAGAATGCAAGCTAAACGAGACCACAGACCTGCGCAAAAATTTAAGTCGCAGGGTGCTGAAACGAGAGACAGCCAGTGGGGGGGTAGGGCGCCCTTCACCAGAGAACCCGCATGGAATAACACTAATGATGGTGCCAGCACAAGGCACATGCAAACAAGGTATGGGCAACCAGATCAGGTTGCTAGGACGGAGTATGGGGCCCAGTCTTACAATCCAAACAATGGCAGATTACACCCACAAGTGAATTTTGTACGGCCAAAGGGAATTTGTGGCAAAGTTATCGAGTATCAGAAACGTTTTTTGGTCCCAGTTACTGTTAACGGAGTTCTTGTAGAATCTTTAAGAGATTCAGGGTCACACGTGACCCTTATTAATTCTGACATTTTACCGAGCAAGCCATCTGCCATGGAAAATCCACTAAGAATTCAATGTGCTTTTGGGTTAATCAAGTGTTTTTCCACATGCGAAATTGAAATCTCTTCGCCGAAATTCGGGACAGATCGCAAGGTTAGAGTACAAGCAGCAGTTGTAAAAGGGCTGGGGGTGGGGATGATTTTGGGAAGCGAAATTTTTGCAAACAACCCTGGTCTGAAAGATCCGGTAGGGACACGACAAGACGCACGGAGGCAGGGAAGTCATAAACAAGACCACAGACACACAGAGGTACAGAGAGCAGCCGCGGATGCCACATCTGCTAATAATAATGAAAAACCCCAGCATGCACAATCACTAATTGCAACCAGACAGCATGAGTATAACGATAGCGGTCCACGACGCGGGAGGGACGAAGACGGGTCTAGACCGGTACCGAGACGCGGGGGGGTAGAAACGAGCCCGACCGCAGACGAATTAGCTGAACTACGCCCAAGGGAAAGAGGTTCAAAGGCACAGGGTGTAAAACCAGATGACGACCATGGGGTAACACGAGAAGCCCCAATCGTTGACGCGACACCCGCAGTAATTGAAATAAATCACCGGAAGGGACTGGACGACGTAAATGACATTAATGACCCGACGGGGCAGTCTACCGACGTGGAACAGAGAGCAGTATATGACCAAAGTCACTCGACACAGATCGAGGGTGATGATGCGCCGGTCACATCTGGAACTAATGGAATCCAACCCGATTCTGTTGAAGGAGCCGATAACGTCGGAAACGAAATAATTAACGAAGTGTCTGGAGCTTTGAAGAAGGCACAGCGGAACTTGGCTATGCTGTCCGACCTAGGAACACGTGGGGCGAAACTGAAAGGAGTTGACAAGCATATAGCAGACAGCGGTCGCTTTTGTAGGCTAGATAAGTTGCCTACAACCAAAGACGGAGCAAATGTGCAGAATCAATTACCGTTAAACGTAGCACCTACATGTAGGAAGAGGGCTTTTGAATTGGCGCACGACTATACTTGGAAGAGTCACAGAGGTGCTAAAGGAAACAAGAAGAATTGGTTCTATTCCAACAGGAATACAAATGAGTCCAGAAGAAGAAGAAGCAGATGGCATGAAGTAGGAAATCGGATGGATCAGAGATTTAAGAGACAAGATGAGGGCAGATCTTGTGCGACTGATTGGAGAAGTGATAGCATGAGGCATAGAGCAGATGCTTTAGACTGGCGGAGGCCCGCCAAAGGAGCTTATTGGAACATGACTATAGCAAGAGATAGTGATATGGTCGATAACGAGAATAGGAAAGAAGAGGAGTCGTCGTGGAGGAAGAGAAGATGGGCTTCGGCAACCCAGCAGAACGATTTTAAATCGAAATTGGGAATTAATTCTATACTGGGAGGCACACATGCCATGGCAGAAGGTTTGTCCCGAGCTTTTTGATGTTTATTGATGGATTATCTCGAGCCTATATGACCAATTAGGATTAAGGTGGTCATTATGTATGGTCTAAATAGTGTTTTCTTTACTTAGCATATATTTTCACATTGTTCACGAGTGTTTAAAATAGATTCGAGTTAATTGATTTGTCGTCGGGTTCACCGATGAAAGAGTAGACGCTGATCATACAGCAACGACCAGGGGTACTTGTTTTGTGTTTTTTTTTTTTATGTTTTAGATAACTGACTTACATAGTTCGAAGTGTTATCCAGCCTGGTGACGCAGCAGCAACGATGGCGAGAAATAACTAAATAAAAGACATTAAACAGCTCGCTATGCTCCGTCGCCTGTGCTCATGTAATAGACTTAGTGTAATAACGAACTGTTAGGATGAACGCACCTAAAAGCCATCTATGCTTTCTGATGCACGACCTGTATACCAGCAGCTTAAAGAGTGGGGACATGTAGAGAAAGAACAATCAATATTAGTATATATATATATGTTAGTTTACATTTTATTATAAGATTGCATTGTATTAGTACGGAAAGATGATTGACAGCTGACAGCCGACAGACCCAAGGGAGTGGAAGCATAGGCCACGCCTGTCAAAGGGTGAAGGGGAGAGAAGGCAGAAAGGGGAGCAAGGAAAGAGGAAACGAACCGGAGAGCGCGGTTGGGGGGCGAAAGAGTTGATTGACAGGCGGGGGGCGATAGAGAAGAGAGGGAAAGCGGAAGAGAAGGGATTCGCAGCAGGGGAGCCGGAGAGAGAAGACGGGCTCGGCGGATCGGAAAGAGAGAGTAACGGACGATGCCGCTCCTTTTATAAGTTGTTTCAAGTATGCAGTTTTTGATATACGAGGTGATGAATAATAACCAGAAAACGAAAACCATCGTGCTCTTATTCAGTTAATCAGTCTCATCGAATTAGTTAAAGACCGACGCGCTACCGAAGAGATATAGCCTGCGCTCAGCCACATAGTACACGTAGTACCGCTGCCACCATAACTGAAACGATAGAAGAAACATCTTTTTCAGTACAGCCCCTTTGAGATTAATTACTCAGGAGCGCTCCTGACCCAACAACGGCTAAAAGAGAACAATCTTGAGGTCAGAGTAGAACGTGGTCGCAAGGGCTCTATAAGCATTAGTCGTAGTGCCAAAGGAAGCCCTTCCCAGATTGCAGGGCCAGCAACAGTGAAAGCACGGAGCTGGGGTGTACGATTACATAAACTGTCGGCATGGCCTACACTCTACAGGCTGTGCATTATGGATTCGTTGACGTTTAAATAAGCTGTGTGCGATTCGTGAGAACTGGTGAAAATCTGCCAGAGTCATCTGTGATCCATTGCATCTGCCACATTTGGTACATCAGCTCCAGATCCACACGATTTAAATGACAAACATCCACGGTGTATGCATATGTTTGCATACATGTACGTTTTCTGTATGCAAATATGTATGTATGTGTGTATTTCGTTATTTATTTACTAATACGAAGGCATGCATGTATTATTGTATGTATTTATGTATGTTTATTTTGTTTATGAACATATGTATATGTATGCATGTATGCATGTGTATGTATGTACGTAGGTGCTTATTTATTTATGTATAATATGTATGTATGGTCATACCAAAATCAACAACTGTTCTTGGGAAACGAGTTTTTTCAGTTGCTGGACCTACTTTTTGGAACTCTCTTCCTGTGTCTGCGCGCTGTGCTCAGTCGCTTGTGTCATTTCGTTCTCGGCTGAAAACTTACCTCTTTCAAATTGCTTATCCACCGTAAGCTGTCTCTCTGTCTCTTGCGGACTGATCTTCTGGATGTTGACCTGATTACGGCTTGGTTTTGATGTGCCATCGGTTGATGCCTTGTGCATTAGACACCGACGCAATAGAAGTTGCTAATTACAATTACAATTACGTATGAAGGCATGCATGTATGATTGCATGCATGTATGAATATATGTGTTTATGTATGTATGTATGTATGTGTATAGGACATACCATTGCCTGGTATTACCCGAGTTAAAACTTTGAAGATACTGGGTGTCATCCTTCAAGATAATCTAAAACTCACAGCCCATATAGACCACCTCACAGCAACTTGCTCCTCCTCTTTTTATGCTATCAGAAAACTAAAAACCCATGGCCTTTCTTCCTCATCCATCCATAATGTAACCAAAGCTACTACTGTTGCTAAACTGCTATATGCCTCCCCATCCTGGTGGGGTCTCACTCTGGCTTCCGATAAAGAACGTCTGGAAAAACTCCTAAAAAGAGCCAAACGCCTAGGCTACCTAGAGCAATCCTTTCCAACAGTCTCAGAACTTGCCAATATAGCCGATGCGAAACTCCTTTTCTCCATATTACACAACCCCAAGCATGTATACTTCACCAACTCCTACCTCCACTCCGACCCCTCTCATCTCACCAATTAAGACCTAGAGCACACAACCATACTCTCCCACCCAAGGACAACTCTCAATTTATTCCCAGATCATTATATAAAAATATTTACTAGTTTATTCTAAAATATTCTAATGAACTTTAATTATTCTTTATCACTCATGTTAGCATTTCTGCGTTTTTGTCAGATTGTTTTCTCAATTAAACGATATATATATGTATGTATGTATGTATGTATGAATGAATGAATAATCCCATATCTCTGTATAGACGATGATACATAATCGTCATAACTTACGTGGTGACAATGCATCACATACGTCACAGGCATTGTGCATACGTAGTGCATGCGACGTATACACGTATTACGGAATCTATCTCGACGGAATACGAAACGCCAATACGTATAGGCAGGAGATAAAAATCCCGTTATTGGAGCGTGTGATGTGTGGAGCAGTCATTGTGGCGATCGGATCTCAGGGGATCCATATATAGTCCATTAGGGCATCGGAGGCGGTGACCGTCTCACCGAAGGACGCGACGTCGCATTGACAGAGGCCGTTGATGGCCAAGGAGAAGAGAGATCGCCTCTCCTGAGATGGTCCCCTCTCTTGAGATGGTCCCTTCTCCTGAGATCGTTGGCCCTTCGTGGGATCCATTAGACACTGTTTTGGTCGAATGGTTGTGTAGCTATAGCTGAAAAATGTTCCGTTCTAAATGGCAATTAACGTCATATAGGATTATAGGATTGTGCAGAGATCGCCTCTGAATAGCTTGCTCTTTGAGCGGCGGTTATTAGATGTTTAATAACAATTACAATTGTTATTGCTGCCTACTATAGTTCCAAATGTTGGGGTTTGCGTCTTGATCTAAACGGTTACACGCTTGTTCGCTACCTTTGGTACTTGTCTGTTTAACGACCACCAATATTCTTCATATGTCGATTTAAAATTCTTCAATGTAGCGATCGGATCTCAGGGGATCCATATATAGCCCATTAGGACATCGAAGGCGGTGACCATCTCACCGAAGGACGCGACGTCGCATTGACAGAGGCCGTTGGTGGCCAAGGAGAAGAGGGATCGCCTCTCCTGAGATGGTCCCCTCTCTTGAGATGGTCCCTTCTTCTGAGATCGTTGGTCCTTCGTGAGATCCATTAGACACTGTTTTGGTCGAATGGTTGTGTAGCTATAGCTGAAAAATGTTCCGTTCTAAATGGCAATTAACGTCATAATTATAGGGTAGCGCAGAGATCGCCTCTGAATAACTTGCTCTTTTGAGCGGCGTTTTTTAGATGTTTAATAACAATTACAATTGTTATTGCCGCCAACTACTTCCAAATGTTGAGGTTTGCGTCTTGATCTAAACGGTGAACGGTAACACGCTTGTTCGCGACCTTTTTGTAGTAACTCCTCAGAAGTTATTCATATCATGTATATAAAAATAGTAATGAAAAAGGGCGACCCTACCAGCGGAACGATATTGTTCCTTTTGGGTTTACCCTTTGACACCATGAACTACTGCAACAAGAGTACATAAACTTGTATTTGGTGATCAATAAAGCTTGTGAATTGAATTGAATTGAATTGAATTGAAAAAGTGTAAAGGAAAACAGGGATTGTTTGCACAAAAGCCCCATCGAAAGTGTTAAGACATTGGCACAAAAGGTCAATATTTTTCTATATAAAATCGTGGAAGCTCTAAGGTAAAAATAGATGCACATATATCCTCTTGAGGTGTTAAAGTAATGGCATAAAAGGTGACTGCTTCCGACTGCAGAAATTCTTTAGAAACGTAAAAGTATAGATAGGCTAATATATTCAATAAGAAGAGGCAAACCAGAGTGGGTTTAAAGACCCACTAAATAACAGCTTGGATGTGCAATTAACCATCCTGCCAACGTTTGATTCTCGCTCCGTTCGCAATCAATTTCCGTATAGATTTTCCGGGATTTTCATTCCCTCGTGCAATTTCTCTGCGCGATTTTTCGCTTCAACGCCGGTTCCGGCAGATTGTGTGTGGTCCATCGAGATTTATACAGCGCCATACATTGTTACATGTCTCGATATTAACTCGTTAGATCCGCCTGACGTTGGACTACAGGTCTCCGAACGTCGTTCCCGATTTATGATCTTATATCTCGAGTCGGCGGAAGCTAATGAGGACCCATAATTCACAGCGGCACATGGCGTACGGCTGCATAAGAAAACAGGAGGGAAAAGAAGACGCTTCTTTTCACACTTCTAGGCTTCTTCTTCTTCGGCCATGTTGCCGACGAATGTTGCCTTGGTGGGTGTGTATAGGGTATACGTATACGAGGGATTCGTTTAAGGAGTTTTAGTGGCGAGCTAAGAACAGGTTTCCATGGATTTTGGATTCTATTTGCGATGGTGAGTCGTAAAATGGAGCTATTAAATACGCAACGAAAGGGCATCGAACTGCCAGTAACGTATATAGGGGAAAGGAAGTTGATATGACAACGGACTGAGAATCGGTCCAGCTGTTTGGTTTTTATGGAGGGTTCTTCTCGGTAGAGGAATCCTGAGTCAAGAAATTCTAAAGTAATGGATCACGAATCAAAGATCTCTGAATCTACTGAGAACCAACACGTGCATGAGCAATTGTTTCAGCCATGCCATTAGTAAGAGAATGTCTGGTGTAATGAAGTGCTCAGATGTGGTTGATACAAGAGACCGGCAATTGGAAGATACGTGTGAAGTCATTGTGGGCAAGTTATCAAAAAATAAAACTGAATTTATACTTATTGGCCTCCGTGAGCAACTTAAAAAAATCCCAGATCCATCTATTTCCATCAACCTTGACTCTGCACCTACCCACACATTCACTGCAAATTCTCCTGTCCGCAACCTTGGTGTGATTTTTGACCAAAACCTCAGCTTCGCCGATCACATCACCCATCTTTCTCGCTCTTGCTTCATGCATAGTGACCTCCGTAGAATCCGCCCTATGCTTGACTTCAAAACTGCATCCACAATAGCTACATCTATAGTTCACGCTAAATTAGACTACTGCAATTCTCTTTTCCTAAACATAGATATCACTCAAATAAACCGCCTCCAAGCAATTCAGAATGCCCTAGCCCGTGCTGTCACCAAAACCCCCAAATACCATCACATCACTCCTGTCCTCGAATCACTCCACTGGCTCAAAATTCCTGAACGAATAGAATACAAAATCATCTCACTCACGTACAACACACTTCAAACCTCCCAGCCCTCCTATCTCCGTCAGTTGTTCACAATCCAGCCACTTCGTCCAACCCGCTCCACCTCCTCCCTAACACTGCTCCGCCCTTCCGTCACCTCATCACTAAAATTTTCAAATAGCTCCATAGCCATAGCTGTTCCACCTCTTTGGAACAAACTTCCGCCAGCACTACGACAAATATCTCACCCATCCTACGAAGTCACCAAAACTCCACCTCTCGCTATCTCTCCAGAGGTCTTTCACTCGAAACTGAAAACACTGCTTTTTGACAAATCATATCCTGAATCCAACACTTCTCCCTGCCTACCTCGCCGTCTGAACACCAAACACCATCCACCTTAGCCGCCTGCCCGTCTGCCTGCCTGACTCTCTGGATTTTGACCCCCTGCCTATCGATTTTGATTTGATTGAGCGCCTGTGAATAAGCTGGTTCCCGCGACTTCGCTTTTGTGGGCGCTATAGAAGTTCCGAGTTTACGATTACGATACGATTACGATCAATGGTCAAATTGCTCAGCCAGAGGTGGCGGATTTTCCACAATTTTGCAAATTCAAAACTTGAACCTATCTGACGAGTCTATAACCGATACTCGCTATTCGGAAAACCAGTGGTTAAAGTGGTTTGGGTGAGCAGTGGGAACTCCAAAGAAGAATTTTATTGGAAAGCATGTGTTATCATGGTTCCATTGCATGGTGAGCAGTGAGAAGTTGAGAACGCAAGGCAATTTCTTTAGAGCTGTGGGAACGCTGTTCCCACAGTTCCCACACCCTTTTAAACACTGCGGAAGACACATAATATGTATGAAACAAGAATCGTGTGGTCGATTGTTGTGACAAAAGCACTTTTACGTGACGGGTCTTCTCATTTAGGTGACGGATCTCATAGTATCTGAGATCCGGGGAGATCCGGCTGAATTCTACCAATGGGTGACATCGAGAGTTAAATGCTTCGCATAACGGTATACTATTCTGGCTCTTGAAAGGTCAATTGATGCGCGCAGATGGATAAGTAGTGTACGGTGACGGATCGTAAAAAGAATTGACTCTGACTTATCTGGGTTGATCTTTGGAAGAGAGCCAAATGTGGAGAGAGAGAAGCAAACAGTGTTCGAGTTTAGTCTTAGTTTTGATGGATCTGTGACAGACAGATAGAAAAAGAGAGACACAGACAGACAGAGAGAGCGACGTAGAGTTGAGTAATCAGCCTCTCACTTGACCACTGTATTATGCATGTGTGCAATTACACGCCCAGATCGACGAAATAGAGATAGATCAAGTAGAGACCGAAAGACTGATCCTTCAGGCACACCTGAGTGATAGGCAACAGCATCAGAGCGAAATGAGTTTCGTAATCGAAGATTTATGAAATGCCACTCAACAATTCAGAGGCGCTCCCTCCCGACCCAAGTCATTGCTATCGCTTACAAATGAAATGGACTTCAGGCGTTTCCCGAACAGAGGAAGAGAAAGACTGAGGAGTTTATTGCAGCTTGTTGAAAGCCATCAGTAAGATAACAAGCTGTCCAGGAAAGAGCGAAACCTGAAACTCCAAAGTCCAAACGATACATAACGTCCAGATAGCAAAAACCCGCAATCTTCAGCATCAAATGCAGCACTCAAATCAACAGATTTAAGAGGAGATGCTTTTAGAATCGACGAAATGAAACATGTTGTCAAAATGTGAAAATTGTGGCGGTCTCAGTTGGATAGTGTTAGCGATAAACGAAATGAAAAGGTCTAAAATTCGGAGACGCTGCCACTGAAGACGTGGTAGAAATAGGATTTCGAGCAGTTTAGAGATGCTATTCAGATTGGAAAGCAGTCTAAAATAAGCTTCGACAGTCTTTTTATAGATCAGTATTTCAATATATTAAAATATATGCAATTTACACATATATGCATGCTTGTTCATGTATTATACATAAATATAATGTATATGTATGCATATAAACAGAAAGAATCCTATATGCATGCAACTATATATACAGAATTATAATGTATACAGTCGAATGTGTATTTATGTATGTATTTATGTATATATATATATATATATGTATATATATATATGTATATATATAAAATATATATCGTTGTGTTGTAAGTTTATGGTCGACGACGGCTCTAATGGGTCACAAATTGCTTTGGTGAACAGAGGAGACTTTGATGGACAGCGTTTCCAGGTCAGTGATTGCTTTAGTTGGTCAGTGATCGCTGCAGCAGGAGGCCAGTCGGTTACAGCTTTTGTCGCATGACGTCGCTAGATTGGCGAGTTGTGCTTTTTTGTGCTACATTTTTGGTGACCGGTGCTAATTCTTTGTGGCCATTTTTGTGTCCAATGATAAGTTTTGAAAGACAGTGGTAATAGTAGATTAAATCATATTCTTTCGTATATTAAAATTATTTTAAGTTATAATATCGTTTGTTAAAACTATAGGAGTTATATATACAGTGTGTAGTTTTATTATGACAACTTAGCTAGCAAAATATTCCTGCCTATCACACCAGCTTCCAAATTCTGCGATGTCTCTAAATAATAGAGTTGACTAATGACCGTATAATGTAATGTAATTAGTAATTTATATAGCGTATACCATATAATGCATTTATCCTGTGCCAGCCTGTTATATCGAATCCTGTCCAGCATTGAGAAAGGAATGAGAAAAATTTAATAAATCAAATCTATCGACGTCGACGACCTGTGATGTCATATGATCAATCAATCAATCAGAATTTATATAGCGCCCCTTCAAGATTCCTACTCAGAGGTCTCCCGACCCAGGCCACAACGGAAGAAGGTAGTCTTTGATAATACCGTTAAACCGTTTGATTGATTGCTTGATTAATTGGTTGATTGATTAGGCCTACTTGATTGATTAGTCTACAGTAGGAACATTTTGTTTGTTGCCAGCAACTGTTCAATTCAGCACCGAGAGCCACACACAATTGTCCAACAGGCCCTGTAACTGCTACACGCAGGTCAGCATATTAACGGACAACCAACTGCAGGCAGGAAAACAGACACGCGGGATTCCATTTTGATCAGACAAAATCAATCAATAAATCAATCAATTTCGTTTGTTCTTGACATCAAGCTGACAGGTCGCAACTTGTTAAAGGTAGCAAAAATTGTCTCCGCTCTTACATTTAGTTAGCCTACTAAAGGAGAATTAGGCTGGTGGCAATGTAAGTTAGAGCAACGAACGAGGCAACCAATGAGGCATAAACTGAAGATTACGTATTTAGTAAATGTTTTTAAATATTACACGAGATGTGAAATTACGATCGTCGTTGGTTGGGGGCCGTCCATAAATGACGTCACGCACCTAGGGAAGGGGTCGGAAATTTGTGACGATGTGTGACATGGAAAAAGGGGTCTGAGAGGAGATGACGTCACACCAGGTCTATGTAATTAAATTTCACAATTAACAACAATTTAATTTTAACAATAACAGCACTAATTGTGAGTATTAAATTTTCATTACGGTTTTATTATTTTAATGTATACGGGCACCATTATTAATAATTAGGCTAATTATTTCAATATTTGGTCACCGTTAGATTTTTAAAATATGCATGAGATTCCCTATTTGTTCCATGAAAGAGCATTTGCTTCGCCATGGAAATTTGGTTTTAGGGAGGAGGAAACCGTGTGGCTTCATTTTTCAAGGGGGTGTTACCTTCTGTGACGAAGTGTGAGGAGGGGAGACGAACATAAATTGGTCACGCATACAGAGCGACGTAAATTTATGGACAGACAGGCATGGGAGGAGGAAACCGAGTGGCTTCGGTCTTATGTATGCATATACAGACAAACAAGCAGACAAAAGATGTATGTATGTAAAT
This sequence comes from Aporrectodea caliginosa, assembly GCA_020284085.1. Lineage (NCBI taxonomy): Eukaryota > Metazoa > Annelida > Clitellata > Crassiclitellata > Lumbricidae > Aporrectodea > Aporrectodea caliginosa. The sequence continues at coordinate 1,331,496 of JACEVL010000076.1, forward strand.
ATGATACGTATGTACATGAGCGATGTATGTACACACTGACATGTATGCATGCATGTATGCAGACAGAGAATGACATTGATTTGCACCGCAACAAATTTGTCTGCTGCAGCCAGCTATAGCTTCTTCAGCAATCGCCTCTTCTCTCTTCTTCTTCAGTCCGTAAGGCGTTTGCTGGGCGTCCGACCGACCGACCGACCACGGGCTGTCGTCTATGTTCGCGGCACGTCCTCCTCATTTATCTAGCTCCAGAAATCTACGGTCAACACCCCTACCTGTCAACGGAGTGACGATTAATCTGAGTGTGCGTTGTTCGTTGGACAGTCGGTGGTTGGTGGGAGCGTACGTTCCTGCGCTGGCATGCTGATCTCTCTTTTGCTGGTCGGGTGAATAAGAGCATGACCTCGATCGCGCTGATTAAAGAAGCTCAGAGGGGCCGCGGAAAGAGGATTAATCCTTTCCCATTCCCTCGGTCTTTCTCCAGCCGAGTTCTAAGAGAAGACAATTTGTTGATAGCTCGCTAATCAGTTGCCGCAGAGGCATGCGGACTTATTTTCTCCGGGTCTCTCGCACTGGGAGCGCCTCCTCCGATTGGTGTAGCACTGTGAGTGGCGCTATATAAATGTGTGTATTGCAGGCTGCCTGTTCTGTTAGTAGTTAAGATTTATATCTTCTGCCATTTGTGTTCTTGTGAATTGTTTGAATTGTTTCAATTGCATAGCTGTACACTGTAACCGGTTGCGGTTTGTCAACCGGATTGTTTCAATAAAGAATATAATTATTAGATACAATACAATGCAATACAGTGGCTGATTGAAGAGCATCAACGTTGTGTAACCGTAATCGTATCAGAAAATGAAGTCAGTATTGCCTATGCCAGGGCAGTGAGATGTAATCTAGACGGTTGGTTAATGTCTGTTTAACTACAGTGTCATAGCAAATATGATAGCGTATCCCTCCTCCTTTCTCCAGGCTTTGGACTGGCACTATGAGGGTGCAGGCAGTGGCAGATTAATAATGTAGCGATAATCTAGTTATAATCTAGTTATAATCTGGTAATAATCTAATGATAATCTAGTGATAGGCCTAATTTAGTGATAACTTAGTGATAATTAAGTGATAATTTAGTGATAATTTAGTGATAATTTATTGATAATCTAGTGATAATTTAGTGATAATCTCGTGATAATCTAGTGATAATCTAGTGATAATTTAGTGATCATTTTATAGTGATCATTTAGTGATCATTTTATAGTGATCATTTAGTGATCATTTAGTGATCATTTTATAGTGATCATTTAGTGATCATTTTATAGTGATCATTTAGTGATCATTTAATGATTATCTGGTGATAATCTAATGATTATCTAGTAATAAACTAAGGATAAGCTAGTGATCATCAAGACGGACTGCGGGACTCGAGACAAAGTGTCACCAGTTGTCAGAGTTCTTAACTCATCGAGCCTTGTGCTCCTAAAACGCTGAAGACACGCAGCCTCCTGATTGAGGTTAAAATGGGAGGCATTCAAGCCACATTAATTGTCTGACTCTATTTTAAGCTACGAAGTAACGAAGTGCTGCACAGCTGGTCAGATATATTGCGGCATAAAAACCCGGGTATCGCTGAGCTTTAGGCAGTCACTGGCGGCTTTTATAGGGCACAAATTACTTCAGTGAACAGTGGATGCTTAGATGGTCCATGTTGTCTCTTTCAAGGCAGTGATTGCTTTACGCGGAGTGTGATAGCCATTAGGGTAAGTCAGATATGGTCTTCATACGATGGCCTGATGGTTAGAGCCAGTGGCGTCGCTACCATGAGTCGCGGTAGGTCATTTGACCTTCCAATTTAACTCTTGACCTGACTTATGACCCTGTCTACTTAATACCTACAGCTGTGTAAAATTCTTTTGAATTTTTAATATCTGCTTTACATTTATAACATCAACATCTGTCCCATAAGATCCTTAGCCTTCAACTCCCTAGGAGGCGACGGTAAAAATTACAGGGTGCCAAACAGTTATAAAATCTTCTCTTGTTTAACTTGTTCCAATAAATTTCACGTGATCATACTGCGGTTTGTCAGTTTGAATTAAATAGCGAATATTATTATTATGCATAGCCGCACAGGAGTCTACTGAGAGCACATATTCATTCATTCATTCATAAATTTATATAGCGCCCCTTACAGAGGACTATTCAGAGGCGCTCAAATGCGTATACGCGGTTAAAGAGTGTTTATACATAGAGTTGTTAATAGTCGTCGTTCGTCGTATACGCGCTCTATGTCACGTGCTTCCTGTCAGAGGGCTGTCCATCTATCTTCGGCGTTCCTGGTTTCTGAGGGTAAATATTTCATTGCGTTCATTAGGACAATGTGACCTTCTGTTCCGCTTCTCTCTGTCCTCTGCCTCTCTTACTCCCGTGCTAATATACCGGCGGCTGACAGGTCACTCGATGTGCGGGTGTGAAAACGCATCAGATCCGGACGAAAACAGTTCCGCAGCTACGTGTTGATTGGTTCACGTGACCAGCACGCGGAAGTTTACTTCTATAATTAGAACTGTTCTGCCGATACCGTTTGTGCCGTTTCGTTAGTCTAAATCATGTTTTATTCCAATTACAATACAATACAATACAATACAATACAATACAATTAGAAATTTACAGTGCTCTAACAAGATAAGTGTTGCACGAAAGCGCGTTTGCGCTGTGTTCTTAGCCATAGTGTAATGAGAATAGATGAGTTTTTAAATTGGGTAGCAGATGAACGTTGACGGATTGTAGCTGGGAGACTGTTCCATTCTCTGGGTCCAGAGACAGCAAAAGCACGATTTCCAAACTTCCTCTTGGTGCGAAGAACGGTAAAGTCTACTCGCGTGGCCGAACTGAGTTCTCTGCCTCTTACTCCAGCAGTCCTTAGTCAACAACTGCACGAAAGTAGGTCTACATGTATACTCCTTAGACGACTGCCTAGGCTTATAGTTCCGAATTACTAGAATATTGTTTCGCTTCAAATAGAGGGGTAGTATAAAGGATAACACTTTTGCTTGAAGTTTTCACGAAATTCACGAACGCGGTTCGATTCCCGTAAGGTCCCTTGGGTTTAGCGCTTACCTTCATTCCTAGGTGGCAGTAAAAGTACAACGAGCTTGAGCCTTGCATGGCTGCAACTTTGTTGATCTATGTCTTCAGGAATTTGTGTTCTTGTGAATTGATTAATAGTCATAACATGTACATGTACAGCGCAGTGCGTTTGTCACGCGCTTCATTAAAGAATAAATATAAATAAAAATTCCACCAACAGACTGCTTTAAAATTCGCTTCGTCATACAGTACCACAAGTAGGAACTTTTTTTCGGCCCGGAACGAATTTGATGAAAAGGCGGCCTATAGGGTCGTAATATATGCGCGATAATGATCAGAGGGGCCAACGGTGGCGTCTGTGAATTGATGTTAATTCTTCAGAGACATTGAGGCCGCTGCGACCGGTCGTAAGTTAGTCGATTCGACGGTCAACAGGGGCCGAGATAATCTAAAAGAAGCGGACGGGAGAAGCCGAATAAATATATTAGCATACGATTCATGGCAAACGGGTCTACGGATGTGTTCGTCCGTTGAAGGCTGTCGTAAGACGACGAACAAGTGTTGAATGTACGAAAGAAAATGCGCTAAAGCAGGGCGAGGTAAGTCTAGGACAAGTCGGGTCAGGCAAGACAAGGTTACGTAAGGTACAAACTTTACTTTGCCTTTGATGAACTATGGTAAGCGGAGATGTGCACGGTTAGTTAAATGGCTAATCGATTAGAATAAGAATAATTAGCTACTGAAATTTGGTAATGGATTAAAATTAGAATTAGCAAAATCTTGTAGCTAATCGATTAGAATTAGAAGTAGCTACTAAAATTGGTAATCGATTAGAATTAGAATTAGCAAAATCTTGTAGCTAATCGATTAGAATTAGAAGTAGCTACTAAAATTGGTAATGGATTAAAATTAGAATTAGCAAAATCTTGTAGCTAATCGATTAGAATTAGAAGTAGGCCTAGCTGAGACCAAAAGGACTTAGTAGAGAATTACAGTTAATACGTGTGCAAATGAGTGCATGATTCATAGTAGTACAAATGGAGGAGGAAACAGATCGCCTAATAGGTAAGGGTAGGTAAGATACTAACCTTACTTTGCTTTTGTGAAGAAAGATAAGGCACGGTAAGGTATAAGATTAAGTAAAGTAGGCTAAAGTAGGTTGATGTAAGGAACTTAGATCAAGGTTATATGCTATAAGGCAGTTGTAAGGCAAAGTAAAATTAGTTGATGTCAAATGAAGTCAGGTAAAGTTAGACAATGAAAGTTTAGGTCGGGTCAGGTAAGTCTACTGATGAGAGTATAGTGTGTGAATATATATATATATAATATATATATATATATATATATATATATATATATATGTGTGTGTGTGTGTGTGTGTGTGTGTGTGTTTGTGCGCGCACGCTCATGCATGTATGTACGTATGTATGTGTACTTGCATGCATGTGTGTATGCATGTTTGTATTACGCACATATGTGTGTGTCTTTACGTTTGTATGAATGTATGTACTCAACTACTCATGTATTTGTGTGTGTAGGCCTATATATATATATATATATATATAACTATGTAAGTATGTGTGTATATATGTATGCATGGGCATGCAGAAGTGACAGCCGGTGAATAAATAGGAAAGCATAAAAGTCAAGATCAGTAAGTAAGTAAGTCTATTGAGTGGTCTACATAGAACTGAACGACGGCAGAAGGACCTACTGCTGCTGAAGCTGCTGCAGCGCAGTAGCTGGTGGTGGTGGTAGTGGTGGTGGTAATGGTGGTGGTAATGGTGCTGGTGGTGGTGGTAGATGGTAAATGACTGCAATTTGCTTTGACGTTCCATTTCTGCTCGGCATCGCTAGAGCAACGACTCCAACAGAAAAGCACTTGCATATCCATTAATATAAGGACTGTTAACAAAAACGGAAAATGTATTGGCACTACCAATAGGCCTTCTCTATCTTCAATGTATTGGCAACACCAATACTCATTTATAAATGCATTGGTGATAGACCTACCAATTCCAAAACTTCAGCAAACATACATGTACTGACAGTACCAATACCGAATTATTGAAAAGACCTTCGAACACTCTGCTAAGCGTCCCTCATTTCTGCAAGCCTATTTATCGTTATAAATGTCTAACTAGCTTCACAAACATTATCAAGCTATAAACTCACACAAATTAAGAAACAGGTCAGTCCGGACTTGGACTCCCACTTGATATTACTGGACAACCCAACTGCCATGACGCAGCGCTCGTGAATAAAATGGTGCTTTGTGCTTTTAAGTGTAAAAGCACAAATGTCTGGATTACGATTACGATTATTATCATTCAGTTTTATCGTATATCGCGAAGGGACCTGCTTCCGGTCAATACATTGGTTGCATAAATGGATATATTCAAAAACATAGATTTTAAAATACCGCCACGAATTACTGGCAACAGAACTTTGTGAAGCGCAGCTTGTTATAGAGACGTATGGGAAACAAAACCTAGCGGAAAGAGTATTGATACGGGGTATACTGCTGATTTATGGGCTAAAAGGAAATTGCCAATACATCAGTCGCACCACTTAAAAAATACTCGCTGCGATATTGACAATGTGTCAACGATACCAAGGGATAGCTACACTTTACCTCGATATGAGCAGCGGTGCCATTTGCACATCATAGTGAGCATTCGTTCTTCGCTCCACCCAGCTGATTTTCTCCATTCTGCGCCATATCCACATCTCAAAGGACTGGAGGCCTTTTGTGGATATGGCGCATAATGGAGAAAATCAGCTGTGTGGAGCGAAGAACGAATGAGGAAATCTTACAGCTGGTGGAAGAAAGAAGATCACTGATAGGCACTATACGGGGGCGGCAGAAGAAATGGATAGGACACATCTTAAGGAGCGACACCCTACTAAGAGACATCATTGAGGGAAGAATGGAGGGGAAAAGATGAGAGGTAGGCCAAGAACAATGCTACTGGACTGGATGTTGGCAGAGGAGGGATACAGCGGACTGAAAAGAGAAGCAGAGAACAGAGAAAAATGGCGTCGTTGGACATATGAACCTGCCTGAGGGCAGAGAACGTGAAGAAGAAGAAGAAGAAGAAGAAGAAGAAGAGAGTGAGCATTCCACGTCGCATGCAATGTGCAGAACAATATTGTGGCCCGAATATTCAAATTAACCAGAAGCATTACACTTAACTACACTAAGTACAATTAATTACACTGCAACGATTCATTTCGCTAAGATGACTTGCTTCTTATTATTTTAAATATTTATTCTGCAAGTAAAATAATTAATGTATTCCTAATTATAACGGCACCTTTAATAATAACCATTTGGAACCATAGTAATAAAATGTAGATACATATAGAGAGTGGCGGAGACAGTTTATTGTTTGAACTAAAGATCACGATGACGGAATTGGTGATTAAAGCGGTCACCATGGAAACTGACGACGCTATGTCGAATTAAAGTCCAGAGGGCACCCGGTTGAAGGAGACGAATGCTAACAGTATGCAGAGAGGATCGAGGAATTCGGTACAACTCTACCATGTATATATATATATTTATGTATAAATTCAGATGTGCATGTACGCTGTTTATATATACCTTTATATATATAATATATAATATATATATAGTGTGTATATATTCGAGGAATCGTGGCTATGGTCTTCACTTCTGTCCAGGAGTTTTACATCTAACGATTAACATAAGGATAGGGTTGAACCACTGTGGTTTAACTGAGTTTCTACAACACTTGAATTCGTTGAACTACGAACACTGCTTGAAGAATTCATTTGGGTTTACTCCATCCAATATAAGAAATCCTCCAGTTTCGGAACTTTCCTACACTAGAAAATCGCAGAATTGACTCTACCAAGATCGATAAGATATATTTAATCGGTGTCGAAGGTAATAATAATTAAATATTCGTTTATTGAGAAAGACAACTCTTTTTGGCACACCGCAATCAGTTACAATGTCAAAGAGCTTATAGAAAATAATAGGTGTTTTGTTTTACTCAATACGTAGTTGACCATAATGTTCAAATGAGGAATGGACATAGTCATTGAAGTTCCAGTTGGCGACGCAGGAGTTCCATTATACTGTGCTGTTCTTGCTGTTGTTATAGATCTTTGTATAATGTGAATTTCAATTGGTTATTTGGTTAATTTCACAAACTCTATCCAAAGACTGATATCTCAGTCTCGTGATTATAACTCCTCTTGATGCAACTGGCTCTTCTCTTCTCCTACCGAACAAGTGCAGGACATAACGCAATGATGACTGCGCGTCCATCCATGCGCTTCAAACAAACATAAATACTTTTTTCCCACCAAGAACCAAAGCAGCTCTGTCGAGCGCTCTAATAATCGAGTGACTATAGAGAATAATTTATAGGTACTCGGTCTCGGCACTGTCTATCTCTTAATCTTCCGGATGCAGCTGGTCTTGTCCGTCTGTCCGTCTGTCCGTCTGTCCTTCCTTCCGTCTTTCCGTCCGTCTACCAAGGCACAGACACACACCGATGACCAGCCACTGAACGCTACATAGCCCCGCCATAATGTCACCCGTCCATTCGTCTATGACGCTGCCTTTCTCTTCTGTCAAGATTTACAGCGTCACTTTTATACATGCCTTCATTTCAGTTAGCGGTCGCGAACCGCAGAATGTGGGCTATATTTAAAGCGTAGGGTATATAAATAGGCCCGTGCATAAATATATTATGTGGCCTATGTATACGAGGTTTCCCAAGGCTGTACCAGTCCGAGGTCACTCAATAAGGTGTTCACTGTTTGTTGCATATTAGATGCTTCGACACAATTTTCTTTGCGTTCTTTTGCTGGATGGTCGTTTCGTTCGGTATATGGGTTAAATATATGCATTGCCTTGACCCAAATGTAGATTAACTTGACCCAAATATGGATCGTTGTGACCAAGATATGAAGCCGACAAGGACGTCATTTATGGGGTCCCTAGAGCAAGTCCTGAAGACTAACAGGATAGGATCTGGATCAATTATTCTGCTGCAAAAGATCTTTGTAGCGGCTTTTATAGCGAAAATCAAGGATTGAAGTAAATTGGTTAGTACCTACTTAGTCAAGGCACTTAATCATTGTGTCTAAATGGTAATTTTTCATATGGTACTTTGCTCGCATGCATATGCGTATGCCACCACAGAGTTCTGTGCTTGGTGCTCTTTGTTTGCATTATACACAGCACCACTAGCAACATTCCTGGATAGTCATTCGCTGGGTATCTTATTTGTATGTACATGTATGTATGAGCATTTGTTATAGCGCCCCTTCAAGATTACTACTCAGAGGCGCTCCCGACTACTGTAGTGCGGACACTGAATCGGAGTTTCACGCCGAAGCGCATGAGCAATTGCGAGTGAAGGACTTGCCCAGGGTCCTACGCGACATCTTGAGGTGGATTCGAACCCGCAACCCTCCGGCTGCAAGGCACCGAACATACCCCTACACCACCGCGCCCCATGATGATACTCAGATATACATTTCATTTGACAGTCTGTCGTGTGACACGTCTGTCCAGCTGTTGTCTACTGTCTTTGATGAGATAAGTGTTAGATGGCTTCCAATAAACTCATCCTTAACCCATCAAAGATGAATTTCTGCTACTGGGCACTCCACAGCAACTTTAAAATTTTCCTTGACTTAAGCCACCGAAACTGGGTGACTCAATTGTTTAGATGGTCGACGCTGCTCGTAACTTAGTCGCTGATTTGTACCATGTCTCTCACTGGCCATGCAAAGTATTTGTAAGTTATCATTATGTTCATTCGTGACATTCGCAGTATTAGACGTTATGTGCCCATGTCTCCAAGGATATCTCTGGCAAATGCATTGGTCTCCGGTCGTCCAGATTACAGAACTCTGGCAATAAAGCCATTAATGAAACATCCAAATATTAACATCCAATCATTGTGCTTAAATCTTTGCATTGGCTTCCTGCTCAGCAAAGAATTAGTTTCAAATTAGGGCTCATATAATTATAACTGGTAGGCTAAAACATTGACTTCTAGCCAGCCACAGCACTTAAATCAGTTCCTATTCCCCAGACGTATTATTCAACGAGGTCATCTGATTATCTTTGTCTGGTCATACCTAAATCAAGAGCTGTTCTTGGCGAACGATCTTCTTTGGTTGCTGGACCTAATTTTTGGAACTCGCTCCCGGTGTCTGTCCACTCTGCTCTGTTGCTTTTGTCATTTCGTTATCAACTTAAAACTTATTCTGCCACATCACTTATAGACTGCCTCTCTGTCTTACGGACTGATCTTCAGGCTATTGATCTGATTACGGCTTGGTTTTGGTGTACCATCGGTTGATCATAATTCGTTTATTGAGATATGACCTGTCGTCAGAACGCAACAGTTAGCATAATGTCAAGAGATTGGTGGATTTAGTCCAGCAAACATTTTTTAAACAGCATGCTTTGTCGATGCCTTGAGCTTCAGATACCGGCGCAATAAAAGTGACTAATTACAATCACAATTACAATCGTCTGCTACAACTCAGACGCGTTAAGTCTTCAGTCTTTGCAAATCATCTTTCGAGGGTTTTTTCACGCTGAATAGCCTGTCTAAACAAGAAGTGACTCGCTCTATGCCCTGGATCGGGGGTGGCAAGATTGATGTCTCTAATCTTCGGGCAACCAGCATCTCTTTGGATTTATTAGTGTTCAGCTGGAGATTGTTAGCTGTAGCCCATTCTTTTATTGTGGATTGCTTTCGTAAATTTACAAGGCGGTTTCTGATTTATGCGTACAGCAAAGCTATGTGGAAATTGCTCCTCTCTTTTAGGATTCCCAAGAAGATTATGGTCCTTGCAAAGAAGCTCAACGTCAACAGAACGAGTGCTGCACGTATTGACGGTTTAACTTCAGATTGGTTTAGTACGACGGGGCTGCAAGCTTGGTGCTGTGTTTGCTCCCCAGGGTCCACTCTGACTCTTTTTATGCTCACCTCAAAACTGTCCTTTTCAGCCGTGCTGGGTTCGGGAGCGCTGCTGAGTAGTAGCCTTGAAGGAGCGCTATATAAATCTTCGTAATGAATGAATGAATGTCCCAAACTTGTTTTTTGTCGCCAGTGGACCAAGTCCTGAAGCATATTTTTTTTACCAAAGGATATGCATGCGTATGTACTGAATTGGAGATGTTCTCCGATCTGGACGTTGCCGATGATGCGACCCTTCTTGCGGAAATTCTGAAGGCCTTTTCCTCTCGCTAGAGATAACGGACCAGTTTGGAACGGAGATCAACTGGACCAAAATCAAGATCCAGACAGCTGTTGAACCCCTCTGACGCTGAATCACATGGAAGCTATACGGTAAACAAGCTGGAACTACACTGTAGTAGAAGGTTCACCTACTTCGGATAGAACGATAAGGGGCGTGGTGGTGTAGGGGTGGGGCGCGGTGGTGTAGGGGTATGTTCGGTGCCTTGCAGCTGGAGGGTTGCAGGTTCGAATCCACCTCAAGTCGCCGCGTAGGGACCCTGGGCAAGTCCTTCACTCGCAATTGCTCATGCGCTTCGGCGTGAAACTCTTGATTCAGTGTCCGCACTGTAGTCTGGAGCGCCTCTGAGTAGAAATCTTGAAGGGGCGCTATAGCAAGTGCTCATACATACCTATGGTTGTGGCAACAGCGATCCAGAGGCCCGATGACGAACAGCAATTGCCGATGACTGTAAGAAAAGCCTCAATCAAGGAAACACGAGTGCGACTATTGGGCTAGACACAAAAACCCGCCTGTTTGCATCTTACATGCTACCTGCGCTCTTTTATGGGGCTTACACCTGGACGCTCATGATGAACCAAAGAAGAATCTGGATGCCTTCAAGCAGCGGTCCCTGATGAGACTCTTGCAACTACGAATTGATCAAAACAAGATGACTCCGGATGTTTCGGTCTTTCGCACGAAACAATGACAGGCAGGACCACGTCAAGGCACCACGATCCTTGACCTCTTGTCTCCCCCCCCAACCCAAGAGCTGGAAGATACCAGTGAGATGACCAAGGCGCACGTTAACTCGGGCTGTGGAGATGTGTTTTTACCAACTGAACTTCTGGCTACGCGCAGCCTGGAGATGAGCTCAAGACCGGTACGACTGGGAAAGAGTCGTGGAAAAGGTAATGCTCATGGAGAAGGAAACGCCGTTGATAATTATGAGATTGCCTTGACCCAGTTTGCGAGGCTGAGGTCAATTAATGTTTCCAGTGCAAGAAGACGATAACATCAATCAGAACAAGAAATGAATGAGAAGACCTCCAATCCATACAACGGACACAACCAAAACAGAACGCCCCGCATTTGTTTCTCCGATCGATTGACTGAATGAAGAACTAACGGACGACCGGAAGGAAAGAAGGACAAAAAGAAGGACGCAAATAAGGACAAAAATAGGGACGAAAAGAAAGACGAGAAATGGGACGAACTGCAGAAGGACAAACAGAAGGAAGAATGACAAAAAGAAAACGAACAGAAGGAAAAAGCTGAAAGACCTACAAAAACGTGTTAAGGACCAGTTTGAAAGCTACATTGAAAGATGGACAGGAGAGAAAGCTGTATTGACGGAAGGATGATATATTTGATTGTCCAAGTGTGCTAGTGTATGCGAAGAAAACTGTCTCCTAAATAATGTGCGAAAAACTGACTGCTTCAACGGCCAAAGTCCAAGCGTAGGAATTATTGATTGCTCTATGTATATATAGTCTCCGTAACGAACATCTTTTCAATGGTCTCTCGGGTTTTGTGAAGGACTCAACAAAGATACACGCAAGAATTTAGGGAAAGTGATTGCTCTGGCAGAATGCAACCGAAGAACTTGATTGATGTATGCAATAAATTCTGAATGGCAAAAGATGTGAAGAACGCCCTCTAAGGGGAGTGGCAAAAAACGCAAAAGCAAAATGAGACGTCGGATGTTGACATGGCCGCATTGCTATGACGAACGTTGCGGAATTTCTCTATTAGGAAAACTCTGAAATTTGAAGGATTGTGCGTACAAGAAATATATTTCCTGACTAGTCATTTTCATGAGTCATGGTAAGAATGCTTCTGCTGCAGCATCGGATAAACCACCGTTATCTCTGGAACTCGTTATCTCTGCAACAGGGGCGCAGTGGTGTAGCGGTATGTTCTGTGCCTTGTAACCGGAGGGTCGCAGGTTCGAATCTACCTTAAGACACTGCGTATATCTATTCTTTTCAGCCGTGGTTGGGCCGGGAGCGCCTCTGAGTAGATATCTTGAAGGGGCGCTATATCAAGTTTCATTGATTGATTGATTGATTGATTGATAGCAACCCTGGACAAGTTGCTCACCCACACTTGTCTGCGAGGAAGGCAACAGGAGACTACCTCACTCATCTCATCCCTAGGTGGCATAAGAACAAATAGACCTGCCTTAAGGCAGAGAACTCATCATCATCGTCGTATTATTTAAACTCACATACTTCAAAATCATCTCCTTGTTTCATTCAATTGTTTTGTGAGACTACATTGTTGTACACCAAAATGTGGTTAGAAATTGGTTTATTAAAGGATAGCCTTAGGCCCTACACATCATACTGAACACACTAGTGCATATAATGCATTTCACCGCTGAATATTTGTTTTGGAATTCTGTGCCAAATGAACTTACTGGTTTACCTACTGTGCATCAGTTTAAATGGAAACTAAAGAAATATCTTCCGGATGAACAAAGCACAAATATGAATGCATAATATTGACTATGTGCATTAACTTCATTGTTTTATTGCATTTTCTGTATCTTTCACTAGTTTTTAAAGGACTGCTCACGATTAGTACAATGTTTGCCATCGATATGTGGAAATGTGCAATATAGAGTGGGTGACTTGTATAGTGGAACCATGTGTTCCTTAAAGGTTTGCTATTGCTGATCAAAAAATATAACTTTCTCTCATAGGCCTATTGACAAATCCTAGCCGCTCCAAATATATTATCTCTTAACCGGTAATTAAGTAGTGCTTTAATTCACGGTTAAAAATGTCTGTTTCGCTTGCTTGTTCGAAAGGGCATCGCCTAAGTTTACGATGACATACATCGTGGACGCCGCCGAAGCCTTTAAGCACTCGATCTAAAACTGGAAATAACCTTCCTTAAATAACTTCCTTAGCCATAGACTTAAGTAAGCTACATAGGTCAGCGACATGGTATTTGTCAATGCACAGGCTAAGCTAGATCAGACCCGCAGAAGAAGCTAATGCCAAGCCATGGTTGTGGGTAGAAGGTCACAGGAAGCACGTGTGAGAGACCAGCTTATCACCGACGCTATATCAAACGCAAGTCCGCTATAGCCAGCCTGCTTTTCCGTTCCGGTATCAAGTCAGAATCTGGTGAGGTCAAGCCTAGCAGATAGTATGGTGCTATGGCGGTAATCGGTGATGATGGCGGTCGTGTGGTGGCGCAGGAGTAGAATCAGGATAATATGATAGTAGTAGTTTCAGTATAACGACACTGTGTCAGTCTGTGTGATAACAAAGATCATTAGCGTCGCCCTCCTCCTTCGACCAGGCTTGGGACTGGCACTGCCAGAGTACAAATAGTGGCGGAGTTAGGATATGATAGCTTGAAGAGTTCGGTTATAAGTCGTATAATTAGTGGAAAGTAGCTGAGGAGAGTGCAAGCGGAGGAGAGGTGAAATGAAAAAGCGAGATAGGAGAATGAGCAAATTGGCGGAGAACTTTTGGGAGTTCACTCCGAAGAGCTGGTCAGCATAGACTAAGCAGCGGTTGCAGAATCTCATAGAGGAAGACTGCATGGAGGCCGAGAAAGATATGATGACGAACGAGTTGTAGAATTTGTGGCAAGAACAGCGCATCAAAGCGAAAACATATCTGTTGGACAGAAGATGGTTTCTTGTTTTCCTGTCCGAAATCGCCACTGTAGCACAGATGAAAGCCTTGTTGTCTCTCGATGTTACTTACGCTTGAAGCTGTTTATTACACCAACGGCAACAGCTCGATCCTCGAAGTATAAGGAACGGAACAGCCTGGAAATTGTTTTCGTTGTTTTGAACGCCTATGACGGGACTGACTAATATTTCCCAAGGCGCTGAAGATTTATCAATTTCATCTCACACGGCATTTATACAAGTACATTTATACTAGCTCAACGACACAAGAAGTGTAACTGCGCCTCTATTCAAGGTTAGGCCTACTAGCTTTTGTGCTTCAGACTGAATGACTATATTATGCGCTAAGAAGTGCTTCAATGAATAAATAAATAAATGAGAAGAGTAAAATGCAAAAATAAGTAAGTAGATAAATCAATGACATCATGTCACGTACACTCCATGTTGCTCTTCTTTGGTAGGTTAACTGTTGTTTATAGCTGCCTCTCATAAACTTCGTGCTTAAAACAAGAGCGAATTGACGCGAAAGATGTTTTCGGGTGTAAGGTCACGCCTAGTCTTCCGAGAAAAATCTGAGTATCAGTAAAAAGCATTAGAACGGCATTTTACTAGCTATAAATTGAAGACGAAGCAATATTAAAAAGCATATAGTCTGAAACAGCACGCGAATAACTTTAAGAAGATATAAATTACATGAGACACAGATTAAACGTTCGTGATCTCGAAATACGTGTTCCTTTGAAGCAAAGCGCACCAACTTTTCATGAGCGTTGCAAACGACTCCTGGCCAGCATTAACTAAGCATTACCGAACAACGGCTTACATCTTACCTTTCGCTGTCACGAAAGCGCAGAGCCTAAATAATGCTTAATGTTTTACAGAGATCAACAGAACGACACTTCCCATATATATATTCGCTTCTTCCGAGGCCTGAGGCTCGGGCGGTAGATTCTAATTCTGCGGATATGAATTTACTGTCTAAGTTTCGGACGTTAATAGGAACGGCTAAAGGAGGCGAATTCCCTCGTGGCTCGTGTCATAGCCTCAGACTGAAGAATCGCAACTTAGCAAACGACCAAAGCAGCGCAGGAGATGTCGTCCGAACCATAAAAGCATACGATACCGAGACACGCAAGAGCTTTTGACGAGATTCTAAAACGACATGCAAGGTATGCCATACAGTAGCATATACTGCATGCTATAAACTTAGAAGCGTTTAAAGCATATATAATTATAGCCTGCTAGGGCAGGGGTGGCCAACCTTTTTTGGCCGACGGGCCATTATGGTTGTTGGTAAGCACGCGGCGGGCCGCAAAATATATGTCCTCTCAGTCGCCAAAGAAATGCAACTGTTTATTTCATATTTTACAAGATGTATAAAAACAAGTACGACTACATTAGGTCACTAGAACTTGCAACACTAAATCTTTTAGTGTTTTAGACATCATTATTATGCAGTATTGCAGAAGTCGGACAAGTAAGTAGGTGCAAAATGAGAAAAAATTATTTAGAAAGGGGCCGTGCGGGCCGCCAATTAGCAGCCCGCGGGCCGCATTTGGCCCGCGGGCCGCGGGTTGGCCATCCCTGTGCTAGGGCATTATGCGTAGCTACACTGAAGCACGAAGTTGCCTCCTCTTGCTTTTTTATATACTGGAACTTCTATTGACTAATGACCCCAATGACCAGGATTTTGCCAATGGTCTGTGAAGTTGCCTCCTCTTGAATTTAAGTCTCGCTACGTGCCTGTGCTAGGGTAACATGTTGTTTAGCATTATGTGGAGCATGCCACGGGAGCATGACATTACACCATGCTACAGTAGCTTGTACAGCATATAATAGTATATGCAACAATAGCGTTTAAAGCATATCAGGCAGAGGTGTCAAAGAGCAGGACCGCGGACCATTTCTTGCCCGTCGATGACGTTTTCCTGGTCCGCGAAGGGCCTAAAGACCTCGATGATGTTTGTGACTTATAACGAAGAGCAAAATTAAGACTTTACTAGCCGTGTGGCTAAAAACGAATCAAACTCCCTCCCAGACCCTTTGTTCAGGCGCCTTCAGCACCACGACCCGCCACTAAGTCTTGCTGGAAAATATTGCCACTGGCCCACCATTGAAAACTTTTGTATACCCCTGATATAAAGCATATATATAGCATGCTATACGGTGATTTTTTAGCATATGTATATCATGCTACAGTATAGCACATAGCATACATAGCATGCTACGATAGCAAGTATATAGCACGTGTGTAGCACGCTGCAGTTGTTGCTCAGTCAAGAAGGTGCTGGTGAGACCAAAGAAGGTATTTACGAATGAACGAAAGAATAGCTGTTGAAACATAGCATCCGTCCAGATGAATATTTTCGATTGGACTAAGCAAGACTTATAACCAAGATTTAGAAGAGACCCTCGTGGTTTGAGAAGATAAAAAATGGATGACTCCGTATACGTACTAGAACGTCAATAAATCTAGAACGAAATGTACGCGCTGGCCGAGCAGTGATAAAGAAAAACCGTCAACAAGCAATAAATCAATCTTCAATCAATAGATCTATCAACCAGCGAATTGAAGGATCGGTCGTAATAGTTTCGTACGATTAGTCAATCAGTTGAATGACTTATTGATTGATAATTAACAGGCGATGCAAGAGTAAGCTACATTGCTTGAACTTACCCGCAACGATGAAACCAAGGAGCAGAAAAAACGATATTGCAAGATTCGCCATCTCAGTTCAATCAATTGTCAACCGCAGCAGCTTCGAAACAACTTCTTGTGTAGTTTGCACTCTACAATACCATCCAAACTCTCGTAGCTTTCAAAATACTTCTGTTGTAGTTTTCACTCTACAATACCATCCAAACTCTCGTAGCTTTCAAAATACTTCTGTTGTAGTTTGCACTCTACAATACCATCTAACTTATCGCAGCTTTCAGAACAATCCTTTACAGTTCGCACACGACAGTACCATCGAAATCTTTCTTCTCTTTACATGACTCTTCCTTTACTAAGTTCCTGTCTTATTCTTGCACGTCTACCTTCCGCCTGTTACTTTTCTGTTTTTCGTATATATAAGCCCCAGTCTGTTTGTCCTATGTGTCTTCTTCTACTTCAGATTGCAGTCAGTGTCGTTACTTTGTCGAAAGCATTCTTGCTTCTGGAAGAACGGTTGGCAGCGATCATCCCGTTTTAGTTCATCTCTTCTCCTGCATCTGCCGCTCAGTGGCTCTCCTCTCCCTGCTTCAGCAACTACTGTCTCTCGCTGCATGCTTTTTATGCATTATAAAGGACGGATGGTGGCGCTCAGTCGTAGCATCACCGCTCCTGCTGCCACGACAGTGTCTCACGCTACTGCAACGGTGGCAACACATCGGCAGGCGCTAGACTTTCAACCAGCATCAGGCATTGACTCCATCTGTTTTCTGTCTCTGTCTCTCTGTCTCTCTGTCTGTCTCTGACTCTGTCTCTGTCTGTCTGGCTCTCTGTCTGTCTCTGTCTCTGGTTCTGTCTCTCTCTGTCTCTCTATCTCTCTCTGTCTCTCTCTCTCTGTATCTGTCTCTCTGTCTCTGTCTCTGTCTCTCTCTTCTCTCTCTCTGTCTATGTCACTGAATATGTCTGTCTCTGTCTCTGTCTGTCTGTCTGTCTCTCCCCTGTCGCTCAATATCTGTCTGTGTGTCGATCGGTCTGTGTCTGCCGGTCTGTGTCTGTCGGTCTGTTTGCCGGTCTGCGTATCTGTTTGTCCGTTTGTCTGTTTACAACTTCTTCTTGGATGGTGACAATGAAGCCACGGTCACTGCTGGGGCCAATCATAGTCATAATAGTCATTCTTTGGTCCATCTAATATCTTACATTTGTAGGTCTAACTAATAGTCCTTCTTAGGTCTTAGCCTAACTAATAGTCCTTTCTGGGTAATGTGTGGACATTACTAAACTCCTGCAAATGATTAACATTACAGGGTCTTTCAGTTTCCGGTGCATTAACAATTCAAAAAGTATACTTCAGTTATAATATTTCTCTTTGCATGTCTGCACACTGGACACAGAATACAAAATGCGTGCGTGAGTGTGGTAACAAAGTTTATACGCTGTTGTTCAACCGTGGCCCACTCATAAGTCTTCGCGTCTGCGCTATGCCTGACCTCACTTATAATCACATCGAACGAGCTCCATATATCTATAGTGGCCGGGTAGTAAAAGCCATTGGTGGAGCTTTTGCAATGTGGGCATACAGATAGCAGAACGATTTTCCAATCATTGTTGTGATGGTGTTTTTTTTATTTGTCATGGATTTATAAAAGGCCACTAATGACCAAGAATCAATCGATGGCGCTGAGCAATTGTGAGTAAAGCGTGGGGAAGAACTAAAGTATGTAGTACACACCAAAAGCGATAACATCGAGGGGGGGCCCGATAGCGCATTGGATAACATCTGGCGTAGAGAGCGAGAGGTACCGAGTTCGAACCCGTATATGGCGGGCGTGCTTTGTAGGCTGCTATTAGCGCTGTGTATTGCAGGCTGTCTGTTCTGTTAGTAGTTAAGATTTATGTCTTCTGTCATTTGTGTTCTTGTGAATTGTTTCAATTGCATAACTGTACACTGTAACCGGTTGCGGTTTGTCCACCGGATTGTTTCAATAAAGAAGAATATTATTATTATTATGAGAGATTGAAAGATATCTCCATCCTAAACCTGACGATGTAGCACAATGTTGACTTCGATAGTTCTGTAATGACGCGTATCAGTGCTTGCAGTCAACTCAGTTTTTGTCGGCTAAGCGTTAGTTCGCTCTCACGGCTCAGGCAACGAGCAGCAGCGACCAGAGGCTTTTTATGGAACGACGCCGGTTGTTTATACTTTATAGCTTAGCGTGTCAGGCTGTGCAACGGAAGCCCGGGAAAACGTCGTTAGTCAATTAGAGCCTAGTTCTACACGTCCGCGCGAAAGACCGAATCTCAAATGAAGTATAGTTGTGGTGGAGGTGGCGCGTGGTGGTCGGCGTGAGGGATGGTGGTGGAGGTGGTGGTGGTGGTGGAGGTGATGGTGAAGGTGAAGGTGGTGGTGGTAGTGGTGGAGGTGGTAGTGGTGATGGTGAAGGTGGTGATGGAGGTGATGGTGAAGGTGGTGGTGGTGATGGTGAAGGTGGTGGTGGTGGTGGTGGAGGTGATGATGGTGGCGGTGGAGGAGATGGCGGCGGCGGTGGTGATGGTGGAGGTGGAGGTGGTGGTGGAAGTGGTGGTGGTGGTGATGGTGGAGGTGGTGGTGGAGGTGGTGGTGGCGGTTGTGGTGGTGGTGGTAGTGGTGATGGTGGAGGTGGTAGTGGTGATGGTGAAGGTGGTGATGATGGTGATGGTGGAGGTGGTGGTAGTGGCGATGGTGAAGGTGGTGATGGTGGAGGAGGTGGCGGCGGCGGTGGTGATGATGGTGATGGGGGGGTGGTGATGGTGGAGATGGTGTTGGCGGTGGAGGTGGTGGTGGTGATGGTGGTTGGTAGTGGAGGTGGCGGCGGCGGTGGTGATGATGGTGATGGTGGGGTGGTGATGGTGGAGGTGGTGTTGGCGGTGGAGGTGGTGGTGGTGATGGTGGAGATGGTGGCGGCGGTGGTGATGGTGGTGGTGGGTGTGAGGTGGTTGCGTCGTTTCTGTTTTAAGTGGCGGATGTACGTCCGCTGGGAACAGATCGCAAACACCAGCAGAAACTGCCATCTACACGGCTTGATATCTAGAGAGAACATCTTTCCATCCGCTCTTTCCATCGGCAGCCCACGGAACCAAGGACGTTAAACCAAGGAGGACCTCATGGGTGGAACGCCGCTGATCCTATCAGCAAGAACACGGGGCTGAACAGAGCAATGAAATCGAATAGAGGATCAAGATTAGTCGGCTTGGGACAGAAGGAACGCCGACTTGAAACAGCGTGGTCATGGCAACCAGGGAGATGTGTAAATCCGGAGGAAAACCTTATCTCGACCGATTCTAATCGAGTCGTCGAATCGAAAAACATGGACGAAGTCGACGCAGACCGTGTTCTGCTGCATGGTCAGTGACGCGGTTGACTGCTGCAGAAAAAACAGACGTTATCCCTTCCCAACACACATACGTACATACATACGTACATACACATACACGTATACATACATATGTAGATATGTGTACATGTACATATGTACGTATATACGTACGTATCTATGTATGCATGTAATGCAATGTATGTAATGCATGTGTACGTATGCAATGTATGTTTGTATGCAAGCATGTATAAATGTATGTATGTAGGCCTATGTCTGTGATGTATGCATGTGTCTATGTATGAATAGGGTCTATATGTACGTATGTAATGTATGTATGTAATGTATGTGTGTATGTATGTATGTATGTATGTATGTATGTATGTATGTATGTATGTATGTATGTATGTATGTATGCGTGTATATATGTAACGTGTGTATGTTATGTATGTATATAGAGATCCTGAGTGGCCGAGTGGGTTGGTAGCCCTCTCTCCACGCCGGCGGCCCGGGTTCGATTCCCGGTCGGTCGGTTTATCAGAGATTAAATTTCTCGGATCTTTACTGCGGGTGGCTCGGTCGCAATATAAACGTGGAGTACAATACAATACAACACAACACAATACAACTGGGGCGCGGTGGTATAGTGGTATGTTCGGTCCCTTGCAGCTGGAGGGTTGCGGGTTCGAATCCACCTCAAAGTCGCCGCGTAGGGACCCTGGGCAAGTCCTTCACTCGCAATTGCTCATGCGCTTCGGCGTGAAACTCCGATTCAGCGTCCGCGCTGTAGTCGGGAGCGCCTCTGAATAGGCAATCTGGTAGGGGCGCTGTAACAAGTGTTCAAATACAATACAATACAATACAATGTATGTATATATGTGACGTATGTATGCATGTAACGTATGTATGCATGTAACGTATGTATGTTTGTATGTATGTATTTAAGCCTGTGTGCATGCATTCATCTATAAAGTGAACCGAGCAAATGTCGACAAAGTGACAGTCAGTTTCGTCTAATACTTGTAATCAAGACTGACTGTTTCTTGCCTTGGTCAGCTTAGTAATTGGAATGTGTCGTCTGTCGAAGAAAGGTGAACGTTGTTTCTTCTTCGCGCTGTACACAGCATTCGTTTTAAGTCATGTCGCGTTTCTGATTTGCAATTAACTCTCAAGTTCAGAATCCGTTTCGGGTTGCTAACCGCATGTTCCCGCAACCCCTTGCATCTTCTTCACGCAAACCCTTGCATCTTCTTCACGCAACCCTGGCATCTTCTTCCCGCACTTCTTGCATCTTTCCCGCAACCCCTTGCATCTTTTTCCCGTAACCCCTTGCATCTTCTTCTCGCAACCCCTTGCATCTTCTTCCCGCAACCCTTGCATCTTCTTCACGCAACCCTGGCATCTTCTTCCCGCACCCCTTGCATCTTCTTCTCGCACTCCTTGCATCTTCTTCCCGCACTTCTTGCATCTTTTCCCCGCACTCCTTGCATTTTTTCTTGCACCCGAGCTCAAGACCGCAATCGATACCACTACATCCGCTGTCAGGCTCTTAGCGTTCCCCTCTCTGCGTGTACCACTCCTGTTACTGTATCTGTTATGTGAACCGGGAATTTTGCCCTTTGTGTGCCCTCTCTGCTTACCACTCACGTCACTGTCTCAGCTGTTTGACCCGGGCATTTTACTGTGGGACAGGTGACACGACAGGTGTCACAACAGGTGAGACATGTGTCACGTCGGATGAAGGATGCTGACAGAGCACGCGGGAGTCAACTGTCTCCGAGTTTGGTGTCCACACCAGAAGCCCATGCAACGCTCTTCGTGACAGGACTAGTTTTATTACGACCGGCGAATTGTCACTTAGTGTCGCTTTCTCGTTGTCAACTCTAGATTACATTGGATATAGGTAGCGCTTTCTCATTTCGCAATACAAGTTTTCAGTCGTCCATCGATGAGTTGCCCTGATTCGTTTAGTTGCGATAAACTGCACTGAGACAAAAAAATCAACTCTGCCGACATCCGATTTAGATTTAACTTGGAGTAATTTAAATCACTGCAAGATAAATTTAACCCAGATGTTACAGCGTAAGAACAGAAGCTATCAGTGTGCGAACAATTTGCATCGACGTAAACAGGAAATGTTACTAGCACAGAAAATGCTATGAGCTTATTACTAACGCCTGACAAACGCACTGCGCTGTACATTTACATGTTATGCAATTTAAATCTTAACTACTAACAGAACAGACAGCCTGCAATACATTCTTATTCCTAAGTTCTATGTTTATAGTTGCTCCCAGCTTAGGCCTATTACTAAGTCACATGTATGTTCGCCAATTTCCATGTACCATGGAAATTGGCAAACATGTGACTTAGTAATTAGCTAAGCAACTATAATCATAGAACTTATTAATAAGAATGTTCTGCAGGCTGTCTGTTCTGTTAGTAGTTAAGATTTAAATTGCATAACATGTAAATGTACAGCGCAGTGCGTTTGTCAGGCGCTTAATAAAGAAAAGATTATTATTATTATTATTATTATTGTTATTATAACTTAGTAATAAGCTTGGAGGAACTATGAAACATAGGACATAGTAATAAGTTGGGAGCAACTATGAACATATGACTTAGTAATATGTTGGGAGTAGCTCTAAACATATGACTTAGTAATAGGCTGGGGACAACTATAAAGTGTCTTAATAATAAGCTGGGAGTATCTATGAAGCATATGACGTAGTAATAAGCTGGGAGCAATTACAAACATAGGACTTAGTAATAAGTTGTGAGCATCTATGAAACATAGGACTTAGTAATAAGCTTGGAGGAACTATGAAACATAGGACTTAGTAATAAGTTGTGAGCAACCATGAAACATTGGGCTTAGTAATAAGCTGGAAGCAACTATGAAACATATGACTTAGTAATTAACCTGGTCGCAATTATTAAACATAGGACTTAGTAATAAGCTAACTAAGTAAGTCGGAGAAGAACACACCGAGGACTAAGTGTTACATAGACAGGAGTGACTGCAGGCGACCGTATAAGACCACGAAGAGCATAATTATACACCGCGTCGGTCGGACCACGTAGTTGCTAAAAGTAACGGACAGCGTTAAGTCGCTGGATTAAGTTATCACACGACGTCGGTCGTTCCTATTACAGCGTATACAGTGCCAACAAAAAACCGTCAAAGGAAAGCAGCGTTAACGAAGATCTATTGGCAGGATGCGTTTGTGTCTCACGGCGCCATGGACGTAGGAGAAGCGTTTGCGAGATCAGACGGCGGCAGTCTCCCTTCTTACACGATATACAAACATGTGGAATGATTAGCCGAACGTTCCTTCGTTCTCGTTAAGACAGCCACTGCAAATTTGAGGGGACGCAATCATGTGGCACGATTTTTTTACCAGTCACGTGTTAGTGAATGTCTGTTGTGTATTAGTTAGCCTAGAAAGGAGAGAACTGCTGTGCAGTAGTGCGTTGGAAAGTCATATATGTGCGTGTATAGCGGTATCCGGACAATTCCCCGGACATTTCCCCGGACATTTCCCCCCCGAACAGTAAGTATGTAACTCTACCATTGACAATGATAACTGTTATTAATCCAACTTCTGTTGAAGCAAAGACCTTCTTTCATCAGAACAGACAGCCTGCAATACACGGGGTTAATAGCAGCCTACAAAGCATGCCCGCCTACGGATCTCGATCTCGGTACCTCTCGCTCTCTATGCCAGTGCGCTATCGAGCTTCCCTTCTCATGAGGGACCCTTATAGGGCTCGTATGGGTCCCATATGCTGTGTACTAATATCCTGGAAGAAGAAAATATACAAGCCAGCATTTCCATGGGCACTATAGATGGGACCCATACGAGCCCTAATAAGGGTCCCTCGTGAGAATAAGGACCCGACGTGGGTTCCATGTGGACGTACTAGCAGGCTGTGCATTAATATCAAACTAAATGAAAATATATCTGCTGTTCATTAACGCGTTGAAAACGTAAACTACTTGCTGTGCCTTAAAGAGGGAAGCGAGGATGTGCATTAATTCCCTGGAGTAGAAAATATACATATTCCTTTGAACTAATATGCAGAAAAATGAAAATATATCTGCCATGGAGTAGAACGGGCTTTTCTGATAATGAAGCCGTGATTAGCATTAAGTGATAACGACTTTGTTTGCTCGGGTTTGTTTTGCTGGGTTAGCGGTTTAACACGCCAACCACTATAACTCCACGCCACAGGAACGTCTCAGGAAATCTTTGTCAAGTATAATAGAGGTCCACGTATCGTCTTGAATAAAGTCGCTGAAGGGAGCCACTTAAACGGAAGTAACCGGCTGTCATCTGAAAGTGAACATCCATCCATCCGTCCATCGTTCCAACGACTTTTAACAGCAGACGACTGCCATGTTAACAAGCGCCCCCACTTCGACTCTAAGGTTCCGCCTATCAATAATGCATGCGCCGCTCGCCACGTTCCACATGCGGTCGAGAAACCCAACCGCGTGTATCTATATACGTCTTAATATCGCAAAGAGTCTACCGTCGCTTTCTCCCTAAAACAACCCACAAGAATTCCTCCTCAAAATGTTCCAAAGACACCGATAAATCTGGTCACAGCTATCTATGAAACGCACAGAGCTGACACCGCATCTATATCATCGTCGTAACTTCCAGCACAGCGCGCTCGCCGGGTTCGACAAATTGCTTACATAAAACAGCGGCGCACTTACGAATGAAATTTATGTTGGCTTCTCCGATATAAGGCAACGCCCCCAAGCGCCCTGTTCAAACAATGCCAACGGATTTTCGCGCGCTGTAACCTTACTTATGCGCAAAAGGTGGGGGGGCCGTGGCGCTTTGGATAACATCTGGCACAGAGACCGAGAGGTACCGAGTTCGAGCCCCCGTTGGGCGGATATGCTTTGTAGGCTGCTATTAGCGCCGTTGTATTGCAAGCTGTCTGTTCTGTTAGTAGTTAAGATTTCAATTGCATAACATGTAAATGTACAGCGCAGTGCGTTTGTCAGGCGCTAAATTAAAGAAAAGATTATTATTATTATTATTATTAAAACAACAGCTGGAAGAAACAGAGAAATAGGCCTACATAAACGATGAATGATGTTCTTCCTAGAATGAGATTGATTATTATATGCCTAACCTGCAGGGCTGTTAAAGGCTTGGTTTTTTGGTTTTTTGGTTTTTTGGTTTTTAAAAAAAAAACAAAAAACCAAGAAACCGCAAATTTTGGTTTTTTGGTTAATTTCATTTATATGCATCTGATTTATTTGAATGGTAGTATGCCATTTTTATGAATTTTATGATCCGAAATAGGAAAATCTCGAAAACAAAAACCAAAAAACCAAATAAAACCAAAAAACCAAAAACCAACTTTTCATTTTGAAAAAAGTTTGGTTTTTTGCACCCCTGCTAACCTACGACATGAATTCGTGCACCTTCGTCTCAATTATTTGCTTCATTTCTGTAAGAGATTGAAACCATTCCACTTGATTGTCGTTCTGTTTTGCCATATGGGGTCATCTCTTCAGGGTTTCTCACGAAAATGCGCTATACAGAATACACTTACTTACTTATATAAATTCGTGACTACAGTCTCGAGTACGAAATAACGAAGACTGCCGACAATACCGCACGTAGAGGACGGGGGTTCCCCTCTGGTGTACCTTCAGAGTAGGGGTATATATGGGCATTACTCATGATGTTGCGTGCGAGATACTAAAGATTCAGTCAAGTAGGTCCACCCCGCTTTACTACCATCGATTCGATACGCCGCTGTTATTCTTTCCCAAGGGCGAATCTAAATATAGTCCGCTCATAACCCTCCCAGCCCAACCACGGCAGTATAAACTAGACTTGGACAACCTGTGGAATATATCCGTATTGTTCCCAGGCAGTCCGCAGTTGACGTATCTCCAACGGGAGACCATTCCAAATGGAGGGGCCAACAACCGAGAAGGAGCGACGATGCTGCCTAACTGAGATAAATGCCAAGTCATACATATGTATACATACGTTGTCCTGTATATGTGACTCGTCTTCTTTGTATTCATCGAGACGGACACAGACTGAATGGTGCAAATCCGCTCGCATAACAAGCACTTGTCTAGGCCGGACACAGTTTCGGCCACTACACTACATGTGGCGGTGCCAGTCCCAAGCCGGGAGAAAGGAGGAGGGCTACGCTAGTCACCTTTGTTATGGGACAGTGTCATTAACAATAGCAACAGGTTAATATAAATAATCTTTTTCTTTATTAAGCGCCTGACAAACGCACTGCGCTGTACATTTACATGTTACGCAATTGAAATCTTAACTACTAACAGAACAGACAGCCATGTAATACAACGGCGCTAATAGCAGCCTACAAAGCAAATCCGCCAACGGGGGCTCGAACTCGGTACCTCTCGGTCTCTGTGCCAGATGTTATCCAATGCGCTATCGGGCAAAGGCTCTACTCAGGCAGCACGATTACGTATATTTAACTACAGCAGAAGCCCTAGTCAATCATATCTCGATGCCAAAGGACAAGAGGATGAAGCGGTGTATCTATCTATTATTTTTCATGCATTATTATGCGCCACTATCTAATGACCAAGCATCAATCGATGCAACTGATCAACTGTGAGTGAAGGATTCAAGGTCCTTACGCAATATAACCGTCTCAGAGTCAGAGGTAACTCTAACCATTGGGCCACCGTGTCCCGAGTTGCAGTTGGGTATGATTGGGTTCATGTGGGATTCTGCGCAGTGCCATTAAAACCAAGTAGGAACCGGTTCATGAACTGTCTTTTCATTTAATAATAATATCTTTTCTTTAATAAGCGCCTGACAAACGCACTGCGCTGTACATTTTTACATGTTATGCAATTTAAATCTTAACTACTAACAGAACAGACAGCCTGCAATACAACGGCGCTAATAATAATAATAATAATAATAACGACAATTTATATGGCGCCGTAACGCGGCCATACCGCTAATAGCAGCCTACAAAGCATATCCGCCCAACGGGGGCTCGAACTCGGTACCTCTCGGTCTCTGTGCCAGATGTTATCCAATGCGCTATCGGGCAAAGGCTCTACTCAGGCAGCACGATTACGGTCGGTTACTAGTCAATGTAGGTCAGAGTGGACCTTATCTAGGCCACTTGAACATGCTTAGGCTACTACACCACACGACCACCATCATCACCGATTACCACCGTAACACCATATGCTGTCTCCTCGAATTGACCTCCCCGGATTCCGGCCTGGCACCAAAAAGGACAAAACAACCTGCCTATTGCGGACTTGATTTGATATAGCGCCGGTGATTACGCTGGTCTCCCGGCGCTAAGAAATTTAGAAGATTTATATTTACATTTAGGTCTATGTATAGGCCTACCTAGGTATTTGAGTGGATAAGCTGTCGAACACTTGTAAATGCGAATTAGAAATATTTACTGGCAAAATCCAACGACTGCGTTTAATCGTCAACAATCAGACGAAAATGAAACACTCCGGAAACGCAGTTCGAAGGCGCGAACGAAGGCCAACGAACCTTGATATCAGCGCGGACACAAGGGACTACAGTTACATCGCAGTTGACCGTGTGACCGATCCACATTGCACGGTGCTTTATCAGTCGATTCGGATTGCAGAGTTGAGAAGATTGCCAACTGCTGAGGAATGATAAAATCCAACCATTTAACCAATCTCTCAAGGCAAACATCTCAACTTTCGACCTACCTACTCATCTGGTAATAGCTGCTTGTCAACAAGTAACTCTTCGTGTTGATCGCATTTCCAGACATCGCTGAAATGTTTGATCGTTGGGTGATCGTGATGGCCCTGGGTGTGGTGGCCCTCCTCGGAAGCTCCTGCCGGGCGGATATTTCGGGCGAGAATCCGCCTGTTGGAAGCTGTCTCTGCATAGATGGAAGCGGCGTGAACGTACGAGATTCAGGTCAGGCTAATCGGAGTGCTTTCATTCAGAGTTTTTTTTTCTAGAAAAAAGGTTCGGAACTCAACAAATTCACAGCAATTATAAAAGCATATTTTATGCTAATACTTTTTATTTCATGTTTATCAATATCAATAAACACTGAAAGAACTGAGATTTTAAACTAAATATTTTAAATAATTTTTTACTAAAAATGTAAATGAACTAAATTATTTTTAATAGCTGAAATTGTCCCGGAACGTGTTCCCTCTTTTGCTGAGTTTCATTGTTGAAGTTTAACTTATATCCTACATTGTACGTGTTTTCATCATTGAAGTTTAACTTATATCCTACATTGTACGTGTTTTCATCATTGAAGTTTAACTTATATCATACATTGTACGTGTTTTCATCCTTGAAGTTTAACTTGTGTCCTAGGGGAGACCGGGGTCGAAAGTAACACGGGTTGAATGTAACAAACATCAGATCTCCGTCACTGGAGAGCAGGGAACCAGCTTCTACTGATCTATATGTAGATCAAGTCGACAAACCAGCGTCAACGAAATTTCGACGCATAATTTTCACAAATAAATTTAGTATAAATCAAACAAAATTTTTTGGCCTAAAAGTGAGTTTCAGACTTTTTTGTTTTTTTTCTCATGACACACTGTATTTGCGCTTTACATTTATACTGATTGCCATTATTAGAAGGGTTGTTATTCAAGCAGCGTCTGTGTGAGCGATATTATCGGAAGTTGATGATTTCCAAAGATATGAAATAAAAACTAGATCCATATACTAGCGGGGTTGGATGTACCACATCAACTGGGGTTAGTTGTAACATGTTACAACCTGCCCCAAATGTATGTTACAACAAACCCCAGTGGATCTTTAAGCCGGATCCATTATAACTGATAATAGTAGACTAGGTCCTATTAGTTACTGTAGGTCTATGAATGTAGTAGCAGAAGGCCTAAAAAGCAAAAAGCAAATGCGGTCAATGCCAAAGGAAAGTCAAGTGCCGTCGGGGTCAAAGGAAAGTCCTGTGCAGTGAGTGCCAAAGGAAAGTCAAGTGTCATCAGTGTCAAAGGAAAGTTCTCTGCAGTCAGTGCCAAAGGAAAGTTAAGTGCCATCAGTGTCAAAGGAAAGTCAAGTGCTGTCGGGGTCAAAGGAAAGTCCTCTGCAGTCAGTGCCAAAGGAAAGTCCTCTGCAGTCAGTGCCAAAGGAAAGTTAAGTGCCATCAGTGTCAAAGGAAAGTCAAGTGCTGTCGGGGTCAAAGGAAAATCCTCTGCAGTCAGTGCCAAAGGAAAGTCAAGTGCCATCAGTGTCAAAGGAAAGTCAAGTGCCGTCGGGGTCAAAGGAAAGTCTTCTACATTCAGTGCCAAAGGAAAGTCCTCTGCAGTCAGTGCCAAAGGAAAATCCTCTGCAGTCAGTGCCAAAGGAAAGTCTTCTACATTCAGTGCCAAAGGAAAGTCAAGTGCCAAAGTAGATTCAAGTGCAGAAACTGTTAAACTGAAGATGAAGAAATTGACCCCCGCAGAAGTGCGTAAGGCTATAATGGAAATAACTCTCCAATCTGAAACAGAGGACAGTGATGACGACGATGATGAACTAACTGCAATGCTATGCGAGGACACCACCGATGAAGACGATGACGTAAATGCAAATAAATCCAAGAAAGTTTATAACGCAGTAAGGAGATCTACAGAAGACCTTACCTCATCTAATGATAGGTGCTTTGTATGTGGGGAGTTTGGCAAGGGCGGAGAATGGTGGTTTAGGTGCACTGTATGTGGCAATTGGGCTCATAAAGCATGCACTGATGCAGATCGTCCAGACTCGTACGTTTGTGATCATTGCAAGTAGCATCTCTAAAAGACGCTCCTATATAGACTAGGCTGCAGTAGGCCTAGGTCTAGGCCTAATTGGATACTGAACATTTCAACAATAACTGACAATGTCGCAACCTGACTATGTTTCTGTTTTTTCATGTTTACGTTACAACGGAGTAACTTGCAACAGCCGTTATTTGCAAAATTTAACTTTATTTACAAGAAACTATGGCCTACTAAAGTGTCCAACACTGTGCAACGAACACATCTAACATGGTGGATTAGTTTTAAGATTTAACTACAACACTTTTCCTGTTACAATTTGTCACAGAATCAAATTAGATTTTTAAAACTTTCATTCCGAATATTGTTACAACATGCCCCTGCTCATGTTACAACTTACCCCGTTAGTGGGGTAACAAGTAACACCCGGCGATGCTCATTATTTTGATGGTCTCGGCTGTATTTGATAAGCAAACCATTTGATACTTTTCCATTATATAGCCAACATATTAGGCTATAGTTTGACGTAAAAAGATTGCAGTTATCCTTGTTATAAATACCCGAAAACATGTGAAATTCGAAATTTGTTACATTCAACCCCAGTCTCCCCTACATTGTACGTATTTTCATCATTCATTGAAGTTTAACTTATTTCCTACATTGTACGTGTTTTCATCATTGAAGTTTAACTTATATCCTACATTGTACGTGTTTTCATCATTGATGTTTAACTTATATCCTACATTGTACGTGTTTTCATCATTGAAGTTTAACTTATATCCTACATTGTACGTGTTTTCATCATTGAAGTTTAACTTATATCCTACATTGTACGTGTTTTCATCATTGAAGTTTAACTTATATCCTACATTGTACGTGTTTTCATCATTGAAGTTTAACTTATATCCTACATTGTACGTGTTTTCATCATTGAAGTTTAACTTATATCCTACATTGTACGTGTTTTCATCATTGAAGTTTAACTTATATCCTACATTGTACGTGTTTTCATCATTGAAGTTTAACTTGTGTCCTACATTGTACGTGTGTGCGTTCACGCATCTATGAATACAAAGCACCGTTTAGGGACGACTCTAAGGCGCTGCGACCGTATGTGGATGTCTAAGAGAGCTAAATGGCGTAGATATCGATCCTTGTGGGTAAGCGGTAAACACGTTTTCTGTATTGCACAATGCAAACGTCCATGACGACGGCTCTCAATATCTGAAAACGTTTCAGAATTGTCTTGCAAAACATAGCTGCAATGATAATATTATAATAATATTCGTTTATTGATTCAAACTGACAAGTACGCAGTAAGATTACATGATATAATTATCATCGAATATAATAGAAGAAATTCATACACAACCGCAACTTAAAACAGTTAATAATATAATACTAACTGACGATAACAAGTTTAACAGAAGCCGAATTTAACAGGCAGACTGCAAAGCATCCATCTGTCCTGCTGTTCATTTCACATTCACCAATTATAGGCAGTCGAAGGCTGAGTCAACCTTATGGGGCTAGCGGATATCAAACCCGCGTCCTTCTGATCGTCGTCCCAGCGTGTTACCACTCAACCATCAACGCCGTTGAATGATGCGTAATCTCGAGGTTCTATAGCGATAAACGGCCAAATCGCAGAAACCACGTAAAATGAAAATCAGCAACAAACATGAAAGCAACATGAATTGATGGCAATAAGAGTGACGTTGATTTGACAGGGCGTTACGGTAGTAGACGAAGGTAGAGAGATCGTCGTAAGGCATGCTTTGTACAAACATCACCATAGATTTGGAAGACATGCCAGCAAAGAAATTCAGAAATCCAGAAGACGAAAATAGATCGTAAAGAATTTCGATAGCAAGGGACATCAGTTACAAATACAATACAATACAACTGATCTTTGATATCGCCCTTCTTACTAAGGCTGCCCCAAGCTCAGAAGTGCCACACGCCTCGGCGACACAGAAGCAATTATATTGCAGAGCAATTGTGCGCGAAGGACTTGCTCAAGGTCCCTACGCGGCGGCTTGAGGTGGATTCGAACCAGCAACCCTCCGGCTGCAAGGCACCGAACATATCACTACACCACCGCGCCCCACAATTCTCATCAGCGTCGACTATGGAGTCTAGTGAGAGATGTTAACCGGAGCTGAATCAGGCGAAAGAGCACGTATGTTCAGAGAAGGACTGTTCAGGAATTATGGGCCAACGCACAATGACGCGTTGTCTTTTTGCGTTGACATATGAACGGCAAGGGACCAGAAGATCTACACGGGTCAGCCAGTCGAAAAGATTGACGCCCCCGCGTGGGTCGAGGCGGGAAAGAACACCCGGCTCCCTAATGTTTGTCTGGAAACACTTTTTAACTAAACCTTCTGCGTTTGCCAGTATATTAATCGCTTCAAGTAGACTTCTTTCAATCGTTGCATAGAACGTAATACATCTGCGCTTGTTCAATTCAATTCAATTGTTAGATCCAAATAAAGGATATACTTACTCAATTGCTTAGGCCTACTTTTCTAAAGTGCGTATTTGATTTATTGAGGCGCCCATCGAAGTCTCCAAAGTTCAACAAAGTTCAGCAATATGTCGAAGTCACGTGATGGATGGGTCCTGGGTACGAACCCGGGTCGCGGGGTCAAAATGACAAAATGACAAAAAGATCTGCGTGCCAGACGTCAAAGTTGAAGCAACGACAAAAACATTATACTCACGATGGATAAAAGTGATATATTATACATGCATCGATGCACTTAGTCTTTTTAGAGGCGCATACCAATCAACCGAATTCTTGCAGAATGCTGCGTACCATGAACACACTGTAAATCCTCAGAACGCCGGACGCGTCCGGCAGCACATCTGACGCGTTCTATAAATGAACACGGGCGTTCAGAAATATTAACACGCGTGTTCAATACGACGCGTCGTGCGTTCAAGTTACGGCAAACAGACATGTAGCTTACGTCAAAGACGCTGAAACTGTATAATAGGTCTAAGGGAAAATTTCTCCATGATAGGCCTGCTTAGAAATGCAGAATTCATTATGTAGCCTAAATGATTAAATTTTTTTATCGAAATCAAGTCAGAAGACTGCCAAACAACGATTGGCCTAGGCTACTAGCGCGATATAGGCTAACAATCAAAATCGACATGTAACACTGAATCGTATAGATCAAAAACAATTATAAATGGCATGAATTACCTTTTAATTCCTATAGCATTTGTACGTGAAATAAGTTGAATACAAGTGTAGGCTACGTTGGAGCTGCATTTTTGAACACCGGCGTTCAGTTAAGGACCTGTTGGGCTGCAATATTTGAACGCATGCGTTCAATATTTGAACGCATGCGTTCAATCTTTGACCACGACATGATGAATATTAATCACGTCTTCGTCCGCGAAATAGTTCGCTGCGGTTGTGTTATGTATTCAGTCGGGCATCGCAGTAGAATTTTTTTATGAAATTGAGATATTATAATACAATCTAGTGTTTCGTTTTGCTTATGATATATTCTTTCATTTTGCAAAGCAAGCTAAACCATGCGCCCATCGAGGCCCAACCATAAGGTCATGAATATTAATGACGTGTATACGTACGCGACCCACTTTCGTGGTTGTCGGTTATGTTTTGAATTTGAAGTACTTCTATGCTGAAGACTAATTTTAAACGATATTACGGAAAAAAGAAATCTTATGGACAGGTTCATTATGTGCTTAAAATTGTTGTAAAACTACACAAGCGTGAGTATGTCTCTGCACGAAATGTGCAAACGTAACGTCATAATATTCAGTAGCAAATTGCAATGTAGGCCTACTTTAAGACGCCATAGTCCTTGTAATATCGCAACTTCTGATTCCATTTGGGAATTTATAAAGTTTATAATTAAATGTGATTTTTTTTATTCTTTACAGCTTTAAAAATGTAAAGTTGATGTTAGAGTTGATTATTAAGTAGACAGTGTAACTGCTAGAATAGATAATAGATTGGATCCCAAAAGTCTCTTTAAAACACTTCAATTTCAAAACAGGCTTTCGAGTGGCGCATTAGAAGTTTGGAGATTATTACGATTTCGATTATAGTTATGTCTGGTCTCTTTTTGTATAGGGTGCTGGCCGAATGTTACTCGTGCAGTTCGCTTGT
Organism: Aporrectodea caliginosa; assembly: GCA_020284085.1. Taxonomy (NCBI): domain Eukaryota; kingdom Metazoa; phylum Annelida; class Clitellata; order Crassiclitellata; family Lumbricidae; genus Aporrectodea; species Aporrectodea caliginosa. The sequence goes on from JACEVL010000076.1 coordinate 1,365,405, forward strand.
AGAGCACGAGACACATTTCAGCCAGGGAAGTGAGAAGGAAAGAGGCCAGCATTTTCCAGCTTCCTCTGTAATAGTTGTGTTGAAGGTCAGTGGCCGTTGATTCAGAAAGTTTTCTGTGGTCTAATTTTTATCACAATTTCTCATTGCTATAAATTTACACAAAATGCAAGGAGCAATTCAATGTGCCATGGTGAAAACAAATAATTAATAATCATGGTTTGCAAATTACTCTTGAATGTAAGTTCTTTTTAAGGATATTAGGCCTATAACAGTTGAATGTTCAAGCCATTTTATAAACTAAAATTGATACATTTTCAACTGCTCAAATATATTTCCATATTTGATATTTGCAACCTATCCAGTGTACCTAAACAATAGGACAATGATGACTTGTACAATTGCTTCTCTTTGTGTCTTCATGCCTGCCTTTCAATGTGCATAATGTTCAATAAAACGTCATCTATTACATTTTTACACATACTGTAGTACTAGTCATTTTGAATGTTGTGCACTTTGTTTCAGATCATTGCAGACAATGCTGTGGCACAGTCTTTGGAGACAGCGGAGAGTGAGCCCTGCATATCGTTGTTCTGACAGTGAGCGACGACATACCCGCATTTTCATTGTGGGTGACACAGCTGTGACTAAAGTGCCAAAGACCAATATTCTGAGTGCCACCCTGCTGCTGCTTGTCTCAAACTATGTTTTCGACCTCGAATACTCTAGGTTTTATGCTAATCTTTTGGGCGTTCTCCAAACTGACAATTATGTGAAGGACACCAGCAAGCAGTTGAAATCTTTTATTACGAAACTGTGCTGTTATGGAAAGTTTGCCGGAGTCATTACCCGACGATTAACCACGTCTTATCCTGTGACACTAATAAAATCTTAAAGAACCATTATTTGCAGGATTTTCAGGTGCTAAAGTTGAATGTGAAATTTGAATGTTAACAATTATCATCAATGTCAATGGCATTGTAATTAATTTCTAGTTAATTTAGGATATTTGTAGTTCTATATTCTGTTGGAATTGCATGTGTGCTTTTATATTTTTAATTAGCATTTGGATTTAAATTTAAATATCCATGAGACTTGGTTGTGGGTCATTCACATATATATGATATCCGGAGAGAGGGAGGAAGGGAGGGTCATGCAAATGCGGAGAAGGGAGGAAGTCTTATGGCTTAAGCAGACGTCCAGATGGGTCTACATGTACATGTGCAAGGCTTTTAGTTCAACCTGCTTAAGCACCAACTTCAGTTATAAGATGGGAGACATTGATTCAGTTTTTACAGCTTTGAGTGCTGTAATTAACGTATGGAAAATTGCTTTACTTTCAAGTTTCAAATAGCAAGTATATATTCAGACAATTCAATTATGCATATGCTTATAAATTAAGATATAGAACAAGGAGTTTTGTAAGGGTGTCTTCGGCATGTTAGTGCATTATAACTGTTACCTGGCTTTGGAGTGCAAACGTCTGCAAAGTGGGAGAGTAAGGCCAAAAGCGGACAAAGGGTGATGGAAGGTCCAAAGGAGGTACTTTTGGGGCGTCCTTTATGGTCGAACCCTTAGTGTGCAATTGCATTGAAGTATGATTAGTTTATATCTCAATTCTGACTTTCATATAATAGCTGTGCTAATATTTTGTCTTAATTTTTGAATGTATTATAGGCCTATACATGCAATTGCTTTCGTTATATTGTATTGTATATTATGTATATAATTATATATATACGTGTTTTCTCTCAACTCTGAAAATTTGTGGTTATGGCAAGTGTTCATAGGTTGGGAACACTAGTGTTAATGAAGAGCACATTGTTGTGTTCCGTTCATGAGCACTAGCGTTTAGAGCAGGGTTTGAACGCCCGGACGCGTTCTATTAGTGTTACATTTACGCGTTAAAGCATTTGAACACGTCATGCGTTAACGAGTAGAACACCCATGAAGCGTTTAAAAATCGTAACACTAGTGTTCAGAAATTTAATGCCAGCGTTAACATTAGAAACGCCGGACGCGTTCTATTGGTGACGTCATATAGGTGTTCACACTAGTGTTCAAAAACTTAACGCCAGCGTTAACATTAGAAACGCCCGGACGCGTTCTATTAGTGTTACAATTAGGCGTTTAAAAATGTGGCCGAAGCTCCGTTTCTGGACACGGAGGCCGAAGTGGGGTAGTTTTCTACCCCAAAGAAATATGTAATATCTCAGCTCACAGGTAAGCTACAATGACAAATGAGGTGTCGATTCTAATATATCCAAGGTCAAGGAATCGAAATATCGCATTGTGAATAGTGTGGGAATAGTACTATCCAAGATGGCGGCCAATATGGCCGCCGAAACTCAAAATGTGTATATCTACGCTCATAGATAAGCTAGAATGACAAATGAAGTGTCCATTGTGATAGTTCCAAGGTCAAAGGAATCGAACTATCGCATTGGCAATAGTGTGGGAATAGTACTATCCAAGATGGCGGCCAATATGGCCGCCGAAACTCAAAATGTGTATATCTACGCTCATAGATAAGCTAGAATGAAAATTGAAGTGTCCATTGTAATAGTTTCAAGGTCAAAGAATCGAACTATCGCATTGGCAATAGTGTGGGAATAGAACTATCCAAGATGGCGGCCAATATGGCCGCCGAAACATAAAATGTGTTTATCTAAGCTCATAGTTAAGCTACAATGACAAATGAAGTGTCCATTATAATAGTTCCAAGGTCAAGGAATCGAACAATCGCATTGGCAATAAATAGTACTAGGGTGGGAATAGTACTTATCCAAGATGGCGGCCAATATGGCCGCCGAAACTCAAAAATGTGTATATCTACGCTCATAGATAAGCTAGAATGACAAATGAAGTGTCCATTATGATAGGTTCAAGGTCAAGGAATCGAACTATCGCATTGGCAATAGTGTGGAAATAGAACTATCCAAGATGGCGGCCAATATGGCCGCCGAAACTCAAAATGTGTATATCTACGCTCATAGATAAGCTAGAATGACAAATGAAGTGTCCATTGTGATAGTTCCAAGGTCAAAGAATCGAACTATCGCATTGGCAATAGTGTGGGAATAGAACTATCCAAGATGGCGGCCAATATGGCCGCCGAAACTCAAAATGTGTATATCTACGCTCATATGGCCGCCATCTTGGATAGTTCTATTCCCACACTATTGCCAATGCGATAGTTCGATTCCTTGACCTTGAAACTATTACAATGGACACTTCATTTGTCATTGTAGCTTATCTATGAGCTTAGATATGCACATTTTATGTTTCGGCGGCCATATTGGCCGCCATCTTGGATAGTACTATTATCACACTATTGCCAATGCGATAGTTCGATTCCTTGGCCTTGGATCTATCACAATGGACACTTCATTTGTCATTCTAGCTTATCTATGAGCGTAGATATACACATTTTGAGTTTCGGCGGCCATATTGGCCGCCATCTTGATAGTACTATTCCCACACTATTGCCAATGCGATAGTTCGATTCCTGACCTTGGAACTATTACAATGGACACTTCATTTGTCATTGTAGCTTAACTATGAGCTTAGATAAACACATTTTATGTTTCGGCGGCCATATTGGCCGCCATCTTGGATAGTTCTATTCCCACACTATTGCCAATGCCATAGTTCGTTTCCTTGACCTTGGAACTATTACAATGGACACTTTATTTGTCATTCTAGCTTATCTATGAGCGTAGATATACACATTTTGAGTTTCGGCGGCCATATTGGCCGCCATCTTGGATAGTACTATTCCCACACTATTGCCAATGCGATAGTTCGATTCCTTGACCTTGGAACTATCACAATGGACACTTCATTTGTCATTCTAGCTTATCTATGAGCGTAGATATACACATTTTGAGTTTCGGCGGCCATATTGGCCGCCATCTTGGATAGTTCTATTCCCACACTATTGCCAATGCGATAGTTCGATTCCTTGACCTTGGAACTATCACAAAGGACACTTCATTTGTCATTATAGCTTATCTATGAGCTTAGATACACACATTTTGAGTAATATCTGCTATAAATACATCTTCATTATGAACGAAAAAATTGTAACGCCGAGGCCGAAGTGGGGTAGATTTCTACCCCATGACACTTTGAACTGAAATAACTTTCTCAGACAACATGACATGATGATCGTTTTGGTGTGGGAATATGTCGGGGGTGTTAACTTGTAAACATGTGGAACGTCAAGTTATGACTACCTACAGTTACTCCGCAATCAACATCCAAACACCGCTGGGGTAGAAATCTACGTTGAAGGGTAAAATTGTATTTTAGCTAGGGGTGGGAAACGATTAAAAAAGTTAATCGAAATTAATCGCACGATTAAAATTTTTAATAACGCGATTAATTTTTAACGCATGTCACATAGGCTACATGTAGATAACAAGTACAACTACTCTACCGACTCTGAGTAGTTAGTGGAATATGCGCTATATAAATGCTTGCAGTCAATAAACAAAAAGCAAACATGCTTTTTACTACTTGCTTTACTTTTTACTTTGAGGTTAAAGTTTGAACTGAGTATTTTATTTAAGTCAAGAATTGTTTTAGCGCATTTCTAGAAATAATTGGGCGCAGTGACAATCGCGTGCGTTAATAAATTTAATCGCGTTAATTATTTAACGCATAAATCGCGTTAATAACGCGTTGAATGCCGCATCCCTAAGTTTAGCGTGTTTAATTATTCGCCATTGCATGGGTTTCAGCGTTGGTCGAATACAAGTTGGATTGACGAAAAGAATTCTTGCTAAATAGAAGTCGGATTGATGAAAATGATTTTTGCTTAAATAAAAGTGGGATTAATGACAAGAATCTCGCCTAAATAGAACCTGGATTGGTGAAAAATAATTCTTGATTAAACAGAAGTTGTATCGATGAAAAATAATTATTGCTTAAATAGAAGCTGGATTGATTAAACGAATTCTTGCCTAAACAGAAGCTGGATCGATGAAAAGGATTCTCGCCAAAGCAGAAGTTGGATTGATGAAAACTAATAATGCAACAACGTGCAAAAAATTCAATGTGCTAAAACACACTTTTACCCATTTGGAGAATATTTAGATAGATAGATAAATACATACAGGCATACATACATTCATACACACGCATACACACATATACACATACATAAACACATACATACACACATACATGCACACATACATACACACATACATACACACATACACATACACATACACACACATACACACATGCATACACACATATACACATAATATATAGACATACACTAACATACATACATGCATACATACATACATACATACACACATATACACATACATACACACATACAACACACACATACATACACACATACATACACATACATGCATACATACATACGCACATACATACATAGGCCTACATACATACATACAAACATACATACATACACACATACACACACATACACACATACACACACATACATACACACATACATACATACATACATATATACATACATACATACATATATACATACATAATTACATACATACATACATACATACATAATAACATGCATAATTTCATACATAGCCTATATACATACATGAGGATGATAAACCTCATGACCCATTTGCCCATTTTGCGTCCCAGTGTTGCGTGCCTTTCGGTTGACTTTTCAGTTCCCATGATCCATATCGACATAGGTCACCAGTTGTGCGTCCGGGAAACCTTCAGTTAAAGCAGTCAATCAAACTGGTTCTAGACCTCTAGTGCACATTATGAAACGAATGCAAAGAGAATCTGCTAATAGACCGTAAACTCTGCAGTTGTTATTTCGACCTACGAATGTAGATTGCATAGACTCCATTGCCACAATACAATCGCAATAGTTATCGTAAACTACAAATTTATAAAGCGCCGCTAACCGTGAAAGCTAAGCGCAGAGCACCAGCTTATTCACGAGCGCTGCCTCCACTCAAGTGATAGATTTTCGTTGCACTCAGCAACGTTCTCCTGTCTATCGTATAGCTCTGTAATTCGGCATCGTACGGACATACATCACGTAACAGCATATCGAATTTGCAATGGAGAAAATTGAATCTTCGATTTGATAAACTGTCTGCCTCTTTCCATCGGTCTTGTTCCGTCCGGTGGGAATTTCTGGAAAAGAGTGTGAGAAAAAATGACTGGCGTCGGACGGAAAGTTCTGCTCATCGCCTCCCTCGGCATGTCATCTGTCATCATAAGCGATAGATTTCACACACGTATACTTCCGATCAAACACGTTCCGCTATTAGTCTAAGTGCTACGTGTAATTTTATGGCAATGCTCTTCCCATAAAAACGAGTAGAGTGAGAGGACATTGAGAGAGCGATATAATGAAGAAAAGAGAAAAAGATACAGACATGTAGACGAACAGACAGATAGATGATGAATAGATGGATGGATGGATGGATGGATGGATGGATGGATGGATGGATGGATGGATGGATATATTGTTAGATAGATAGATAGATAGATAGATAGATAGATAGATGATAGATAGATAGATAGATAGATAGATAGATAGATAGATAGATAGATAGATAGATAGATAGATAGATAGATAGATGATAGATGATAGATAGATAGATAGATAGATAGATAGATAGATAGATAGATAGATAGATAGATAGATAGATAGATAGATAGATAGATAGATAGATAGATGATGATGATGATAGATAGATAGATAGATAGATAGATAGATAGATAGATAGATAGATAGATAGATAGATAGATAGATAGATAGATAGATAGATAGATAGATAGATAGATAGATAGATAGATAGATAGATAGATAGATAGATAGATAGATAGATAGATAGATAGATAGATAGATAGATAGATAGAATGATGTTTTACCGATTTTACAGAGCACAAGAAGAGAGAAAATATGCCAGCATAATAGACAAATTTATAGATAAATATACGAATCCAATCACGTAGGCAAGCAGACTGACAAACAGCTCTACAGGCACATCAAATGACACAATCAGAGAGGCAGACAGTAAAGCAGCATGACTGACGGGAAAGTGAAAGGAATAGACAAGAGCGACTGGGAAAGAAACAGAAAGAGACAAAGAAGAGGAGATTTGGAGAAAGAGACAGAAACAGACAAAGACACACAAAGAGACAGACAGAGACAGGACAGAGACAAGCAGGAACGGACAGAGACAGCGAACTGAGAGCAGCAGACAACGAACCAGATAAAGAGGAAGACAAACGGACATGTACAGCGTAAGTCACATTGGAAAGCTGTATGAAATCAATTGAGGCTTTTTGTCGTAATGTTGCAAAGCATTTATTTAAGCAATCAGTTGGGCCTTCTTGATTATTACGCACAGTATTTCTCTGAGGAGCCAACTCTCCGCAGTAAATCCTTGTTGCCAATAGACTAACACATGCATAGAACGTCTCACAAGAAACATTCTTTATAATATTGGGCTTTGTAAGAAATATTTCCTTCAACATGCGCGTGTAAAAGTCGTTAAAAACTGTCATGAAATCATAGCCAATAGCCCAATAAATAAACATAAAAAACTGGACAATTTCAAGGTTTTTAGCTTTGCCTGCCGGAGAGAGTACATGAGGCCAAAAAGGAGGACATGTCCTGTTTTTGCCATAACGTCTGGCAACCCTAGGTTTGGGGAATATTAGGATAAATTTGCTGAGAGAGAGGCATCGGAATAGAAAAAGACAGAAGCAGATATAAAGACAGCGAACGGCAGATACGCGCAGCCACGTTACGTAGGCTTACGCCGGGCGCCGTAAGTGTGTAATTTCTGTAATAAAACTGACACGTGTGTGTAATTTCTGTAATAAAACTGACACGTGTGTGTAATTTCTGTAATAAAACTGACACGTGTGTGTAATTTCTGTAATAAAACTGACACGTGTGTGTAATTTCTGTAATAAATCTGACACGTGTATGTAATTTGACTAATTTCTGTAATAAAAGTGACATGTGTGTGTAAATCGCATTTCTTTGTGTTGGCACAGCTTGTGGAGCCGTCATTGCAAGTGCAAATACCGGTGACTGTTACGTCTACAGTGGTCAGAAGGTCGGATGCACTCTGTCCGGTGTCTTCTACCAGTTCTTCGAAACTGACTTCGGAGGAGTTGTACGCAATCACAACTACACATCTCTATATATATATAGGCTACTTATCTCTAATACATGACACATAATTTACTTATAAGTGCTAAGACATTATTGTTGGTGTTGTAGTTGCTGTTTTTGCTGTTTTTGCTGTTTTTGTTGTTTTTTTCTGTTGCTGTTGTTGTTGTTGTTGTTGTTGTTATTATTATTATTATTATTATTATTATTATTATTATTATTATTATTATTATTATTATTATTATTATTATTATTATCATCATCATCATCATCATCATCATCATCATCATCATCATCATCATCATCATCATCATCATCATCATCATCATCATTATTACTATAACCATCATCATTATGCAATGAACAATAATAATAATTATTTAGCTCTCTCTCTCGCTCTCTGTCTGTCTCAGTGTCTCTGTATCTGTCTCTCTAGTCTCTCGTCTTTCTCGTCTGTCTCTCTCGCTCTGTCTGTCTCTGTCTCTGTCTCTGTCTGTCTCTGTCTGTCTGTCTGTCTCTGTCACACGTAGAAACGCCTCTCAGACCGTCTGCCTATTAAGCTACTCTTGGGCGTCGTCCTCATTGCTTAGACTACAGAGAGACACAGAGAAGAATAAATGGCGACGACTGAAGAGACAGAAGTTAAGAGGAAGATGACCAGCCATTGATCTATTATGCAAACGCATCCACTTCGAGGCAACTCCTGTCCCTGACTCCCTCGACAGCCAAACCATCCTCTCAACAACCCATCCAACACCCGTCAAAACACCCTCAACCCATTTCCCCACCGTCTATTTGTCACAGCTCAACAGCGAAGGTGTTACAAAGTCTACAGGAACACTGACAACGGGTGGCATATACGCATGCATACATATTTATTTGTATGCATAATGTAATCAGTATAATATAGAAGAATACTCTATACAAACATGCATATATATACGTATAGATAGAAAAAATAGACTAAATACATACATGCCTACATGCATACAATACATACACACATATATAGCCTACATAAATATGGGGCCCGATAGCGCATTGGATAACACACTGACATAGAGAGCGAGAGGTACCGAGTTCGAGCTCCGTAGGGCGGACATGCTTTGTAGGTTGCTATTAGCGCCGTGTATTGCAGGCTGTCTGTTCTGTTAGTAGTTAAGATTTATGTCTTCTGTCATTTAATTGTGTTCTTGTGAATTGTTTAATTGTCATAACATGTAAATGTACAGCGCAGTGCGTTTGTCAGGTGCTTGATTAAAGAAAAAGATATTATTATTATTAGTATTACATACATACATACAACATACATACATACATACATACATACATACATACATACATACATACATGCATACAGACACACATATGCATACATAGAACATTCATAAATGCATGCATATATATATATATCCGTGGGTATATTCATTATATACAATCATTCATGCATCCATGAATGCACCCATATATACATGCAAACATACATACATACTCGCAATATAATTCGTACACATGGTATATGTTTCGGCTAACATTATACAGACGAATGTTGTGCATTCTTCGTTTGGTCTTTGGTGCAATTTTGACGACGGATGTCGTACATAATACAGATCCATTTTTTATTCAGAGCGGATGGATAGCTGGAGACTACATGGTAACTGGAAGTGCCTCCCAATGCGGAACAGGTAAGCGACTAATTCATGTAAAATATTGTTCATTTATGTATGTATGAATGTGTGGCTGTATGCGTACGTACGTATGTATGTATGTGTGTGTATGTATGTATGTATGTATGTATGTATGTATGTATGTATGTATGTATGTATGTATGTAAGATCCTGAGTGGCCGAGTGGGTTGGTAGCCTGCTCGCCGCGCCGGCGCCCCGGGTTCGCTTCCCGGTCGGTCGGTTTATCAGAGATTAATTTCTCGGATCTTTACTGCGGGTGGCTCGGTCGCATTATCACTATGTAACACGATTTTTGTTCCTGGGCAATGAGTGTAATTTCCTGGTTATTTGTGCCTCAAAAGTATAGGAAATGGTTGTTATTCTGTTTAAACTTTGCTTTTGTGGACTGGAGAATGATATTTAAAAGAAAAAGCTTATTTCCACAACAAACGAGCGAATTTGTTTATTTTTGTTCATGTGAAGTCAAAAGAAAACTATATAGGTCACAAGAAACCACAAAATGACTCTAAAGCAACATGTATAAATAATAGAATGATACAAAAATTGGCCACCAGAAATTTAGAAATGCGTAGTTTTGCGAGATTTACGGTTATACTGTAAATCACTTTCACGAATCAGCCCCCAGATGTAGTCTCCCATCATGTTCTCATTGTACTGTCCTTGGTAGCGACGTTCAAAGTCTAGTATATCCTGGTGGAAGCGCTCGCCTTGCTCCTCCGAGTATGCTCCCATGTTCTCCTTGAAGTTATCAAGGTGAGCATCAAGGATATGAACTTTCAGGGACATCCTGCATACATTTTACTGTAGTTCTTCACTAGAGTCTCAACCAGCTCTACATAGTTTTCGGCCTTGTTATTGCCCAGGAAGCCTCTAACCACCGCTACGAAGCTATTCCAAGCCGCTTTCTCAGTCCTAGACAGCATCTTGGAGAAATCCTTACACTCCATGATTCTCTTTATTTGTGGTCCCACGAAGACACCAGCTTTGACCTTTGCCTCAGACAGCTTAGGGAAGAAACCTTGAAGTTATTTGAATGCTACCGATTCCTTATCTAGAGCCGTGACAAATTGTTTCATTAGGCCCAATTTAATATGCAGTGGTGGCATGAGCACTTTCCGAGAATCCATCAGTGGCTCCCACTTGACATTTTTGCTACCCACATTGAACTCGGTCCGCTGGGGCCAGTCCCGCTTGTGGTAGTGCGCCTTTTTGTCTCTGCTGTCCCAAAGGCAAAGGTAGCAAGGAAACTTTGTCCAACCCCCTTGCAGACCCATCAGGAATGATACCATTTTGAAGTCTCCTATGACATCCCAGCCGTACTCATCGAACTTCAAGGCGGCTAACAAGGTTTTCACGCTGTTGTAATCCTCTTTGAGGTGTACCGAGTGAGCCAGAGGAAGAGACGGATACTTGTTCCCATTATGGAGTAGCACGGCTTTGAGGCTCCGAGATGAACTGTCAATGAAGAGACGCCACTCGTTCGGGTTGCAGTCGATTCCAATTTCCTGAAAAAGACCGGTAACGTTGTGACAGAAGCAGAGTCCATCTTGACTGGTAAAAAAGCTTGAAAATGCTTGATGACGCTTCCTCTGATCTGCGATTTGAACACTCTCATCCAACAGGTTCCACTGCTTGAGTCTAGACGTCAAAAGTTCTGCATTGGACTTGGTGAGACCAAGATCTCTGATCAAGTCGTTGAGGTCTTTTTGGTTTGGATAGTACGGATTTTTGTCATGAGCTAGAAAATTATAGTCTGGATCTACAACGTCTTCATCGCTCTCTGACTCTGATATACTTTGTTCTTCTGAAGGCGACTGATTTCTATCCGGAGCAGTGGGTACCGGAAGCTCAGGGCTGTGTGGCACTGGGGCCATGGATGAAGGAAGGTCGGGATATATGATAGGAGCTGCATTCTTTCCAGTCCGACGTTTGGAAGGATCCACCATGCAGAAGTAGCAGTTGCTTGAGTGGTCAGTGGGTTCTCCCCAGATTCTTGGTATTGCAAACTTCATTGCTCTCTTTTCCCCTCTGTATACCATCTTGCGCAAGAAAGTAAACAGATATTGTGATCATAAATGGATTTCACTCATGGTCATGACTAATGTGTAACACATTCTCGCAGTATTCATATTATAATTAAGTATAATATTATATTGACAATGCAATTTATTCATTTCAAGGAAGTAAATGACTACATCTATGCGAATACGTTTCAACAGTTCCATATTACCTTCTAGCGTTTTCTTGCATTGCTCGCAGATGAAATGAGGTGCCCAGGATTTGTCTTGATCGCCTACAGGCATGCCAAAATATGTCTTGTAGGCCTCACACATTTTAGCAGATGTTTCAACAGAGTACCTTTTCGCTCTTGTCTTCATAAATTGGCCGCAGACAAAGCAGAATGCGTCAGCCGGATACTTGCAGCCTCTTGATGCCATATGAGTTGTGTCTACAGGCTATGCACCTAGTCAAACGTACAACTAAACTGAAGTACATGGTGGGCTAAAGGCATCTTTATTTATACTACTACCTGTAGCGTAGCTATTTATAGGTGTCGAAGGTTCTCGCACATTCTAGAATTTTCCCGGAAGTTCACAAAAGCTGTACAGCTACTTCGAGTTAACACACAACTGGCTTTATATTTCAATGTTCCGAAGAAGCAGTTACATTTCAGAATTATCAATCTCCTGGCCTGAAAAGCAAAGTCTTTGGGGTATAATGGCCATTTTCTATACTTTTGAGGCAGAAGCAATTAGGAAATAACACTTAATACCCAGGAACAAACAAAAAGTAAAATTTTGTTACGTAGTGTTATAAACGTGGAGTACAATACAACACAAAACAACACAACACAATATACTGGGGCGCGATGGTATAGGGGTATGTTCGGTGCCTTGCAGCCGGAGGGTTGCAGGTTCGAATCCACCTCAAAGCCCCCGCGTAGGGACCCTGGGCAAGTCCTTCACTCGCAATTGCTCATGCGCTTCGGCGTGAAACTCCGATTCAGCGTCCGCGCAGTAGTCGGGAGCGCCTCTGAATGGGCAATCTGGTAGAGGCGCTATAACAAGTGTTCAAATACAATATACAATACAATGTATGTAGGTATGTATGTATGTATGTATGTATGTATGTATGTATGTATGTATGTATGTATGCATGTATGTATGTATGTATGCATGTATGCATGTATGTAGGCAGTGTTTCCGTTAACGCTTAAATGGCCATTTTTACGTCCGTAACAAGTGTCCAAAACGTCCAAATGTTTCGGGCTAGGCGTAAATAACATTCCAATGGTGATTTGCATACGTCCATTTGTTTATCGTTGGACGTATAATCACCAAGCACTAAGGCTAATGAGCATGGGCGCCCGCAGGATTTTTTGCAGGGGGGGTCAGTCACGGCCGAGAGAGATAGTTGCGTCATAATATGTCATTAAAAACCAAACTCACATAATTACATTGTCTTGATAATACCTATTAAGTCTTATATAGTGTATGTCGTGCTATTTAGCCTATTAGTCTTTTACAATCAGACCCAACAATCATTCAGAAGTAAGTAAGTAAGTAGGCATACTCTTTATTTATCCAACTACATAATCGCACTTTGGTTTATATGAAATTAACTATTATAAAGTATTCTTGTTTAAAACGTTTTTCTCATTAAGTTCTCAACCTGTGGGACAATTCGGTCATGCGGTCTTGGGTGCAGGGAATAGGGGATGTCTTCACAGAAGTGGGTTCATCAGACCGTTCAGACGACTTCTTTTGTGACTTAGCAGGCTTCATAGGGCACTTAGAGTTTGCTGCAGCTTACGCTTATTCTAGTTATCCATGTTAACATGCAATTGGCTAAGAAAAAATGAAGTCGTTAACACTTCATACCCATGGCTGCTTCAGGGCAGCTTAAGGGACTGCTCTTCTCTTCTTCAATAATCAGATAATCCAACACTTGTTTACAGTTCTTCCAGAGATAATCCAACAGAATGGATGTAAACTACACAGTAAAGTCTAACCTATTGTTCTACAAAGCACCAGTGAAAAAACTAAGGATGACCTTGACACAAGAATCTTCTTCCATGTGTAATCCAAAGAAGAGAAACACGCTCAATTCTAACATACTTTCAACTGAATACAAATGTACATTAATATCTTCAGAATGCATGAGAGAAACGTAACTGATACAGTGCTTGAGGAATGCAGGGAGCTGTTGGGGTAAGCCAGGGACCTCTGGATATTATATTTATCAAGAGTTCCGTGGGTAAGCTTATGCTGGTGTGGGGGAATTTTTGACCTCGGGCCGACCTCTTCGCCCAGAGATTATCCAGAGGTCCCAGTGGGTTTGGCTTTGTCAATATGCATGACCTGAAGTGATGAGGTCAACCTCTGAGTCGAAGTGTTCCACCACTGATGTTGGTACGTAATAGTCCAAGGACTTCTTGATTAATAATATCCAGAGTTCCTTGATTAGTCCGAGATAACATGTGTTTTTGATAACATACATGATACATAAATATATCGGAAATCAACAATGCACCAGTTCATAGGGGCCGTCCATTAAGTACGTCACACTATTTTTGACCATTTTTACCCCCTCCCCCCTGTCACAAACTGTCACAAAACTCGGACCCCCCCCCTAAAGTACGTCACACTTTCAACACAGAAATAATAATACTTCCGAAAGCAAGGCTAATACATAAACAAGGCTTCGCAACAGCATTATTACTAGCGCTCCTAGCGAGAGGAATCGTGAAAAACACATTCAGGAGATATGCATTTCATGCTATTTTGACATAAAACTAATTAAAATGTTTCAGAAAATTTTTGAAAATTATTTTTAAAGCTATGAAATTCTGCTAAAAAAATAAAAAATAAATTATAAATAAAATAAAATAAATAAATGTGTGACGTCACACATGGCCTGACCACCCCTCCCCTGTCACAAACTGTCACACTTTCTTAAACCCCCCTCCCCCTGGAGCGTGACGTACTTTATGGACGGCCCCATATCCAAAACCCTCACTTCTGGCCAGTGGCGTAACTAGGGGTTCGTGCGCCCGGGGGCAAGAATTTCCTGAAAATTTTTTCTTACTTCCGCCAAAAATTCAAGCCTCATTTTGCGCCCCCTTTGACGCCCGCGCCCCTGCCAATGTCGTGCGTAATAGTTACTTAACATGTGTTTTTGATAACATACATGATACATAAATATATCGGAAATCAACAATGCACCCCTGTCATGCGCCCGGGGGCGGCCGCCTCTGCCTCCCCTTAAACCCTCACTTCTGGCAACCGTGGGAAAGAGAAACTATGTAGGCCTAGAAGGAAAGTTATAAATCCATGTAGCCTATGTAGTATGAGACAGTGTGTGCTGTTACTCAATGAATAAGAAGTTAAGAACAATAAGAAATATTATAGGCCTATATATATCTGTGCATAAATATTCATACCTAACCAATGATTTTCTGCTGTCTTAGACAAGATGTATTATTTCACCACATGCACGGAATTACACATAACTAGTTGATTTTTCAGGTGGGCAAATGTCCTCTGCCCGCCCAAATGACGTCCCTGCTTCCATGACCTGTCGATGCTGTTCGTCTCTATACCTCCTTACTTACTCCCTACTTACATACGTTAAGATAGACAGAACAGATACTTGGGGAAGCACAGTTGAACGTAGACCTAGCGGACTGAATCGTGATGAGCATTGTTTATTGGGGTTAAGAAAAGAACTAAATCTCGGCCATGCCAGGGCCGTTCTGGCAGGCTAGTGGTAGCCCACGATGACGGGCGGGTAGGGGGAGCCGGAACACAACCAGGAGGGTCACGGGGGAGGGCGGTTGGCTTCCAGGCCTATGGCTAAATCAGCCACTGAATATTAGTATAGTAAAAAATTATTAGTTGGCTTAAGCAGTCTGAAACTAAAGCTAGTATTTACTAAGTATTTTGAACAGAATCTTGTGACATATTTTAAGCTTCATTTACATGATCAAACCTGTCAGATTTTGATTTGATCATGATTTCCAGGGGAGGTCACGCGACCCCCCTTGACCTATGCTGCGGGCGCCCATGCTAATGAGATATTCTTAATTTTAGTCGTTATGTGGATTGTTCTGCCTGTTGAAGCTGTGTGCTTCTGCTTGGCCTAATTTGATAGCAGCTATCGGAGAACAAGGGATACGATTACTGTCTAAAAATATTGATAATAAAGTTAGTGATTGTGTATTCTGTTATGGCATGTAAGTAGGAAAGTAAGTAAGCAATTCTGTTCTTTATTAAAGTTGGCAAACGCACGGCTCTGTACATACACAGTTATACAAAGTTATCAAACAGTAGGCTATAGCAGAAAAGTTAGTAAATAACATAGCCTATGTATTTATGTACGCCAGGTGCGATCGCCGCTTGAAATGAGCTACGTCTAAAATTCTAGGTCAGGACGTAGAATTTTGGACTCTAACTGAAACACTGTATGTATGTATATAATATGCATGTATGTATGTATGTTTTCTGTCTTTCCAGTTGTTCCTCCTCCTGACTCTGAGTTCCGCTCGTTGTTCATGGCAACCGTCTGGAACGTTGACTGGCCGTCTACTTCCTCTTTGTCTACATCGCAACAACAGGCTGAGATGATCACCTATCTGGACGTCATGGCCGACACCCACATGAACGCCCTTCTCTTCCAAGTCCGACCGGCAGGAGATGCCTTCTACTCATCCACCTTAGAACCATGGAGCAGGTCGACTGCTGTTGTTTATATCATTACCACCACAACCACCACCACCACCACCACCACCCACCCACCCACGTACCACAACCACCACCACCACCCACCCACCCACGTACCACAACCACCACCACCCACCCACCCACGTACCACAATCACCACCACCACCCACCCACGTACCACAACCACCACCACCACCCACCCACGTACCACAACCACCACAACCACCACCAACGCCATCGACACCACCACCAGCACCACCACCACCAACAACAACACTTCATGATCATCTTCAACATCATCTTCTTCGTCCATTTCTTCCGCTCTCGATTTGTCACATACATGACTTCACGAATTATAGAGGCTACACATGTGTTGATATATTATGTATGTAATTGCGTTTCTGAAACATAAATATAAGAAAATATACACATAAATGTATATACGCAGGAGCCTACCACTGGTGACTTCTAGCTGTCTGAGCAAAGTTTGCCAACTGAAAATTGTCTGTTCTTTAAATGACATGTTACATCATAATTATATGCTAGCGAAGCTTGGACTTGTTTTGCTCTTTGTACGGCGATATATAAATTTTCAATTACCATTACAATTTCAAAATTACAACTACACGTAGCCTCCTGGTTAACATGAATACCCGATGGTAAAGATCATATCCTCCTCGATCGCAGGTTCTTGACTGGAACGCAAGGAGTGGCACCGTCCCCTTTCTGGGACCCACTGGCCTATACCATCCAACAGGCTCACGCCAGAGGCATCGAGGTCCACGCCTGGCTGAATCCGTATCGTGCCAACGTCAGTCCCAACTGGTCTGGTCTGGCGGCGAACCACATGGCCAACGTCTACCGTCAGTATGCCTACCCGTACGACACCTACCTGTGGATGGATCCAGGTGCGCAAGACGTCATCAATCACACGGTCAACGTCATCGCTGATATTGTCACCAAGTGAGTTGCTATATATACACACACACACACACATATATATATATATATACATACATGCATATATATACATACATATATATGTATACACTTCTCTTAAATACTTCGTAATATGTGTGCGTGTATTGTATTGTATTGTATGTGGACATTTATAAAGCGCATATTTCGTGGTTATATAAATGACAGTTTTATAGTGATTGTATAGGGCTTATGAACAGTAGTTACCTTGAAGGGAGCTATTTGATTCCACGCAATGAATGAATTAACGATCACGATGATGATGATGAGGACGATGATGAGGATGATGATGATGACGATGATGATGATGATGATGATGAGGACGATGATGATGATGATGATGATGATGATGATGATGATGATGATGATGATGATGATGATGATGATGATGATGATGACGATGATGATGACGATGACGACGACGGTGACGGTGGCGATGACGACGACGACGACGATGATGATGACTACAAAGACGTCATGATTACGATTGATTTGCATGGCAGTTACGACATCGATGGAATCGACTTTGACGACTACTTCTACCCCTACCCCGACGGAACCGAGTTCCCGGACAGCGCCACCTATAACGCCTACGTCAACTCCGGTGGTTCCCTGTCACGTGACGACTGGCGCCGTGACAACGTCAACCGTTTCATCTCTCGCGTCTATACCACCATCAACTCCATCAAGCCGGGCGTTAAGTTCAGCGTCAGCCCCTTCGGCCTCTACCGCCCTGGGCACCCGGAGGGTATGCCCCCGCCGGTCACCGGGCTCGATCCTTACGCGGAGCTGTACGCCGATTCGAAGCTGTGGCTGGAGCAAGGATGGGTGGATATCATGGCGCCGCAGCTCTACTGGACGATCGCTTCGACAGGACAGAGCTACCCGACCCTCCTGGACTGGTGGCTCGCCAACAACCCGATGGGGAGACACATCTACGCCGCCAACGGGGTCTACCGTCTCGACGAAGGCTGGCCAGTCTCGGAGATCGTCAACCAGATCGAGATCTCGCGTGACCCGTTTCGAAGGTCCCAGTTCTCGCTCGGCAACATCATGTACAGCGCCAAGTCCTTCCGCGACAACACCAAAGGAATCACGGACACCTTCCGCACGTCCGTCTACTCCAACATAGTCACAATTCCGTCGATGCCGTGGATGGGGCTGCGCATTCCCGACCGACCGGAAGGTGTCGCCGTCGAAGGAGGTGTCGTCTCGTGGCAGGCTGCGGAGGGCGACACGGTGAGATGGTGGTTGGTCGGCAAGATGGAAGGCGCCAAGTGGCAGGTGCACTCGGTGTTGGAGCGCAGCAGAACCTCCGTGGAACTGGAGGCTGGCTCCTACTACCTGGCTGCAGTCAACGGTGCCTGGCAATATAGCCCTGAAGTTAAGTTCCAGGTCTAGATGATCCATGTCTCTACGATAATGATAATAATGATATTATTTACTATTTCAAACCGACGAACGCAGTATGATTACAATTCAGTATGAACGGATGATCACAAGTTTAATATTACATAAAGTCGAATTTAACCGTAGGCTATTATAGCCTACGGCAGCCATGCAAGATTTTTAATTAATAAAAGCAATCCGATAAAACCAAACAATATACTCGCGTATGCACGTCATGTATTTTCTCTAATTTCTCCACACATTATCTACCAAGTTATATCTTGAACGATAATAATTAGTAATTGTAATTAAAATAAATTGTATTCAATAATGCAATCCGATAAATAATGAATGCAACTGCAGAACTGTGAATTTCAATAAAGAGTAGATCGCAAATAACAAAAGAATTCGTTTGAAAGAAAAAAAATAAAACGAAAATAAACTCACCTCCGATGTTTGTCGTGTAGGCCCTATCTTTTAATTTCCTGGAATCGTTACCCATACAGAATGATCTACAAGGCATATATCTAGACAGAAAATTGGTAATTTGTAAATATAATTGCATATTTATAGAACACAGCCTCAATAAATTTCTCAGAAATGCCCTTGACTTGACACAGGAGACCGCAATCAAATGGAATGGGTGAAACCGGTGGATGCATCAAAACCGCACCCAACGTTATGCTTTATTTTCCTAAACTATACAATACAATGCAACTGTATTTGATATCGCCCGTCTTCCAAAGGTCACCCAAAGCTTAGAAGTGCACTCTCCTCGGCGGCGCAGATGCAATTATATTGCAGAGCAATTGTGCGCGAACGACTTGCTCACGGTCCCTACACAGTTATAACCGCCCCGGACGAGGATCGAACCCGTACTCTCCGCTCTAACCAGTCGGCCACTGTGCCAAACTTATCCTTGTCTTTGTGATGTGTTCGGCACCCGAATAGTGTTGGGCTCTTGGGCTTTCTCAGTCGCTAGTCAGAGCTTTAGAATTCGTTGTCCACACAGTTCAGTTACTACAGGGAATCGATTGATGCCATTCAGGACTAAACCTAAGACACATCTCTTTCAACTTCTATATCCACCGTAGCATCCTGGATTCTCGTTTCTCTGATCAATCGGATATGGATCAGGATTCTCCAATGAATTGATGTTTTGTGCGCATTGTAGGCTGATAACGGCGCTATAGAAGTCAGAAGTTAGATTAGATTGTATGTATGTATGTATGCATGTATGTATGTATGTATGTATGTATGTATGTATGTATGTATGTATGTATGTATGTATGTATGTATGTAACAGAGCACTTGTATAGCGCCCTTTAAGTCACTCGATCACAAGGGCGATCCTGCACGGCCACCTAGGAAGCACCGAACAAAATGTGCAAACATTAGGACAACCGAGCCGTGTGTGTATACTATACAGTGTATAGTATACACACTAAGCGCAAACTAGATTAGATTAGATTAGATTAGATTAGATTAGATTAGATTAGATTAGATTAGATTAGATCAAATACTGACAAACCCATCCATGGATTATCTGTCTCCCTTCCCCCTTCTCTGCGCTCTACCATCCTCTCTGCAGTGGCGTAGCCACGCCCGGGCAATTATGGGCACTGCCCGGGTTGGAATAAATTCTGCCCGGGTTGTGCAAGCAGTCTCTGTCTCTCCTCTATCTTCGGTGTATCTCCCTCTCTCCTTCTCTGACTGTCTCTGTCTGTACCTGTCTCTCAACGATCTCTATTCCGCTCTGTCATGGTCTCTCTCTTATCGCTATCTCTGAACCCACGCACTCCGTAATTCTAAACAATTTTAAGATAATGTGGGTAATTCCAGTATTATGTTTCAACTATGCGCTGCTTGGACTTTGCACAACTTTGCTTATAGGCTGAGGCACGGACCCCTTGATAAAAGATAATATCCAGAGGTCTTTGGCTGAGGGGATAGAACATGGAGTAGAATCATAAAGTCCTTGTGTGTTTGTACACTTTCCGGGTCACTGCAGAATTATATTAATTTGCTGTGTTTGTGTATAATATAATTTAAATTTCTTCCCGGGTTAACCATGGCTGCTCTAGACCCAAAAAAGAAACGCAAAAATGAAGAATTGGCAGCTTTAATTGGATCGCAAAAGTTATCAGCGCTCGGATTTATTATATTAAGCCCAAAAAGGAGGAACATGGCTGTCTCATGCTTGGAAAAATCAGATGACAGATACTAGTCAGCAAGTCAATCCACCACCATCAGACGTCGGCGTCGTTACAAGCACAAGGAAAGAAATGAACAAAGAAGCTCAACCGCTACAAAAGTTTCCAGAGGACGTTTCCAAAGGAGAACTATATACCCCGGTTTAACCTAAATTACATACATACGCATGGAAATATTTTGGAGTAGCTAAACCAGTCAAACGTCGGTTTCATTTTTTTTTATCTGGTAGCAAAATGTTGTCACTGAATTATTACATTTAATATAAAAAGTGTGACCCTGCGTGGTGTCCGTGTGCGGCGTTTCGTTGGAGCCCCATGGGTCAGCCACACACGAGCGCCGAGTGTGGCTGGCGCCCAGGTGGGGAGAAGGGAAGGGAGGAGGAGGGAAGGAAATGTGGCAGTAGGGGATGTGGCGAGACTGGCCTATCCAGCGGGTTGTCAACACTAGAAGTCGCAAGATTTCTTTTCGTCCTCAGTACATTCAATCCTTCGCCACAGTCAGAAGGAGCAGAGGGGAAGAGGAGGAGGGGTGGCGGAGGGAGAGGAGGTGTGGAGTGGAGTGGGAGAGGTAGAGGCGGAAGGAAAGGCTAATGGAGAGAAGGAGAAGGGGTAGTGGCAGGGTGATATGATATCTACCAATTACTACTTAAAATTATGATTAGGCTAATGTTGAGTTGGTCTGCGCAGCTGCCCGGGTTCCATTTTGACTCTAGTTACGCCACTGCCTCTCTGGTGGCATTTCTATCTCTTTCTCTCACCTTAAAACCTTCCTTTTCTCTCGGGGTAGCCTACCTCGCACTGGGAGCGCTTCTGAAAGGCCTATGCTGTGAGAAGCGCCTTATAAATGATCAAATACAATACAATCTGTCTCGCTTCCTTTGCTTTCGTGGAACGAGCCATGAAGGCCGCTGTTTGCCTTACGCATGCATGGCAAATTTCCAGGATCGGCTGTAAACCCTAGTGTTGTAGTAGTAGGCCCCAGTAGTTTCAGTTTAACGACACTGTGTGATAATAAAGATAATTAGCGTCGCCATCCTCCTTTATCCAGGCTTGGGACTGGCACTGACAGAGCACGATCAGTGGCGGAGTTAGCCTAATGTTGCATTTTCAGCTCAGTCTATACAGTATACAGCTGGAGGCTGAAACATTACAACAACAAAAAAAAACCTGTATCCGCCATGCTTGTCATACTAAATCCGATCCAGTAACGAGGTTATTTTGTCTGGCTTTGATGATGTGATCACGCAAAAGCCTCGAAAGTTTATGGTCAGCATTCACCCATCGTTGACGAAATGCCGCCCAAATGAAGCTTCTGCCCTAATGCCTATGTATGCTAGGAACAAGTAGGCCTATAATTATAGGTTCACACGTACATACATGTATATAGGCCTATACATGGGCCCATACTGTATTGTATTCAGCGGCGTAGCGAAGGGTTTCAGCGCCCAGGGGCAAGGGTTGATGACTGCGCCTCCTTTAAATTTTCTTGTTGACTTTTAATCGTTTTTGTCATAGTACTGTACAGTGTACACCACTGAAAGATAATTTTGCGCCCCTCTGGTGCTGCGCCCGAAAGGGCGGCTGCCCCAATCGTTACGCCACTGATTGTAGGCCCTATTGTATCATTGTATCTGCAGGGCATTTACAAATAAGCGGAAGTACGATCACATCACTGAAACCATGGGCTTATTTAGGGATGGTTTTACGAATTCAACCACCCACCCCTCCGAAATAAATAATTGCCGAATTTTTTAAAATTATTTTTTTCTAGCCTACTCTGCACCATGTCCAATGGAAAACCCGCCCTGAAATTGTAAACTGGTTGTGCTTCTGACTGTAACTATGCATGGTGAACTACAAGAAAGGTTAACTTATCCACAATTGCCATAATCATTATTTTAGCCCCAGGCTATATCATCATGATAATTATAGGCCTATGCACGCCGATTTCTTAATCT
The DNA here is from genome assembly GCA_020284085.1 of Aporrectodea caliginosa. NCBI lineage: Eukaryota > Metazoa > Annelida > Clitellata > Crassiclitellata > Lumbricidae > Aporrectodea > Aporrectodea caliginosa. The sequence continues at coordinate 1,388,523 of JACEVL010000076.1, forward strand.
TACAACTGGCGTCTTTTAATTTATGTTCAGTAACTGTAGGAGACGCGGCGACCTCCACATTATTTGACCCAGTTATAGCTACATTGGTTAGATCGTACGGCCTACGTCCCAAGCATCCAGGCCCGTCCCAAAGATATCTGGGGCCATAAGCAGGTTTTATTTTGGGGGTCCCAACCCATTGGGAATTGGGATACGTTATTAACGTTATACCTAAGAATTTAAACTGAGTTAGACACTTTCAACGACAACACTCTATATGTACCTATCGATATTTCAATAGGACTAGGCTTAGACCTATCTGTGGGAAAGCTGTCAATGGATTGAATGGAGATTGAACGTCTGAAACCATTCGTCAAACGATTGAACGTCTGGAAGACGGGAACCATTCGTCAAACATTAGAGACATATAGGCCTAGTATTAGCCTAGAGTTACGCCAAAGGAATTGAAAAGAGCGAGGACCCACCAATTATTTTTACAACGTTCTCGCGATGACATTGCCTTTGAATAAATGAATTTTACAACTCCACATTAAACCACTTCAAAAGCTGCTGGTTAGCGGCTAACTGCATAGCCTACTGGTCGTTGCAACTTGCAAGATTGCAAAGAATTTAAGTCTATGGTAATAAATAGCAAACCAATGAGCGACCGAGTCGTGTACTTCCGGTCGTTTACTTCCGGTTTCGAGAGTACGCTGGAACAGATTGTAAACAACCGTAGTTGTTTAGTTGCGTAAAAGTAAAAGTAGAAATAAATACGATAGAAAAGTTGTTGCAGAATTACGAAAACTTTATTTAAGAGAAGGACTAACAGCTGTGAAGTAAGTTATGCTTTGGTTATTGTCGAGCCGTATGTTATGTTAAGTTTAAGTTGTTCATTGAACTTCATTCACTTACCAGGTACCTGATCCTGTACCTTCCAATCCTCGACCTAATCGACACCCACCTTAACATCTGCTGTGCCCCCTCTGATCCTCTGGAAACCGGACTCGGACTTCCTTCGGACTACTCTTTTGGACAACCCCTCTGATTAGACGCAGCGCTCGTGAATAAGCTGGTGCCCTGAGCTTGGCTTTCGAGTGGCGCTTTAGAAGTTTGGAGATTACGATTCAACTGGAAGAGGTGTCGGCTACGATCCTCCGTGTAAAAATCAACTACACGTTGTTTTACCCAGATGCAGTGTGTCACCTGGTTGTGTCATTAAACGAATGTACATGTTAAGAATGCTTCTTCTCTGGAGACATTCAAATCACAGCTTAAGACTGATCTTCTTAAAGCATCGTGATGGCTGTCATTGATGCTTTGAACTCACTGCAGAGCCTTTCTTTCGGCCTTTACTGTGCTACTCAATGAGGCGTTATCATTTCTGGTTGTGGTTGATCGATTTACAATAAATTGTAATGTAAATGCAAATCTCCAAAATTTCTGTGCACCACACAAAGCCATGTTTCTGGTGCAGCAAGTTACTTTGCGAAACTCGGGGGCCCCGATAGCGCATTGGATAACACACTGGCATAGAGAGCGAAAGGTACCGAGATCGAGCCCGTAGGCGGACATATTTGTAGGCTGCACGTGTATTGCAGGCTGTCTGTTCTGTTAGTAGTTAAGATTTATGTCTTCTGTCATTTGCGTTCTTGTGAATTGTTTCAATTGCATAAGTGTACACTGTAACCGGTTGCGGTTTGTCAACCGGATTGTTTCAATAAAGAAAATTATTATTATTATTAACTCATTTAATATTCTTTATTCTTTTTGTAGGGCCTAGCATATAAATATTTGCTATTCATATGGGAATTATGAAAGTAAATCTTTAGTAGTTCATCATTACTTTGTGTGTATTTTTCAGAATGCGTCCTTGGCAGTTATTGGGAGTACTGGCTTCTGTTGGCGTCTGTCTGCTCATAGTAGCTGCTGTGGCTGCAAAAGACTACTACAACATCCTTGGAGTAAAGCGCGGAGCCACAGATCGTGAAATAAAGAAAGCGTTTCGGAAGCTGGCAATGAAATATCATCCAGACAAAAACAAGAATGACCCAGAGGCTGAGAAAAAGTTTGTTGAAATAGCTCAAGGTAAGATATGATGTGAGAAGGTATTTAGTGCCAGACAGTTTATAGATGCACAAGTATTTGCCAATATAGGTATGGGAACAAGACGTGTAGTCCAATGAATGTGCATTTTAGCTTCCTGTAATGATCCTGGGCTAGTTGTTTTCCCACAATTTTCCCAAAGTAATGTTTCCATGTCTGTTAACAACTTGGTACTGGTCAGCATCAGCTGAGAAGGAAATGGCAATTGTGACGCCAGGGGTCAAAACCCGTCACATGTCGGTTTCTGACATTTTTATTTAGTCATATTCTACAATTAATCTGCTTCAAAATACTTTTTACAGAATGAAAATATCTTTTTTCTAACTGAAGTTGTGTGCGTTTGATTCTTTCATTGGAATAGAGTGAAAAAATCGAATAAAAAGTTTCGAAATATTCATGTCATTAAAGTCCTCAGTAACGATTACTTGATCATTCTGCAATTTTGCTGTGCAATAAAGGGCTCTATTCTGTGTAGAATAAAACAAACGGCATCAAAATCGGATTACTACATTGCAAGTTATGGCAAAGTTACAGGCAACTGCTGAATTGAAGAATATTCTACATTGCTAACCCCTCTGGCCTATTTCAGCTTCTAGCTCAGTATCTAGAAAGCGACAAGCGACGGGTTTTGACCCCTGAAATGGCAATTTACAAGGTGAAGTACTGACCCAGAAAGTGCTGAGGCTCACTTGGGGTCTAAGAGGAAATTGTATTCCTTTGCTACAACCCATTCTTTGATTAATAGACTGTGCTGTGGTATCTTCCACACCTCAGATTCACATTTCAGTATGACTGTGCATGAATTGCTAATTTAATTATAATAATAATAATATTGACTCATACCGATAAAAAGCCGATAAAAGCTTTGGTGTTTATAGGGTTTTTAATTTAGCATTTCCGTAACCTAATTCTATCTTGTGATTTCTGTGTTTTAATTGATAATTATAATCATTACCATTTGTCATTTTACCGAGTGTCTTATAGCACATGAATCATGTCTTGTTGGCACTGGCCCAGCTTATGTCACGGAGCTCTGTGTTCCAGTCAGCGATCATTGTGCTGTGCTACTTATGGAATATGCAGCAGTAATCCCATCCTAAACAAAAAAGGACTGGAATGCCGGCTTCATGTGCCATGTTAATCAAGCGTTACGGTAGTCAAAAAAGAACCGGAACGCCGTGCCGGTGTGTTCTGGTCACAGCCGATCCCTGATATGCAGTAACCGTGCTTGTGCACTTCAGCTCAACACCATTGTGTGCTTTCGTGTGGTGGACCGGATGCACTTATGCATTGTTGCAATGAATCTATGCAGCATGCATACAGTTTATAAAATAATGTCTTAAAATAAATTTCTGTACATAGCCATGTGTGCAGCACTTTTGTGAGGTACTTTCATGATGCTATAGTAATACATGTAGTCTTGATACAAACATAAAACAAATAAGAGTTTGTCTTTTTGCTGTTGTTAGCTTATGAGATTCTTGGTGATCCTCAAAAGAGACGGCAGTACGATCAGTTTGGAGAGGGAGCCTTTGGAAGCGGTGGAGGAGGAAATTCCGGAGCTGGTGGTTTCCAGTTTGACGATTTCTTCAAAGGGTTTGACGATGCCTTTGGTGCTCACAGAAATGGCAGGAGAAGTGACAGGACATTCAATTTCGGTCATGCAGATCACGGATCTTTCTTTAAATTCAACGATCTCTTCGATGACGATGATTCAGTTGATGATGGATTTGGAAACATGTTTAGCGGCTTCAATTCTTTCTCTTCATTTTCCAATGACATTAATGATGCCTTTCAGCAAGTCAACACTCACACCCATACTTACACCCACAGCTCATCACACTCAGGTTAGATTTTTACAGCAGTATTATTCTTTCGTTTCATTATAAAATAGACTCCTGTCAGCCAAGTAGTAGATTATTACAAGACAATAATAATCAGCCGTTTATAGTGACCATTTTTTCTCAACTGTAAAATTTAGCATAGTGCAGTTTTCTTGCTCTTGCAACTGTCCAAATCTCTGGCAGGAGGGCACTTTGTTTGGCCTTGCATTTATCTTGAATATGTCACTACATTTATTTTCTAGTTCCTAGAATTGTTTGTCATCAGGAACCTCATGGAGTATACTGGTTTTGCCAGTTTGACTGTGCTATGACCTGCAGTCCTGATTGTTTAGCATATACTAAATTATTGGTCTGCCCTAGTTGCAGCAAACATGTAAAGACTATGCCTCTTACATTTGAACAGTATTTTAAGGCTCTGAGCAAGACCACTGAGCTTGGCAGATTTTGTCGGCCTTTAAAAAAAATTTCAGTTGACCATTATGTATGACTTTAATCTGGAAAGAATACGAAAGACTGCAAAAACTGCAGCGTAACAGTTCTGGTGCTAGAGATAGCCCTTTTAATACTTAAATAAAAATTTTTTTATAACTTTTTCTTTTACACAAAAATCCTGTTTACCTAAAACTGGAATACTCCAACTCTCCAGGCTTCTTTAACATACTCCAAATCTTCAGGCATAATGAACACTTAGATTGCTTGATGCTTTTTGATACGTCAACAGGGCCTAGTGTAGATTGCAAAGTATGCCTAACCCTTTCTTGACGAGCGTATACTAAATTGTATGGGAAACCATAAGCAGCTCGTCGTTAAAGGGTCAATATGGCTTACTGCGTTACGTGTATACTTGAATTACAGCAAGTTGTGCCTTGAAAATTTTATGTTGCCGTAACTATGCATAATTTCATTCAATGCATGTTTCTTGCTGTTAGGTCAACGATGTCACACGACAACTGTGACACAGGGCAACACAGTGACAACGCAGACCGTATGTTCCTAGTTGATCAATAAAAAGGATTCTTTTACCGGTACAAAAATTAAGGATACGCTACGAACAAAATGACTCTTGTGATGCCAAAAAGAAACTGATCTGTTGTTGAAAGAGAATTCTAATCGCCAACCTAATGACTCTTGTATTGTACTGTATTCTCAATGCATCAATTGACGTCACTTCCAAGTCTACAGCTCGGTTGTATAGTGGGGAATCTTGGACACTAGTGAAGCCAGAATGCTCGTAAATTTCGGACAGCTGTTAATAAACAAGCACGACACTGTTTTTGTAGTAATTTAGAATTTTGTCTGGCTCAATACTGCAATGGTGCTTTTCACCAGTTTGATTACAAGCCTTCTAACGACAGTAGTGTCTGATGTCACCAGATATTACTTCTACACCTTTCTCTCAGCTGGTATTGTGATGGAGAACTTCCTTTTTATTGGTACTAGACTGCAATTACCACTGCAACCTAGAGCTCATACGTTTAAAGTTTCCCTACAATCTTCGTTTTGTTAACCAATGTTTTCAACACATGAAAATAATGTTAACTATTCGCATGCACTTTCTCACCATACGAATTATATATTTAATACTTTTGTATCTAATGATTCTTGCTTTTGGATGGATGCTTAACGTCCTTTATTATGTAAATTTCATTTCTTGCACAGATGATAATCTGCACTTTGTTGTATTATTTACTTGAACTGCACAGTGTACAGTTGTATATATATCGCATGTATTGTTAGCCACTGAATGTAAAAGTTGGCCTATATTGATTGCCGGGTGTAAGGGTATATTCTGTGAATATTGCATAGCATCATTGAACATGTAATTGGTCATTATCTAGGCTGCTTTGAAATTAAAGTATGCCATCGTACCCCATATCACTTGAATTATTAAAGAAAATGAAAAATGATTTGCATAGTTATATTTTTTCTATTCAGTTGTGCTAATTGTTCAGAAGCTCAGCCAGTCCTTTATATATACGCATGTGCTGGGAGAGATGATGCCACCTTCTCTGCATTCGCGAGCCAGCTGAAAAATAGCAACATATCCACTTTTTATAGCCAGTTTATGGAAAAATTTGGCAAATGATGATTGCAGACAAATCAATGCTTTAGCAGTTGCTGAAACCATGGTATGATGAGTGCAAGCATGACAGAAGATTAGCAGTTCTTAACCCAGTGGTCCAAATTAGGAGAGTTGGTGAAAATACATGTTTGGCATATAGGTCTACTAGGCAACTCCTTGGTGCATCATGATCCAATGATACACACTGCATTACATCAAATTAGAAACATGCATCTTGCACCTCACATGCAGCCTTGCTGACTGTGCACGTGTGTAAAAAATGCACGTATGTAAAAAATAAGTGCAATAAACATAAAAAATACAATAAAGGAAAATATGCCAAGGAAACTTCACATTTGTTTACAAGCATTTCTATACCACATTTTGCAAACCTGTCGAAGGAATTGAACATACAATCTGACATTTAAAGGTGCAAAGAAAGATCAAGGTGTGTTTGATGGAACGGTACATCTCTTCAATATAGGATTGTTACAGAAGGATGGTTCAATGCCAAATAAGGCATGAAAGAATTTGACCTCATTATAACCCAAAGTTATTACTAAGTGCTGGACATGGCATTAAAATGCAGCACTTGTTACATACAGAGGTTCCATGGACTTTAAAAGTTACACTCTCTACTATAATGCATGTAGGCTAGTTTGTCTCTTCTGGGTAAAATACTCTGTTAGCTATAGATCATGACACAAACAGCCAAGACTTTTAAGTTTTGACAACTACAGCCAGCTACCTACACTTTCTAAAGAACTTTTTTCTTGTATTATTATGATCCTTTTCTTTTATTATTATATTATCTTATACTCTATATGGACTGATCTTCTCGATATTGACCTGATTGCGACTTGGTTTTGGTGTGCCGCCGGATGAAGCCTTGTGCAAATGATACCAGCACAATAAAAGTAATAAATTGCAATCCAGATAACAATCACCATCAGATGCATTTCCTTGTTTGGTATATTATATACCCGATAGCACCAGCATTAACCGCCACACATGTAGAACCAGACCATGGATGCATCTAAGGCTATTCTTATGGTATAGAACTATCACTCATAAGCAGCCTGCAATTATAGCAAACTTCTAAATAGCTAGCAATTATAAAAGTAATCAACTGAACTGGTCTCTGCTCCAGATAGCAAGTACCTACTGCACTTCATGAAAACTTATCAAGATAATTACTAGTATGCTTCAATTGACTGACTAAAAGGCCCTATGAGCGATAGTCCTATGAATGATGGTCCTAGAACCATTCTTATATAGCTGGTACTTACTGAACATTGTCCACACGGTACATGCATAAGACCAGTCACTCCAATTACTGAAGTAGCGGCACGGTAATAGTTTGTCTGTACGCCAGCAGAATTCACTCGAACAACTTTCTCGGCCTTTCCGTCAAAGACAAGCGTTTGCAGGACTTCGTCGATTTCCTTAACTGTTAACTCTACCTAACAATGACAAACTGAACCGTGTCAACATTCCTAATTGTGTCATTCTGAAATGTGACGTAGGCCGACTTGGAACAAGCTGCATAATAGGAGATATTTAAACTGTCTCCCAGTAACTGCTACCATATGGTCCATGGCTGGTTCTGTTCAGTTCATTGTTATTTTGGAATGTAGTTTGCACAGCTATGACCATCAATCACTACCTTATGTGTTAAGATTAAGACACTGTCGAAGTTACCAGTTTAAATAAGTGACACAACATGCTCTGCACTTTTGTACTTCTCATGATAGATCGTGAATAGGACAAAAAAAGTCTGTTACATTAGATACTCTAATCTTGACTTCTTCGGATATCAACACTGAAACTGAACAAAACCAACAGCTCTTGCAGATTTGATTTCACTACGGCCAATGAATAGCTGTACGACTTAGGCCAAAAAAAAATAATGGTGTGTTTCCGGTAACAGAGTTAAAAAAAACTGGGTAGGTAGGTAGTAAAATAATTTTATTTTGGTAAAATAATTTTATGCAGTGATTTCCCAAAATTACGCCACTGCCCATTTATGCACAGCGGTACATGCTGTACCAAAGTATATATTTTCTATGCGAGTATTAAAAATGCCTTTTTGCAGAATGTAACTACAAACTGCTGTAGAAAACAATCTTATTTATTTCATTTTTGCTGACATCATTTTTCTTGCAAGGTGAAATGGAAGGGGCAGGGGTGGGGAAGGAATTATGGATTATGTACATTAAACAATAAACGTGTAGCAGACAACGGCTCTTTAGGAAATATGCATGGGTGGTAACGTGAGAAAATCGCTGACTTTTCGGTGTCTGTTATCTCCTCAACATCATACATGTGTGTAAATTGTCCATGGGAAACATTGAGCCCATTTATTGTTATAATATTATTAACGCTGCATAGAAAGAAATATGGTTTCCTAACGTCGTCTGCTAAGGAGACTGCTTGCTACGAAGATTGGATGCTATGAAGACTGGTTGTTAAGGAGACTAGTTGCTAATGAAGGCAGTTGCTAAGCAGGACAGTTTCTAAGGATAACTGTTGCTAAGGAAGGCGGTTGCTAAAGGGGCCAAGTCTGACTTTGAAATTGGTTGCTAATGAGGCTGACATAGAGGATGCTTGCTACAAAGCTTGGCTGCTAAGAAGGCTGTTTGCTACGAAAGTAGAATGCTACGGAGGTTGTTAAGTAGGCTGATTGCTATTAGGAGGCTTTACTTTTATAATGGCACGTACGATAATAGGTATTTCTGATACAATGAATATGGGGGTCAGATTTGTGAAATAACCCTGTCAAATTACCGTGAGAAAATCCACCACTTTCGAGTCTATTACCTCCCTCTCCCAAACTCCACACTTTAGCCCTTTTATTGCTGTAATTTACGGCACCATTCTTTCCATTGAAAGACCGCTAGTTTCCGAACGTCTCTGCTTCAGTGAATGCACCTATAATGCACCTGTCGCATAATAATGCACCTGTCGCGATTCTGCATCACCGGCATGCAAAGGCGTAATGTATGTGAAGTAGGGAAAAAATTTTTTTACAAAATTTTCCGGAAATTATTTTTTTTTACAAAATTTTTTTAAAAAAAATTTTTTTACAAAATTTTCCGAGTCGCGGCAAAAAAGTGAGTCGGTCGGGTTACCGGAAACACACCATTATTTTGTTTTGGCCTTATATGAAACAGCAAACGTTTACATTACACGACTTGTTGCATAATAACAGTAACTAGCAAGAACTGACAAGTTTTTATTGTGTTGGTCCATTCTTGCCTTTGGAAAATTAGCAAAGCTACTAAATCCAGAGAATTAGCAATGCTAATAAATCTAGTGCTTCTGAAATTTACCTTGCTGATTTTGCTATTCTGTATGCACGCATGAACTTCCTGACATGAAAGTAACATTCGTTCTCTCTGTTCAACTGGATTTAGCGGCAGACTCTTTGCTTCGTTTGCCTATAAACCAAAGCCAAGTGTAAAATCTTTACATGTTAATCAATCAATCAATATAAATTTGATATCGCTCAACATGGCCATATATGTGCTGTACACTTTAATAGCAGGAATAAAAGGGCATGATGAATCGTCACACTACACTGCACCTGAAAGACCCATTAATTAAATTTCATTCATTCTTTTTAGAAATTTACACTTGTGTATATGCACCAAATTTTGCATATTAGAAAATCACGTATACAGTTTACCATCAAACATGATGGTTTTCAGTCTTTAAATGGGCAAATGAAAAGGCCCTGTACAGGATTTTAACACGTTAACAACAACCTGCATTGGTTTCCCAGTCACCTTTAGTACACTCTCATTATTAAAGTATTAAACCCTAGATTCAATAGTGAAAAATTCCCCTAAGCTTCTACACAAACACCAAGAAATGAAAGCTGGACAGAGAGTCACTTATGCATCAAGACGAGCACACTCTCGAAGTTCCCAGATATGATACGAGACACAGCAACGTGCTGTGAATGCTGAACAATGAGTCACTTTGCCTTATCCTCAAGGTAACGGTTGCAGAGAGCGTTGAGCATGTTGAAGTATTCCGAGTCGAACTGTTGGCCGCTGTAGAAATTTCCGCCCGACACGGACGGATCTGGTTCTAGGTTCGCGAGTATGTACATCTTCTTTTTTCCTGCCTACAAAATAAGTAAAGTTTTCAAACAAATAGCTCATATCCCGGCACATCAACAATAAAAGCATATGAATATTAAGCCAGAACAGTGAGTACTGTTCGAAATGATTTCTGATGACGTCGACGGCCTTTGTTGCCATAAGACGTCGTTAAACTCTGGATCCCCAAATGTGTCAAAGTACTGTATCCTGCAAAAGAGCACCTTCACGTGCTTGTTCTTATTCTATCAGTAACATCTTTTCTATGTTCTATATATAAATTGTCAGATTTTCATTCTGCACTCGCTCCATCATTCCAGTCGAAGTGGCTCAGCAACTGAACGTGAAGGACTTGCTCAAGGTCCCAATTCTGAAGGCAGGCTCAAACATGCAAACCATACAACAGGCAAGTGCTCAAACCAACTGTCTATTGTGTCACAGTTTATTTACAGTTTCTTGATAAATGCAATTTCCCAACTGATTTTTTTATGGCTCTTAACACTTTTATGACGACAGTCTACTAAAAGTGACTGGGAAACCAATGCAGCTCGTCGTTAAAGTGTTAAACAACAGATTTGCTGTAGAACTTTCCCACAACCCAAACTTTTTTGCATTAACATAATACATTATTTTCAACTCTTAAACAAACTCTGGCTTCATGCATTTACTGCACGTACTGAAACGGAAGTAATCTGCTTGATGAGTTTCCTTGTTGACAGATGATTGAGAATTTTAGTCAGCTGCATCTCGATAATATGACTTTTTCGTTTGATATCATGTCGCCAGATTCCTGAATTCACAAACACAGTTGACAATATTACAGCAATTGTTATAGTCTGAATTTTTGCTAATTAGCATTTCCTGAAAGTGACTAATTCATCTGCATGCAAATTATTGTAATTAATAATTGGAAATTAATTTCTCACCAGTTTCAGAGAAACTCTCTGTCTCCATACCAACCTTAACGATGCTTAAGGTCATTATGAACTAAAATTTGACTGGTTAGCAAGCAGTTGCTCTGATAGCTAAAACGAGTCAGCAGTGGTGGGCTCCCACATACACACACAACCCAACCAGCCTGTACACCTACTACGTAGAACCACGCCTTCTCAGTCGTTGGACCTCGGTCTGGAACGGGCTCTCCTTGGTGCTACGTTTGCTTCCCAGTCCATTTTTAAATGTTCTATTCTAACCTCAAAACTGTCCTTTTTAGCCATTCTGGGGTCAGAAACACTTCTGAGTAGTAGCCTTGAAGGGGTGCTATATAAATCTCTGTTATGAATGAATGAACCAATGGATTCCCACTCAGATTTGAAACAAGAAAAACATCAATCAGAATTCATGAACAGCACCAAATTGAAAATTACAAATGAAAACAGTCAACAAGTTTTAACACGATCTCTCACAAACACAATGAACAAGCACAGCCTTCTGTATGGTGGATATTTCATCTCATATTCCGAGTTCCTGGTCGTCTACTGAATCCTTGAGGGAAACCTTGCATAAATTAAGTACCGGTATTGCAATACATTTCTGGTACAATCGGGATGACGCAAGTCAAATGAATATGATGCTACATAAGAAACAGTACAAAATTAAATTTTAATGACTAATGACAAATACCTTTGTTGCCGACTTCTTCAATAAGTTGCAAAACCAACTTCTCATCATCATCGACGCCTTGTGCTTGACTTAAAGAAAAAGGCAGTAGTCAAAGAAAAAGGCAGTAGTCAAAACTCAATAAAGCCTAATACGTGTTATATGAAAACATCGCATTGCAGTCAATCGAAATGAATGGTCTTTAGCGCAAATTAGTCAACTAAATATTACAGCTAATAATACATCACACAGAAATCTTAAAATCTTAATCAGCTGCAATCAATAACAGATGCAAATTAACACATTTAACCCTTTAATGATGAGAGTGTACTAGAAGTGACTGGGAAACCATTGCAGCTCGACGTTAGTGTTAAGAATTAACTCAATAAATACTTTATAACCCATACAGAAACACAGTGTTGTAAAGTATTTTTTTAAATCTAAGCACATCAATAAAATGCAAGTTTTTTGCAATAACTGAATAATTGTCTTTCCTTACAATACAACAGTTTCATGAGCTACAGAATTTTAGAGGCATTGATAATAATGGAGAAAAGCCTATGATAATTTCATTGCCCATCAATAACCAAATCAGTTCATTTCTATTTGGCTTTATCTAACTCTGTTTTAAATTGTAAATATACTTTTGAAATCATATTTACGCACAGATGAAAATGAACTCACCTAACAGAGCTGGTAGCTGCAAGTCTGAAAAGTAGATCACCATTTGCCTTCTTCAGCAAATCAATTCTCTTCTGTTAATTAACCAGAAACAATACCATCTCTTCACTTCAACTAATTTAAGCAAAGCCAGAACTATAATACTTATCATTATCATTTATCATTCCAAGTCTACTACAGTGGTGATAAGTCACGAACATCACTGGACAAAACATTGCAGACAAAGAGAAAATGCTTTATGAGATGTAAATTCCAAAAGTCCCAGTTTCAGGCATTCAATACAAAAGTGTTCCAAGACTTCTATTAACATTATGATTACACTAAGAAACTAACCATTTAACGACATTATAACCACTTTCATTTCCTGGTTGGCTCTTGAATACAGGGTTAATTTTATTGATAGGACTTCAGTTTACCACTAGCTTTGTCAGCTATCTCTTGTGGTTAATGATGCAGACTTTCCAGTATTACTTCTCAATGTGTACTTCTTTAGCAGCGAATTCTTTACAGTCTTAATCCTTTAACAACGAGCTGCATTTCTCATACATATTAGTACACGCTCATCGTTAAAGGGTTACTCATATGCTTCACAATTCTTCCACATCCCAACTATAGATCTATAGGAATCCGTTGGTTTGGCTCCACGTCCGTGTGTGGACAACACTGGACATGCTATTGGAGACTCGTAGCTTCCTGTGCACTGTTTTTGCAAATGACATCTCTGCTCTAAAAGACTCTTTACCATCATACAGACTTGTGACAGCAGCACTTTTGAGGTGCTTAAAAGGTTCCATACATAGTAAGTGTCCAGATACTTTCTACTGTTGCTGTGGAGAAGAGTGATGGCATCGAGAGACTTCTCCCAGAGGCAGATGATCGAGTCCAAAGAACCTTTCTTATTCATATGTTTTATTCTGATTATTCCTGTCTTTGAATGTACACATTTATGTATAATGTCGCTTGTAACTCAGAATGCGGTCTGCAACTGTGAATTAAAGTCGATACTTACTTACTTACTTATAATAAGACAGGGACAGAGAGTAAATCTACATCCATTGACTTCTGATAAGCTTTTCTGTCATGGGTAGGCATGTAATTCATAATATGTATGTATTGTATCTAACAATTTATATAGCGCCTCTCGCAGTGCACACCAATCAGAGGCGCTCATATATGTAAGAAAGTTACCTGGGCTAATAGTCTGTTGAGAATTTCCAGCACAGTATTTGTTGGAATGGTTGGAATGAAGGCAAACATCTCTTTGTCTGTCAGACCTTTTGCATTGTCGTTCAATAAATTCAAAATTCTACACAGAAATAAGAAAAAGCTGCAAAGTGAAAATATAGTTCAAACAAAGATTCCAGAATTTAAACTATGCTGACAATTTGTTGAACCCTTATGGGCAAGGGAGTCACCCAATAAGGAGACCAGTATGAGTATAAGCTTCTCTGATCATTTTTTTAAACCTCACAAGTTTAATACCAGATTTCAATGGTATGGCTCTGGAGTTGAAGACAAGAAATCCTGGAGAACATTGGATTGTTTGAAAGCCTTTGCTTGAATATTAATGCATCATTTCTTTTTATATGCTATCAGAAAACATGTAAATACCTTTAAATATCATGAAATTTGCAGTTCTGAACAACTTGAAGCAATGAAAATGAATATTAAATACTACATTTCATAAGGTATGCACTGTTATGCTACCTTAAGTTTTCAGTGGCTGTGCCATGAATAACGCCTTGTTTCTCAGCTAATGAAAATTGAATAGTAATTAAGCAATACACAATCGAAAAGTAATGCATTTTCAAGAAATTAGGCCTAAGCCCTTTGAAAGGGGTGATGTCAACAGCTGCAAGCAGCTGGCTATTCGAACACCTACAGGCTGGCAGCTAAGTCAGCCTCCCATGGCAATTACTCAGTGAACTTGTCTGACATTGGCTGATAAACTAGATCATTCTCAAATGAGTACACAAGAAATAATCCAGCCATGGCCATCTGAACGGATGATCTTTAAAATATACAGATTAAATTAAAAGTATTTGTACACCAAATTTGTAGCAAAACTAAGTCAACACTCAAGCGCTTGTGCATGAGTAATCGTAACTGTAACCATAAACTCTGAAATTGATAAAGTGCTAATTTTACATGGGAAATACCCAAAAACCATAGTTTTTGCGACCATCTCCAATGGAAAACCACCACCCTATTCACAAGTGCTGTAAATATTTCCTTGCAAATGGCTATTTCTGACTCTGTGTCTGGTTGGGCATGGCAAGTATTCTTTCAAGGTTATGACTTTGACCACAATTTCTCTTGAAATGACCACTGATTGAAGCTAAAATTACCACTGTGACAACTGCTATTTTATAGATGTTAATGCATTAGGTTCTATTCACCTCCGCCCATAGCAACTTCGGAGCAAAGAGCTTTCCGAGATGATGTAAGGCAAGCATTTGGACAAGGGTTCTGAGACAACTGGCAAACTTATAGTATCAGAGGCTGAAGGATTATACAGTATCTTGGGGCATGCTGCACAGATACCTGACTGTACCAGGTTTTCTAATGACGACACTAACCCTAACCCGGACCCTAAATGACCCTCACAACGCCTAACCTGACCCTAACTGACACTCACGACGCCAGTAAACTTACACACTATATCCTTCAGCCAGACAATTTTACAAACAGTATACCCATGGCATCTAATTCTGAGAGAAGATGAGAAGATAAAATGGTAGTGTCACCCCTCAAGCAGGCTGCACAGCCTTCTGGTAGCAGCAGTATACAAATTGTACCAGGGCTGTGAGGGGAGCTAGGAAATTGAAATTACATATTTATATCGAGCCTGTTCAAGAGATACTTGTCAGAGTCGCTAAGGTCCAAGTCTGTACTGCGTATGACCACAGCGCGGAGGCAAGAACGATGGCTGACACACAAGATTACGACTATCACTAAGATTCACAAAACGCGTGTAATTAAGGAAAATTCGGTTTGCGGAGGTCGCAGCGCTCTATTTTTGTCTGCCTGGGGTGGCCACACTGTTTATATGTGATCGGCCGCGACCGAACCAACCTGAATTTTACAGGAATGGTCCATGTGCACAAGTTTATAAATAAACATTTGACCAGATTTACATAGCAAATAAACAAAATTGTATTACCTCTGTTCGTTGTCCATTTCCACAGGCTCAGTCTTAACTTCTACGCCTGAATAAGCCATTTTCCACCAAACACGACCAGAAACAAAATCACAAACTTTACAAATCCCTTTAATTCCGCTCAACTGGAAACTCAACCCACCAGCGCAACCACTCTCCATTTTCTAAATTCCCAAGATTTTGCAAGAAATATCCCAAGATTGAGCAAAAGTGTACCAAAAAATCATAAGTTACTGAAAACGAAAAAGTTGTTATGAAATATGAAACGCGTTTTAACAATCACAATTATTCACAAAAATGCCTAGCTAAGAACTCGCAAAGAAAAAAAACGGAACATAACATTGAATTAACAAATAACATTGTTTACAAGTAACAATAATAATAAACGTCTTTCTACGGAGCCCCTAAAGGGACATGCGGGTAAAATATGCTGTCGTGCGCACGACTTACTAACTCGTTCCCACGACTTACTAACTCGTTCCTAGGCTAGTTTGTTTAATTGCTCGCGGAGGCCAATAGGCTTAATGAGGAATTCTGTTTTTGAAGGGTTAAGGCAGAGCAGATTAAACGAAGATTATTATTAAATATTTCCTTCATAATTATGTAGCCTAACGATAGCAACGACACATTACGCTGATTATAAAGATTTCGGTTATCCTGGAGTTTACGTTGCAAGCTATTTTAATGTCTTCAGTGCAGCACTTGACGTTGGTAAGTATAAGCAGTCTACCAATGTCCATGATAACTCTCATCAATCCAGCTTCCGTTTCATCAAAAAATTGCATCACTCCAACTCCAATTTAAGCAAAATTTGTTTCATCAATCTAACTTCTATCCAAACAAAGAACTGTTGTCATAAATCGAACTCCTATTAACGGACAGTTATTTTCATCATTAATTTCTTCTAGGCTACTGAAGCACAGACTCAGTTTAATCATTCCAGCTTAATTCTACTTACGGAAACAATTATTTCCATCAATCCAGTTTTTATTTAAGCAAAGAATTAGTTTAATCAATCCAACTTCCATTAGAAGATGTGTCCTCCAAAGTGTTTACAAACATGGTTCATGCCTTTGTCTTCTCACGCATTGACTATTGTAACTCTGTACTAATTGGGCTTCCCAAGGTCCGCCTGTCCTCTGTGCGATCTGTCTTAAACGCTGCAGCTAGACTTATTGCACGTCTTCCTCGGTAGTCGGTACTCTCACATCTCCACATACATGACTAATGATCTTCACTGGATCCCTGTCTCAGCTCAAATCAAATACAAGGTCCTGCTCCTATAGTTACTAGTCCCAGCAAGGCTTGGGGCCTAGATACCTCTGTGACTTGATGTGTAAGCCGCTCTCGGCACGTTCTTCTTGCCCTCTTCGTTCTGCTTACCGGCTTGATCTCTTCGTACCGCGGTCGCGAACCTCATTAACCCAGCATCAGGCTTTTGCTGTTGTGGGTCCTTCAACATGGAATGACCTTCCCCCTGCAATTCGTGGCAGGATTCTGGAAGGGATATCACAGGCATCTCTTCGCTGCTTAAAGACCGTTCTCTTTTCTCGGGCTTGTCACGCTTCTGAATAGCTCTGCTGTGAGAAGCGCTGCACAATGTTCAGATTAGATTAGCTTACATTAGATTTTAAAGTGACAATATAAAGTAATTTGGCAGCATAAACAATGGTTTGTTTAACCAAGATTTCTTCCTACAGTCAATTTATTAAAATATATATATATATATATATATATAATATATATATATATATATATACATATATAAACATTATTTCGCCACAAACAGGCAGCTCACAATGCAACTAAACAGATAAAAAAACTAAGATGCAAAAATCTTGCACAAATATTCGCACAGAAGTCACCAATGCTACAGTACTGCAGTACATCATAACTGTCACAAAGCATTCACATCTGTCGTGCAAACAAAGCATACAATTCGGTTAATACTTTATTGTTACAGTAACTTAACTTTTATAAAAAAAAGAATATTGTCTCATGTTGATGTCAGCCTGAAGTGGTAAACATCCAGCATACAAGAAAATGTCCCTCAAACAGTTACTATCATTCACTTGATAAAGCTTCCAAGATATTCTATTCCATGCATTTGTCAACCTTGCATACTCACTTTTGGTAAAAGCAAAACACTCGAATGCATACACAAGTAATGGCTTACAATGTGCTTCGATAGGTGCAATAACACCACTTCATCCATGTGTCCTTTCACCTTAGATAGAAAACTATTACCAGTAACAGACTTTAAAAAAATTTCTAAATTGATACACTGAGACTCACTTTAAATTATCTTCCAGCAATGAAAAAGACTTCCAAGTATTTACTTTATCAACATATGACAAGCTTATGCCAGAAACGGTCAATGACACAGCTGTTTATAAGTACGACCTATCCTAAGCACTATTGACTTTGATACATTGAATTTCATATCTGTGCTTCCAGTTCACACAGGGTAATCATTTTCTGAACAGAAGTCAATGACAAGGACAATAACAACAAATCATCCGCATACATAACACATCAAATGTACAAGCCATTAGCAGAACATCCCACTTGACTCCCACTTAGATTAACAATAATATCGTCTACATAATTATATATAACAGAGTATAGGGGATAGAACCCCTCCCTGTCTCACTCCACAACTGATATCAAAAACTCTGGAATGCACACCATTCCAACATACCGTTGCATAGCACTTGATGTACCAGTTTATCAAAAATCGTTGGAGAATATTCTTCTTCATTAGTTTCTAATACAAACCATAATGATTCACTTTATCAAACGCTTTTGACGTATCTAGCAGGCACACATTAACTGTGGAACCATGCTTTGTATAGTATTCAACAACAGATTTTACTGTATAAATTGCACTATTTACAACTTGTTTTCTTCTGAAACCCAAACTGAAATCAGATGAATGCAGATAACTACTATATAGTTCAAGAAGGCACATCTCAGATAACTGCCATATTTGAGCAGTGTTGTACCTTGGTAGTTAGTAGTTACTACTACATGACAGATCACTACTATCTTTATCTTTTGCAAGAGGAATTATTATGCCTTCTCCAAACTTATGTGGTATATATATCCCCTATGCACTATGCTATTTAAATAGTAATATAAGCAAATATTTCAGATCTAACCTGCTTTCTAGCAGCTCTCGAAAAGTACTCTTGACAGTCTAAATCAGGGATGTCAAAGAGCAGGCCCGCGGGCCATTTCTGGCCCGCCGAAGATATTTTTCTGGCCCGCGGTGCATTGCCTGAAGACTAGGCCCTACACAATTTGAGAATAAAAGTTTATATATTTCATTTTGAGGTTCAATGTGCTTTATATGATGTTCGTCATTGAAAAATGAAGATCAAAATTAAGATTTTATAAGCCTAATTTGACTGTTTGTGTGCTAAAAATGCATCATTTAAGATTTAGCTTCTCAAAAATTTTCTGGGGATGGGATCACCGAGCCCCCACTCAGATCCCATCGCCCATTTTGCTCAGGCGCCTTCGGCACTGTGGCCCGCCACTTGCTGGAAAATATTGCCACTGGCCCGCCATTGGAAAAGGTTTGACACCCCTGGTCTAAATCATCTAACTATCCTAAAATGAAGAACAATTGGTAATTTATCGTTTTAGCGTTCAATATTATGTACACATTATAACATTGTTTCAACTCTGCCACTGCTCGTACTTTGGCAGTGCCAGTCCAAACTTCTCCCAAGCCAGGTTGAAGGTGGAGGGCAACGTTAATGATCTTTGTAATACCAATGTTCATGACAACTGTCATCAATCCAGCTTCCATTTACACAAGTATTATTTTCATCAATCCATCTTCTAGTTTAACAAGAAACTATTTTTATCAATCCAACTTCTACTTTCACAAAAAAATTAATTTAATCAATCCAACTTCTATTTAAGGAAGAATTATTTTCATCAATCCAACTTCTAAGTAAGCAAAAATTATTTTTCATCAAGCCAACTTCTATTTAAGCAAAAATTATTCTCATCAATCCAACTTCTATTTAAGGAAAAATTGTATTTCATCAATTCAACTTCTATTTAAGCAAGAATTACTTTTGTCAATCCAACTTCTATTTAAGCCAAAAAATTCATCGATCCAACTTCTATTTAAGCAAGAATTACAATAGGCGAATAATTTAGAACGCTAAAATGATAAATTACCCAACAATTATTAAGTCAAAAGGCACATCTCAATAAGCTCAAGCAAGGTGCCCTTCTGAGAAGCATCACTGTAGTGAGTATAACAGTGATTCATAAATGTCTTTTCAATTTCAAACACTTCATCACAATATCCACAGCCATAAGGTCTCAAAATGAAATCATGTATACCAACATTAATCAATGAATAATTTTCAATACCTAGTTTTTCATATGGGTTCGGGTTTATAAGTTGCCTCAAAGAAATGTCAGATAATTTTTCTTCTGTCGACAACACTTTTCCATCAACACAGTCGATGTCTTTATTGTATGAGCTGACTCTCTTAGGTAAAGTACTTGAATGGGAATTTTCTGTTGTGCCATGACAAAGTTCATTCTTGCATAATTTTTCTCCAGTGTGGGATTTCATGTGCATTTTCAGATTCACACTCGATGCAAATGCTTTGCTACATAATTTGCATTTACATGAATATTCTCCATGGTGGGCTCTTGAAGGGCAAAGACGATTATATCTTTGAGCGAATGTTTTGTGACACAAATTGCATTTGTACGGCTTCTCTCCATACTGATTACTTGTATGGTATTCAAGACTGCTTTGCCATACAAATGCTTTCTGACATAGATTGCACTTGTATGGCTTGTCTCCAATGTGGGTTCTAGTATGGAATTCCAGACTCTGTTTGCGTGAAAATACTTTCTGACATAGATTGCACTTGTATGGCTTTTCTCCTGTGTGGGTTCTAGTATGGAATTCCAGACTCTGTTTGCGTGCGAATACTTTCTGACATAGATTGCACTTGTATGGCTTTTCTCCTGTGTGGGTTCTAGTATGGCATTCCAGACAACCATTCTGTGCAAATGCTTTCTGACATAGATTACACTTGTATGGCTTTTCTCCAGTGTGGGTTCTTGCATGGAATTCCAGACTCTGTTTGCGTGCAAATGCTTCATGACATACATTGCATTTGTATGGCTTTTCTCCAGTGTGGGTTCTTGTATGGTATTCCAACCACCCTTCTGTGAATATGCTTTGTTACAAAAATTACATATGTATGGCTTTTCTCCTGTGTGAGTTCTTGTATGGTATTCCAAACCACCCTTCTGTGAATATGCTTTGTTACATAAATTACATATGTATGGCTTTTCTCCTGTGTGAGTTTTTGTATGGTATTCCAAATAATTCTTCTGTGCAAATGCTTCATGACATAGATTGCACTTGTATGGCTTTTCTCCAGTGTGCGTTCTTGCATGGAATTCCAGACTGTCTTTGCGTGCAAATGCTTTCTGGCATAGATTGCACTTGTATGGCTTTTCTCCAGTGTGGGTCCTTGTATGGCATTCCAGACCACACTTCTGTGTAAATGCTCTCTGGCATAGATTGCACTTGTATGGCTTTTCTCCTGTGTGAGTTTTTGTATGAATTTTCAGACTGCTTTTGAGCACAAATGCTCTCTGACATAGATTGCACTTGTATGGCTTGTCTCCAATGTGGGTTCTAGTATGGAATTCCAGACTCTGTTTGCGTGCAAATACTTTCTGACATAGATTGCACTTGTATGGCTTTTATCCTGTGTGGGTTCTTGTATGGCATTCCATACCACCCTTCTGTGCAAATGCTTTCTGACATAGATTACACTTGTATGGCTTTTCTCCAGTGTGGGTTCTTGCATGGAATTCCAGAATCTGTTTGCGTGCAAATGCTTTCCGACATAGATTGCACTTGTATGGCTTTTCTCCTGTGTGAGTTCTTGTATGGTATTCCAAACTATTCTTCTGTGCAAATGCTTTCTGACATAGATTGCACTTGTATGGCTTTTCTCCTGTGTGAGTTCTTGTATGGTATTCCAAACTATTCTTCTGTGCAAATGCTTTCTGACATAGATTGCACTTGTATGGCTTTTCTCCTGTGTGAGTTCTTGTATGGTATTCCAAACTATTCTTCTTGCAAATGCTTTCTGACATAGATAGCATTTGTATGGCTTTCCTCCAGTGTGGGTTCTTGTATGGTATTCCAAACCACCCTTCTGTGAATATGCTTTGTTACATAAATTACATATGTATGGCTTTTCTCCTGTGTGAGTTCTTGTATGGTATTCCAAACCACCCTTGTGTGCATATGCTTTGTTACATAAATTACATATGTATGGCTTTTCTCCTGTGTGAGTTCTTGTATGGTATTCCAAATTATTCTTCTGTGCAAATGCTTCATGACATAGATTGCACTTGTATGGCTTTTCTCCAGTGTGCGTTCTTGCATGGAATTCCAGACTGTCTTTGCGTGCACATGCTTTCTGACATAGATTGCACTTGTATGGCTTTTCTCCAGTGTGGGTTCTTGTATGGATTTCCAGACTACCCTTCTGTAAAAATCCTTTCTCACATAGATTGCACTTGTACGGTTTTTCTCCTGTGTGGATTCTTGTATGACATTTCAGCTTCCCTTTCTGTGCAAATGCTTTGTGACATAGACTACACTTGTATGGCTTTTCTCCTGTGTGGGTTCTCGTATGGTCTTTCAGACTGCCTTTCTTTGCAAATTCTTCATGACATAGATTGCATTTGTATGACTTTTCTCCTGTGTGGGTTCTTGTATGGATTTCCAGACTACCCTTCTGTGAAAATCCTTTCTCACATAAATTGCACTTGTACGGTTTTTCTCCTGTGTGGATTCTTGTATGACATTTCAGCTTCCCTTTCTGTGCAAATGCTTTGTGACATAGACTACACTTGTATGGCTTTTCTCCTGTGTGGGTTCTCGTATGGTCTTTCAGACTGCCTTTCTCTGCAAATTCTTCATGACATAGATTGCATTTGTATGACTTTTCTCCTGTGTGGGTTCGTTCATAGATAATAAAGCAGGAACTCATTGTAAATGTCTTGATACAGATTCTATTGGTTATGGTTTCTTGGTCGAATCTTCAGATCTTCACCACAGAAAAAAAAGCTCTACTTGTAGTTACAAAATCAATTACATTTGTAACCTAGAGCATATTTAGAATGCTAGATCGATAAATTACCGAACAATTATTAAGTCAAAAGGCACATCTCGATTAGTTCAAGCAAGGTGTCTTTCTGCCAAGCATCACAGCAGTGATTATAACAATGATCCATAAATGTCTTTTCAATTTCAAACACTTCATCGCAATATCCACAGCCATAAGGTATCGAAATGAAATCATGTATATCAACATTAATCAATGAATGATTTTCAGCACCTAGTTTTTCATATGGGTTCGGGTTTATATGTTGCCTTAAAGCAATGTCAGGTAATTTTTCTTCTGTGGACAACACTTTTCCATCAACACAGTGGTCGTGTTTAGTGTATGTGCCTACTCTCTTAGGTGAAGTACTTAAATGACAATTTTCTGTCGTGCCATTACATAGTTCACTCTTGCGTAATTTTTCCCCAGTGTGGGATTTCATGTGCATTTTCAGATTCACACCCGATGCAAATGCTTTCCTACATAATTTGCATTTATATGAATATTCTCCATGGTGGGCTCTTGAATGGCAAAGACGTTTATATCTTTGAGCGAATGTTTTGTGACACAAATTATATTTGTATGGCTTCTCTCCATTCTGGTTACTTATATGGTATTTTAGACTGCTCTGCCATGCAAATTCGTTCTGACATAGTTTGTGCTTGTATGGCTTTTCCCTGGTGTGGGTTCTTGTATGGTATTCAAGACCACTCTTCTGTGCAAATCCTTTGTGACATAGCTTACATATGTATGGCTTTTCTCCGGTGTGGATTCTTGTATGGCATTCCAGACCACCCTTCTGTGCAAATGCTTTGTGACATAGATTACATTTGTATGGCTTTTCTCCAGTGTGGGTTCTTGTATGACATTCCAGACTGCTTTTGAGTGCAAATGCTTTGTGACATAGATTACACTTGTACAGCTTTTCTCCTGTGTGGGTTCTTGTATGGAATTCCAGACTCTGTTTGCGTGCAAATACTTTCTGACATAGATTGCACTTGTATGGCTTTTCTCCTGTGTGGGTTCTTGTATGGCATTCCATACCACCCTTCTGTGCAAATGCTTTCTGACATAGATTACACTTGTATGGCTTTTCTCCAGTGTGGGTTCTTGCATGGAATTCCAGACTCTGTTTGCGTGCAAATGCTTTCTGACATAGATTGCACTTGTATGGCTTTTCTCCTGTGTGAGTTCTTGTATGGTATTCCAAACCACCCTTCTGTGAATATGCTTTGTTACATAAATTACATATGTATGGCTTTTCTCCTGTGTGAGTTCTTGTATGGTATTCCAAACCACCCTTGTTTGCATATGCTTTGTTACATAAATTACATATGTATGGCTTTTCTCCTGTGTGAGTTCTTGTATGGTATTCCAAATTATTCTTCTGTGCAAATGCTTCATGACATAGATTGCACTTGTATGGCTTTTCTCCAGTGTGCGTTCTTGCATGGAATTCCAGACTGTTTTTGCGTGCAAATGCTTTCTGACATAGATTGCACTTGTATGGCTTTTCTCCAGTGTGGGTTCTTGTATGGATTTCCAGACTACCTTTCTGTGAAAATCCTTTCTCACATAGATTGCACTTGTACGGTTTTTCTCCTGTGTGGATTCTTGTATGACATTTCAGCTTCCCTTTCTGTGCAAATGCTTTGTGACATAGACTACACTTGTATGGCTTTTCTCCTGTGTGGGTTCTCGTATGGTCTTTCAGACTGCCTTTCTCTGCAAATTCTTCATGACATAGATTGCATTTGTATGACTTTTCTCCTGTGTGGGTTCGTTCATGGATAATAAAGCAGGAACTCATTGTAAATGTCTTGATACAGATTCTATTGGTTATGGTTTCTTGGTCGAATCTTCAGATCTTCAACACAGACAAAAAAGCTCTACTTGTAGTTACAAAATCAATTACATTTGTAACCTAGAGCATATTTAGAATGCTAGATCGATAAATTACCGAACAATTATTAAGTCAAAAGTCACATCTCGATTAGTTCAAGCAAGGTGTCTTTCTGCCAAGCATCACAGCAGTGATTATAACAATGATCCATAAATGTCTTTTCAATTTCAAACACTTCATCGCAATATCCACAGCCATAAGGTATCAAAATGAAATCATGTATATCAACATTAATCAATGAATGATTTTCAGCACCTAGTTTTTCATATGGGTTCGGGTTTATATGTTGCCTTAAAGCAATGTCGGGTAATTTTTCTTCTGTGGACAACACTTTTCCATCAACACAGTGGTCGTGTTTAGTGTATGTGCCTACTCTCTTAGGTGAAGTACTTAAATGACAATTTTCTGTCGTGCCATTACATAGTTCACTCTTGCGTAATTTTTCCCCAGTGTGGGATTTCATGTGCATTTTCAGATTCACACCCGATGCAAATGCTTTCCTACATAATTTGCATTTATATGAATATTCTCCATGGTGGGCTCTTGAATGGCAAAGACGTTTATATCTTTGAGCGAATGTTTTGTGACACAAATTATATTTGTATGGCTTCTCTCCATTCTGGTTACTTATATGGTATTTTAGACTGCTCTGCCATGCAAATTCGTTCTGACATAGTTTGTGCTTGTATGGCTTTTCCCTGGTGTGGGTTCTTGTATGGTATTCAAGACCACTCTTCTGTGCAAATCCTTTGTGACATAGCTTACATATGTATGGCTTTTCTCCGGTGTGGATTCTTGTATGGCATTCCAGACCACCCTTCTGTGCAAATGCTTTGTGACATAGATTACATTTGTATGGCTTTTCTCCAGTGTGGGTTCTTGTATGACATTCCAGACTGCTTTTGAGTGCAAATGCTTTGTGACATAGATTACACTTGTACAGCTTTTCTCCTGTGTGGGTTCTTGTATGGAATTCCAGACTCTGTTTGCGTGCAAATACTTTCTGACATAGATTGCACTTGTATGGCTTTTCTCCTGTGTGGGTTCTTGTATGGCATTCCATACCACCCTTCTGTGCAAATGCTTTCTGACATAGATTACACTTGTATGGCTTTTCTCCAGTGTGGGTTCTTGCATGGAATTCCAGACTCTGTTTGCGTGCAAATGCTTTCTGACATAGATTGCACTTGTATGGCTTTTCTCCTGTGTGAGTTCTTGTATGGTATTCCAAACCACCCTTCTGTGAATATGCTTTGTTACATAAATTACATATGTATGGCTTTTCTCCTGTGTGAGTTCTTGTATGGTATTCCAAACCACCCTTGTTTGCATATGCTTTGTTACATAAATTACATATGTATGGCTTTTCTCCTGTGTGAGTTCTTGTATGGTATTCCAAATTATTCTTCTGTGCAAATGCTTCATGACATAGATTGCACTTGTATGGCTTTTCTCCAGTGTGCGTTCTTGCATGGAATTCCAGACTGTTTTTGCGTGCAAATGCTTTCTGACATAGATTGCACTTGTATGGCTTTTCTCCAGTGTGGGTTCTTGTATGGATTTCCAGACTACCTTTCTGTGAAAATCCTTTCTCACATAGATTGCACTTGTACGGTTTTTCTCCTGTGTGGATTCTTGTATGACATTTCAGCTTCCCTTTCTGTGCAAATGCTTTGTGACATAGACTACACTTGTATGGCTTTTCTCCTGTGTGGGTTCTCGTATGGTCTTTCAGACTGCCTTTCTCTGCAAATTCTTCATGACATAGATTGCATTTGTATGACTTTTCTCCTGTGTGGGTTCGTTCATGGATAATAAAGCAGGAACTCATTGTAAATGTCTTGATACAGATTCTATTGGTTATGGTTTCTTGGTCGAATCTTCAGATCTTCAACACAGACAAAAAAGCTCTACTTGTAGTTACAAAATCAATTACATTTGTAACCTAGAGCATATTTAGAATGCTAGATCGATAAATTACCGAACAATTATTAAGTCAAAAGTCACATCTCGATTAGTTCAAGCAAGGTGTCTTTCTGCCAAGCATCACAGCAGTGATTATAACAATGATCCATAAATGTCTTTTCAATTTCAAACACTTCATCGCAATATCCACAGCCATAAGGTATCAAAATGAAATCATGTATATCAACATTAATCAATGAATGATTTTCAGCACCTAGTTTTTCATATGGGTTCGGGTTTATATGTTGCCTTAAAGCAATGTCGGGTAATTTTTCTTCTGTGGACAACACTTTTCCATCAACACAGTGGTCGTGTTTAGTGTATGTGCCTACTCTCTTAGGTGAAGTACTTAAATGACAATTTTCTGTCGTGCCATTACATAGTTCACTCTTGCGTAATTTTTCCCCAGTGTGGGATTTCATGTGCATTTTCAGATTCACACCCGATGCAAATGCTTTCCTACATAATTTGCATTTATATGAATATTCTCCATGGTGGAGAATTGAATGGCAAAGACGTTTATATCTTTGAGCGAATGTTTTGTGACACAAATTATATTTGTATGGCTTCTCTCCATTCTGGTTACTTATATGGTATTTTAGACTGCTCTGCCATGCAAATTCGTTCTGACATAGTTTGTGCTTGTATGGCTTTTCCCTGGTGTGGGTTCTTGTATGGTATTCAAGACCACTCTTCTGTGCAAATCCTTTGTGACATAGCTTACATATGTATGGCTTTTCTCCGGTGTGGATTCTTGTATGGCATTCCAGACCACCCTTCTGTGCAAATGCTTTGTGACATAGATTACATTTGTATGGCTTTTCTCCAGTGTGGGTTCTTGTATGACATTCCAGACTGCTTTTGAGTGCAAATGCTTTGTGACATAGATTACACTTGTACAGCTTTTCTCCTGTGTGGGTTCTTGTATGGAATTCCAGACTCTGTTTGCGTGCAAATACTTTCTGACATAGATTGCACTTGTATGGCTTTTCTCCTGTGTGGGTTCTTGTATGGCATTCCATACCACCCTTCTGTGCAAATGCTTTCTGACATAGATTACACTTGTATGGCTTTTCTCCAGTGTGGGTTCTTGCATGGAATTCCAGACTCTGTTTGCGTGCAAATGCTTTCTGACATAGATTGCACTTGTATGGCTTTTCTCCTGTGTGAGTTCTTGTATGGTATTCCAAACCACCCTTCTGTGAATATGCTTTGTTACATAAATTACATATGTATGGCTTTTCTCCTGTGTGAGTTCTTGTATGGTATTCCAAACCACCCTTGTTTGTATATGCTTTGTTACATAAATTACATATGTATGGCTTTTCTCCTGTGTGAGTTCTTGTATGGTATTCCAAATTATTCTTCTGTGCAAATGCTTCATGACATAGATTGCACTTGTATGGCTTTTCTCCAGTGTGCGTTCTTGCATGGAATTCCAGACTGTTTTTGCGTGCAAATGCTTTCTGACATAGATTGCACTTGTATGGCTTTTCTCCAGTGTGGGTTCTTGTATGGATTTCCAGACTACCTTTCTGTGAAAATCCTTTCTCACATAGATTGCACTTGTACGGTTTTTCTCCTGTGTGGATTCTTGTATGACATTTCAGCTTCCCTTTCTGTGCAAATGCTTTGTGACATAGACTACACTTGTATGGCTTTTCTCCTGTGTGGGTTCTCGTATGGTCTTTCAGACTGCCTTTCTCTGCAAATTCTTCATGACATAGATTGCATTTGTATGACTTTTCTCCTGTGTGGGTTCGTTCATGGATAATAAAGCAGGAACTCATTGTAAATGTCTTGATACAGATTCTATTGGTTATGGTTTCTTGGTCGAATCTTCAGATCTTCAACACAGACAAAAAAGCTCTACTTGTAGTTACAAAATCAATTACATTTGTAACCTAGAGCATATTTAGAATGCTAGATCGATAAATTACCGAACAATTATTAAGTCAAAAGTCACATCTCGATTAGTTCAAGCAAGGTGTCTTTCTGCCAAGCATCACAGCAGTGATTATAACAATGATCCATAAATGTCTTTTCAATTTCAAACACTTCATCGCAATATCCACAGCCATAAGGTATCAAAATGAAATCATGTATATCAACATTAATCAATGAATGATTTTCAGCACCTAGTTTTTCATATGGGTTCGGGTTTATATGTTGCCTTAAAGCAATGTCGGGTAATTTTTCTTCTGTGGACAACACTTTTCCATCAACACAGTGGTCGTGTTTAGTGTATGTGCCGACTCTCTTAGGTGAAGTACTTAAATGACAATTTTCTGTCGTGCCATTACATAGTTCACTCTTGCGTAATTTTTCCCCAGTGTGGGATTTCATGTGCATTTTCAGATTCACACCCGATGCAAATGCTTTGCTACATAATTTGCATTTATATGAATATTCTCCATGGTGGGCTCTTGAACGGCAAAGACGTTTATATCTTTGAGCGAATGTTTTGTGACACAAATTATATTTGTATGGCTTCTCTCCATTCTGGTTACTTATATGGTATTTTAGACTGCTCTGCCAGGCAAATTCGTTCTGACATAGTTTGTGCTTGTATGGCTTTTCCCTGGTGTGGGTTCTTGTATGGTATTCAAGACCACTCTTCTGTGCAAATCCTTTGTGACATAGATTACATATGTATGGCTTTTCTCCGGTGTGGGTTCTTGTATGGCATTCCAGACCACCCTTCTGTGCAAATGCTTTGTGACATAGATTACACTTGTATGGCTTTTCTCCAGTGTGGGTTCTTGTATGACATTCCAGACTGCTTTTGAGTGCAAATGCTTTGTGACATAGATTACACTTGTACAGCTTTTCTCCTGTGTGGGTTCTTGTATGGTATTCCAGACCACCCTTCTGTGCAAATGCTTTGTTACATAAAATACATATGTATGGCTTTTCTCCAGTGTGCGTTTTTGCATGGCATTCCAAACCACCCTTCTGTGCAAATGCTTTGTTACATAAATTACATACGTATGGCTTTTCTCCGGTGTGGGTTCTTGCATGGAATTGCAGACTCTGATTGCATGCAAATACTTTCTGACATATATTGCATTTGAATGGCTTTTCTGCTGTGTGGGTTCTTGTATGGCATTCCAAACCACCCGTCTGTGCAAATGCTTCCTGATATAGATTGCATTTGTATGGTATTTCTCCAGTGTGGGTTCTTGCATGGAATTCCAGACTCTTTTTGCGTGCAAATGCTTTCTGACATAGATTACACTTGTATGGCTTTTCTCCTATGTGGGTTCTTGTATGACTGTCCAGACTGCTTTTGAGTGGAAATGCTTTGTGACATAGATTACACTTGTATGGCTTTTCTCCAGTGTGGGTTCTTGTATGGTATTCCAGACCACCCTTCTGTGCAAATGGTTTCTCACATAGATTACACTTGTATGGCTTTTCTCCAGTGTGGGTTCTTGTATGGCATTCCAGACCACCCTTCTGTGCAAATGCTTCATGACATAGATTGCATTTGTATGGCTTTTCTCCTGTGTGGGTTCTTGTATGGAGCTCAATACCATGCTTCCCTGCAAATGCTTTCTGACATAGATTGCACTTGTATGGATTTTCTCCTGTGTGGGTTCTTGTATGGCATTTCATACTGTGTTTATGTGCAAATGCTTTCTGGCATACATTGCACTTGTATGGCTTTTCTCCAGTGTGAGTTCTTGTATGGCACTCTAGACCAGCCTTCTGTGCAAATGCTTTCTGACATAGATTACACTTGTATGGCTTTTCTCCTTTGTGGGTTCTTGTATGGCATTCCAGACCACCCTTCTGTGCAAATGCTTTCTGACATAGATTACACTTGTATGGCTTTTCTCCTTTGTGGGTTCTTGTATGGCATTCCAGACCACCCTTCTGTGCAAATGCTTTCTGACATAGATTACACTTGTATGGCTTTTCTCCAGTGTGGGTTCTTCTATGGCGCTCTAGACCACACTTCTGTGTAAAAGCTTTGTGACATAGATTGCACTTGTATGGATTTTCTCCTGCGTGGGTTTGTTCGTGGATAATGAAGCAAGAACTCATTGTATATGTCTTGATACAGATTCTATTGTTTATGGATTCTTGCTCGCATCTTCAGATCTTCAACACACACAAAAAACTCTACTTGTACTTACAAAATCAATTACACTTATAACCTAGAGCATATCCAGAAGAGACCAGTCCAGCCATGACCATACCATTTGATTTACGGCGACTTTACCATCAGCTTGCCTTAAAGTAGTTTACATGATGGAAGACCACAGAAGTGTTACAGGAATAAGTGCCAATGAGAAATGTTTTTGAAAATAAAACTTTTTAATCAGCTGCTATTGTATTCACAAATTTATATAGTGCCACCTAAAGACAGACTCATCAGAGTTGCTCCTGACATAATAACACAATGGGCCCCAGGATAGAACCTTTTCAGTCTCAAAGGGCTTAAAGGATAGAGGCAAGCAGAGGCTGAAGATTGCATGTTGTAGGTTATTCCTCGAGCATGGGCTGAACACAGCAAAACTTCTATGTTGGACCAAGGAAGTCCAGGCTGGTGGAACCATCAAGTCGGCTGGTGTAGCATAACAGTGAAATCTCCAACAACGTACGGAAGAGACTGAAGTGCAACACTCATAGAGAAAAAAATGGAGCACAGCCTGCTAGACAATTATGCATAAGCATCAGGACGGTCAACTCAATGCACCTTTGCGTAGGTAGCGAGTGCACATCCTCCCTCACGAACCTGGCCATATGCCTAAACCCCAGGTACCCGCCAATCAGCCGATCCACAGCATTCAAATCTTATTGGAGCCGATTTGTGCCAAAAAAGTTAGGCCTGCATTAGTCAACCCTGGAGCATTGGAATGCATGCTAATAACGAGACAGATAGAAAGAAACTGATATGAGAAGAAACAATAAATTAAGAGAAATGAAAAGACGGCAGAATCAGAAAACTGGGCAAAAAGGTCCCTGGATATAGAACAAGTAAAACAACGATGCAGCTGTCAAGAAAGAAGCAAGAAACACTAAAGTGCAGTTAGCACAAAAAACAGGTTGCAAGGACATAGCAGACTAACGCATGCAGTTTCAATTTTCAGTCATTCCGCTTGGCTAATATAGCAAATCTCAAAGTGGACAAAGTGCAACTTTTATCACTTTGATTCAAGTCAATGAGAGGCATCATTCAAAATCTGCAAGTGGATCATGTTCATCAATGTGTACAGTCTGCATAAAACCACTCTTCCAATTAGGTCGTGGATTTGCCTCATTTCTAAACAACCATTGCATCTGCCACAACAAATCTTACCTGAATGCTTCTAAAACCACTTGTGCAGTGTGGGTCATTAATCAGCTTGTACTTTATCAACGACAGTTGTGCGTAACTTAGCAAAGGGATAGTTACCATGGCCACTAGTCAGTTTGACCACTTTAGACCTTGGCAAACGTTTCACAGCAGCTTCTAATCCTGGCAAAAACCTTCCCACAGAATTGTAATTCACAGACTTTGAAATAATTCCCATTCTATAGAACACTCCAAATCCATTCAGAGTTACCACATTTATCATCAACGTTGTCAGCTGACCACTGGATGAAGCTTTGCGGATATTCCAATGGAAGTTCAACCTCAGGAATATGAACAACCGTCTGTTTGTATCGAGTCACCTAATCATGGGATATTGAAAATGTAGTAGTTAACAACCATTTAGATGCCAGCACATGATCTAAGGAAACACCAACTCCAAAAGAACAGGCGCTATCACAGATCGAGGCCTACTGGCCTGCACGATACTGTGGCCCAATGCAATCTGTTTCAATTCATTACAAATTAAATTCTTCCAGAACAAACGCAACAAAGGTGGAACCCATTCTTCAGAAACAGAATGATCGCTAATGAATGTTTGAATTTGAAGGATGCTCTGCCATGTTGCATTCCGTTTCACATATTCTGGCCTTGATAAGTTAATCCGCAGCAGTAATGATGCTCTGACTTTCCTCTGCAACATCTTTATCTCTGTAGTCATACCACTTGTCATTTACAACACAAGCTGCCATGTTATGGAAGCAAATTATGTCTTTACGACACATGGATGCAAAATATATGTGCGGACCATAGTGTTTCAACATCAAAGTTTTCAAGTAGGCTATCCAGGTGTATACGCACTATCATGGTCATCATCCGCCAGCTCAATCATTTTTTCGTGAAGTTCAGCAATAGTGTAAAGTTCATTGTCAGCATTTTCCATTCAATCGCAAAACTGCTCAAAAATATTCATCATGCTCCTGTCGATAGGTCTACCACCTTCAATGATGTTCTCTTTAGTAAAATTTGGCTTAGCCTTACCTAATGTGAAACACGAATGACAATTAATGTGGTAACGCCTTCTGCAGCAACAAGATCACCACATGTTTGTAAGCGTCCCAACACTTCAAACACCCACTCATCCTTTTGTTTCTCACAATCTTCTGACAATGTGTTTTGAATTTCCATAGTTATCACTTGTCGGTTACTTTACGATAACACACTAAACATTCCTCTTTCCACAGAAATGCAACAATTTGTGCTCTTAGAAATTTACCTACTACAGATATTTACCTACTATCTCCTGCTGTGGTTTTTTTTTATCATATTTCTCGTTTGTGAATCATCTTCGACAGGAATTGTGAATATTAACAACTGGAGGATTACTTGCCAGATACTCACTTGAGGCAGTGTTTCCATGCAACTCACTAAATCTAATTATAGTTTGCCTTCCATCAAAGTGGAACATGTTTAAAATGTCTGAAAATTAACAAGTTTACAATTAGATTGAATGTGAGCCTAAATTAATTGTGTCATAGATATTCACACAAACTGACTGTTGACCTAATACGTGTGCTGCTGAGTTATTAGTTAAGATTTATCGTTTTGTTCTTTAATACGCTTAGTTTCAGACCAGTTAAATACATTGGCTTTCCTCATGAGGCTGTACTGCAACCTTAGGGGGCCCTACTTAGCGGGGCCGTAAGACCCTTTCAGGGTCCCCTGTGTGACTCCATTTTCTCATTGATTGTGTACTACTGTTGTTTGTTGGTCACCAAATAAATGATTTGATTTTTTTTATTTGAAAGTGGACTGATGTTAGCTTTTCATGTTCTGCACTGTAAGTACAAATACTGCACATCAAACCACTGTAGTCGCCAGTGAAAACGTTCAAAGCACTCAATTGGGCCACTATTGTCTTACAAAATAAACTTAAAAAATTAGAATTGATTTTCGGAAATTAATTAATAACTATGACATATCAGAATAATTTTAATAATAGAAAATCGATGTTATTCAAAACAATCAAGAAATAGGACACTACTTTCTACTGAATATTCGTAAATAAAAGCGGTGATTTGTGAAAGAATTAATTAAATTAATGTGCTACCGACAAAAACATAGTTCTCTACTAACTGCCTTTTCAACTGTGCATCTAGTTTTGCAATATCTATAAACAAATATGTACACGAAAAAAAAAAAATTTCGCTTTTCAGTGGTTTTTCTACCAGCTTACATGGTCAAGGTAGTTACCGCCTGGTCTATAAGAACAATTATTACGTCAGAAGGCACATCTCAATAAGTTCAAGAAAAGTGTCTTTCTGAGAAGCATCACTGTAGTGAGTATAACAATGATCCATAAATGTCTTTTCAATTTCAAACACTTCATCGCAATATCCACAGCCATAAGGTCTTAAAATGAAATCGTCTATATCAACATTCATCATTGAATGTACTCTTTCATCTGAACTTGGGTTTATTCGCCGACTCGAAGAAATGTCAGGTAATTCTCCTTCTGTTGACAAACCTTTTCCATCAACACAGTGGTCGTGTTTAGTGTATGTGCTGACTCTCTTAGGTGAAGTACTTAAATGACAATTTTCTGTTGTGCCATGACATAGTTCACTCTTGCATAATTTTTCTCCAGTGTGGGATTTCATGTGCATTTTCCGACTGACACCCGATGCAAAAGCCTCCTTACATAATTTGCATTTATATGAATATTTTCCATTCTGAGTGCTAGAATGGCAAAGCAGATTACATCTTTGAGCAAATGTTTTGTTGCCCAAATTACATTTGTTTGGCATCTCTCCATTACAGTTCCTTGCATGATATTCCAGACTGTCTTTCCGTGCAAATGGAATCTGACATAGATTGCACTTGTATGGCTTTTCCCCTGTGTGGGTTCTTGTATGACGTTTCAAACTACGCTTCTGTGCGTATGCCTTATGACATAGATTACACACGTATGGCTTTTCTCCTGTGTGAGTTGTGATATGACATTTCAGACTCCTCTTGAGTGCAAATGCTTTGTGACATAGATTACACTTGTATGGATCTTCCGCCAGACATAGATTGGGTTTTTGTATGGTATACCAGACTAACTTTCAGTGCAAATCCTTTCTCACATAGATTGCACTTGTATGGCTTTTCTAATGTGTGGGCTCTTGCATGCAATTCCAGATTCTGTTGGCGTGCAAATACTTTCTGACATAGATTACACTTGTATGGCCTTCCGTCAGTGTGGGTTTTTGTATGGTATACCAGACTAACTTTCTTTACAAATTCTTTCTGACAAAGATTGCATTTGAATGGCTTTTCTCCTGTGTGGGTTCTTGTATGGCATACCAGACCACACCTCTGTGCAAATGCTTTCTCACATAGATTACACTTATATAGCTTTTCTCCAGTGTGGGTTCTTGTGTGGTATTCCAGACTGACTTTCTGTGCAAATCCTTTCTCACATAGATTACACTTATATAGCTTTTCTCCAGTGTGGGTTCTTGTGTGGTATTCCAGACTGACTTTCTGTGCAAATCGTTTCTCACATAGATTACACTTATATAGCTTTTCTCCAGTGTGGGTTCTTGTGTGGTATTCCAGACTGACTTTCTGTGCAAATCCTTTCTCACATAGATTGCACTTATATAGCTTTTCTCCAGTGTGGGTTCTTGTATGGCATTCCAGACCAGTTTTCAGTGCAAATGCTTTCTGGCATAGATTGCACTTGTATGGCTTTTCTCCAGTGTGGATCCTTGTATGACCTTTCAGATTGACCTTTAGTGAAAATGCTTTCTGACAAAGATTACACTTGTATGGCTTTCTGCCAGTGTGGATTCTTTTATGGATTTCCAGACTACCCTTCTGTGCAAATCCTTTCTCACATAGATTGCACTTGTACGGTTTTTCTCCTGTGTGGGTTCTTGTATGACATAACAGATTGGTTTCCTTTGCAAATGCCTTCTGACATAGAATGCACTTGTACGGCTTTTCTCCAGTGTGGGTTCTTGTATGGTATTCCAGACGACACTTCTGTGGAAATGCTTTCTCACATAGATTGCACTTGTATGGTTTTTCTCCTGTATGGGTTCTTGTATGGCATTCCAGACTATCCTTCTGTGCAAATCCTTTCTCACATAGATTGCACTTGTATGGTTTTTCTCCTGTATGGGTTCTTGTATGGCATTCCAGACTATCCTTCTGTGCAAATCCTTTCTCACATAGATTGCACTTGTATGGTTTTTCTCCTGTATGGGTTCTTGTATGGCATTCCAGACTATCCTTCTGTGCAAATCCTTTCTCACATAGATTACACTTGTATAGCTTTTCTACTGTGTGGGTTCTTGTATGGCATTCCAGACTATCCTTCTGTGGAAATGCTTTATCACATACATTACACTTGTATAGCTTTTCTTCTGTGTGGGTTATCGTATGGTCTTTCAGACTGCCTTTCTCTGCAAATTCTTCATGACATAGATTGCATTTGTATGACTTTTCTCCTGTGTGGGTTCGTACATGGATAAAAAAGCAGGAACTCATTGTAAATGTCTTTATAGCGATTTTATTGGTTATGGATTCTTGCTTGCATCGTCTGATCTTCAAAACAGACAAAAAAGCTCTACTTGTACTTACAAAATCAATCACACATATACCCAAAAGCGTATCCAGAAGGGGGCCAGCACATCCATGACCTCACCGTCAGCTTGCCCCCAAGTTATTTTACATGAAGGATGACCACAGAAGTGTAACATTAGGATGAAGTGCTAATGGAAATATTTCTGATATAAAGCTTTTAAATCAGCTGCTATTTTAAAATTTTGCAAATTTATGTAGTGCCATTTAAAGACAGACTCGTCAGAGTCGTCGCTCCTGACGTACAATGAAACCACAAAAGCAGAGAACAGTCATCAAGGGTTTAAGGAGAAAAGGCAAGCAGAAGCTGAGGAGTTTATGTTGCAGGTTGGTAAGCCATTTATTCCTCGAACATTGGCTTAACACAGCAAAACTTCTAGGCTGGACCATGGAAGTCCAGGCTGGTGGAACCATCACGTCGCCTGATGTAGAAAACAGCTTGAGTTGTAAGCAAATAGCGTATAGTGTGAATCTGATGCAGATAATCGATAACCTTCCTTCAATTTTAAAGGTGAAGGCTCAACCAGGGGCGGACTGGCCCGCCGGGAAACCGGGAAATTTCCCGGTGGGCCTCTGGCCCCTGCCCAACTAAAATCGGCTAACCATGCATGCTCATGATCGGCACGTTGAATTGAACTTACTTACTTGCAAGTCGTTTGCCGAAAGTCGAGTAACATATGACGTCACATCATATAATATACACTGTACATACGGCTCTTTTAGCAACTTAGCATGTAAAGAATACATTCTTTATTGTAATCTGTACAATATCGGGTGGATGTAGGCTGTAGCCATAGGCCTGGATCGAACCGCCCCACGCTCCTCCTGGTTGCTTGGCGCCCCTCAAACCAGACCTGTCCGTCATGGCGTGCTGCTAGAACGGGTCACGGCGAGGTTTCGTTCTTTTCCTAACCCCAATAATGTGATTCCCCGCGTATTGCTGTTCTGTCTATCTTAATGTATTTAAATGTAATGTAAATCCTCGAAAATTTCTCAGCGCCCACAAAAGCCACGTCAGGGAGACCAGCTTATTCACCGGCGCTAAATGTAAGTCGGGAGGGGCCAGAGGGGTAGACAGACAGCATCGACAGGCCACGGAAGATTGACATGGCCCTGAATTGACCCTCATTCTCCAAGTGAGCAGCTAAAAGTTTCAAAGTGCAATATTCATCAACTTATAAAACGAATGTAGAATAAATGGGTAGCCTAATTGGGTATCCTATCAAAAGGGCGACTTCGAAAGGGCGACCATCAAAGGGCGCATTCAAAAAGGCGCCGATTAAAAGAGCGTCTGGTTAATTAGACAATAGGCCCCTATACTGCCGATTTATCACCAGACAATCTATGTGGGAAACAACTACGTGTTCAAGGAGAGGCAAAGTACTTCGTCATATTTGCGAGACGGTGCGTATGGGAGAGGAGACAATGACACGATGAGCAGCCCACGGATATGGTGCAAGTAAGTTTCTTGTTACATAGGCCTACAACAAATCCTATTCTGACGTCATCATATAAGGACGTAAAGGACTATAGTTGTGGAATGTGAATGGACCACAGTACTTAGAAAATATCTTACATGAAAGAAACCTAAAATCTTTCGATAGTCTAACGGTGATCAACATTCACAGTATCTGAGCACCATTCGTACTTGTGTTTTCAGACACCGAAAAGGCAGGGTCGATTGCCCCGTGGTACCGGTGCTCGATCTTCCGGTCGATCACGTTGCTTCGACCGACTATTCTGCTCATCCATCGACATCTGAACAGTCTCATCTTGCCACCACAGAGAAAATCTCGTCAATACCATTGCTCAAGAGACTGTCTCTAATGGGGATTGGTTGAACTGGGACAGTACGAAGTAACAGACTTATGGATTGTCCCTTATCTTATTTGTCCGAAGCTGCTCGTGCACGGGTCATACGACTACAAATAAGAAGCCAGTAGTCACAATGTAAACGCCAATCATCGTCGATATGACGGCGTCGTTAAATAAACGTATTTCAGTCACAATGGGCTTGTGCGTTGGAAGAACAGCTGTCCTGTTAAATTTGTTATGCTGAAACAGTATTGACTTTTGCTAGCTATTTGCCATTTTGACCAGCATTTCCATAGTAACATTTGGACAGATGTGTTATCCGCTGGTTCTGACATTTCTATATGTTACTGTTTATCTGTTTATATGCTATTTTTCATTTAAATGTTGCAATTTTTTACTTTAATAACATGCTACTGCAGTAACTTGAGTCATGTTTGAAGTATTTCCATTTATAAAAATCTGTGACCGGTAGTGCCCACCGTCCCTTTTTAGGGACAAGAATTTCCATGCCTATATTTCTATTTCGCAGAATTTTTTCCACATTTTCCCCTTCATATCACCCCCATTATCTATCAAACCAAAGAATTTCATAGAGTTTTGCCACCATGGTCATTAAAGGGTTAATCTTCTGAAAATAAAACGCGAAAATTTTAATAGAATTACTGTATTCTCCATTGTTTGATTTTTGACACAGCTAAGACCTAAGGATCAAGTACGAACACCCACATACAAAGGTCGAAACACGTAACTGTTGAATACTTGTTTTCGTAACATTAGTAAGTGTCACTATTAGGCGGCATTTAGGCCCTAGTCTGATACAACCGACTAATGCCCCCAATCACCCACTCGTGTTCGGGCCCTTATAGAGGAACTGTTTCCCGGTAGAAATTCTCAGCCCAGTCCGCCCATGGGCTCAACACCCATTCTTCACATGTTTTGAAAACGTCAGCCTGTGGTCCAAGGTCACCCGAGATCATGTTCGGTAATTGAGGAGACACAAGGAAAGCAATGCTGCACATTAGTCCTGTCAAGCTAGAAATTGACCACAGCAAATATGAATTGGGTTTTCCAGAATTCAAATAGAGTTAAAATCCGGGCACCAAGCACCTCTGATGTCTGATTAAGAATATAGCGTCTGTTATAAAAAATTGGTCTTGTATTACTTGTATCAGCTGCAAGATAAATCGGTAAAAGCCAAATGATGTCAGCATCGATTAATCATCCTTGAAAACGCTCAAGTAACTATTATCGTGTTAGCCACCTCCCACTTTATTAGTTATTATTACGAACATTTTAGAGCAAGCAAGGTCACACAGAAATGCGAATCGGAGGCACTGTTAGTCAGTCGCCAGGTGAAGAGCTGCTAGATATTCAAATTCTTGAGGGCAAAGCAAAATAGTCAATTTTTAGAAATTTCTTAAAAGAGCAAGAGTTCGAACTTCAGACAAACATTAGTAGTCGGTTCCATTCCCTTAAGGGCAGCTAATGGAATACAAGGGAGACCATGACAGTGCTACACTGAGGCTCAATCAACAAACCCTAGAAGCAGACTGAATGGCGGAATGAAAGTAGAGAGTAGTAGACATGAGTGCTCGTTGTGAGGGTTTTATATGTAGGACAAGCCAGTTTAAAACTTATTCTGAATTTAACAGGAAGCCAATGCAGCAGATCGAGCAGAGTTAATCAGTTTGAATGCGAAGATGCACGCAGAACCACATGAACCAGTGAATTTGTTGCCTACACGATCTGATATCATAGACCTGCAAACATAAAGAAAACTTTGGCATAATCTGAGGTGAAAGCTGACAAGAGTCTGTGGCATATCCTTGGTACGAACTTACCTTACGTTAAGTATTGCGCTGATATGATAGAAACTAGATTTACAAAGCTTTAATTTTGTTACGTGGGATTGGAATGAGAGAATCACACCGTTGTGACAGTTTTTGATAGCAGAACAGTGAAATCGGCCAGCAAAGTCAATGCTAGAACGAGAAGGGAAAGAGCGTAGTCATTGGCGTGAGTCAAACATGATTTCCTCATATCTATCAGAGTTTATAGCAAGACCATTGAAGCAGAAATATGCATGCACTGAAGAGAGGCAGTGCTGTAAATATTGCTTTGCTAGACAGATCTGCGCTGACACTGGTGCAATGTGAAGCTGAGTATCATCAGCATACTGCTGTAGCTAGTCACCACTTTTACATAAGAAAATCTCACCTGGACATCAGCATCCTGTCAAAATTGAGACCCATCTCCAACATCAATAACATTAACGAGGTTCTTGAACGTCTCTTCCTTATGTGGACTAGAAACAGTTTACCTGGTACATGTACTTCATCTCCTAACTTCAGTCCTTACCAATCGGCTCATGCTGGACAACAGCTACTCATCAATTGACACTGGAAAGACATGCCCTCAGTATGCCTCTCTCTTAGTGCTGCTTTTGACACTGTTCACTACCAGCAACTACTTTCCAGACTCAGTAAAACTTTGGGGTCTCTGGCATTGCCTCAAAATGGACCCGTAGCTTCTTACCTCTGCAATTGGTCTCAGCAAGTGGGTATTGGTACTGCACTATCCAAAACTCCTCTACTGCTGGTGTCCCTCAGGGATCTCTTCTCAATCCCATATTATTTACAATCTTCACTTCAACAATCACTGGCATAGTCAAGCGATCTGGAGTCCAATTACAGTAGTACACCAATGATACTCACCTTTACATTGCTCTGCCATGCACAGACCACTCCAGCAAGGTAAAACTGGAAGAGTCCCTCTCTCTTCAGTGCAAGCAAGGTTCAATGATCTGACCACAAGCCATATAAGTCTGAGATAATTATGCTGGCTCACACCAATGCCTGCACTCTTTCCCTTTCTCATTCCTACATTGACCTTGCTGGGACTATTGTCCAGCAAAACATTTGGTGGTGACCCCAGACAGTAATCACACATTTTAACCCTGGCAGTTAACAAACTTTTGCAACTGTTGTTTCTATCATGTCAGGCAATACATCACATAAGGTCTGCCCTTGAACGAAATGTCAGAGACCACAGCCCGCTCTCCTGTCCACTCTTAACTCAATTATGCCATCTCGGTGCTTGCAAATATCTCATATCTCATGAAGTCAACAGGCTTGAACACATACAAAATTCTCTGGCCACGGGTGCTGCATGCATTTACTTGTACAAATTCTTTCACGCTGCTCGGTCAACTGCATCAGTTTCCTGTAGAATTCATAATAAGATTTAAACTGGCCTGTCTGACCTATAAAACTCTTACAAGCACTCCTACCTACCTTCAATCACTAGTATCGTCTTACATTGCTATTAATTAAAACAATATTGAAAATAGCATATTTTTATAATTAGCATAATAAAAAATACATTCTATTGCTACAATCAGCATTTTTCTAATCAGTAGTTGACCCACCAATTAGCATGACCAAATAAGCATTTTCTAATCAGCATTTTACCTCTGGCCAATCAGCAAATCAGCATTTTACCTGTAATCGTAAACTTGAAACTTCTACAGTGCCCACAAAAGCAAAGTCGCGTGAACCAGCTTATTAACAGGCGCTTAATCAAAACAAAATCGATAGGCAGGGGGTCAAAATCCAGAGAGTCAGGCAGGCAGCTAAGGTGGATGATGTTTGGTGTTGAGATGGCGTGGTAGGCAGGGAGAAGTGTTGGATTCACGATAGGATTTGTCAAAAAGCAGTGTTTTCAGTTTCGAGTGAAAGACCTGTGGAGGGGTGCGGGCCTACTCCCCGAAACCCTGAAACGAATTTCGGCCGGATCCCCAAAATTGATTTTCAAAGTCCGACCCGAATGAACATAGTTAACAAATAAACATTTGAATAGGCAGTATATCGATATACATTAAGGCCATGCTAGGTCTTTGTCATGTTTACAATTTAACTTTGAATAGCTCGGGCGCTTTCTAGAAAACTGTTTTCGAAAAATCGGGCTTTTGTTAATTTTCAGCGTTTTCGGGGATTCGGGTTCACCCCCTGCAGTGGCGGCGCCGGCGGCGATAGGGGGGCTTAGCCACCCCCTAACTGTGCGGCTCAGCTCCCCCCAAACAAAAAAATGGGAAATCACTGCAAATCACAGGGAGGAGGGGACAAAAGGGAAGGGCTTGGAGCTTTAGCCCCCCCCAAACCTGAAATCCTGGCGCCTCCACTGCCTCCCTGTGGAGAGATAGCGAGAGGTGGGGTTTTGGTGACTTCTGTGTCCCTATTTTGCTGTCATCATCCACACCAACATTCACATCAACATCCATGGCGTACACCGTCTCTTCATAGGAAGCTGGTTCAAATCCACTTCCTTCCTTCAAAAAGCGGCTAAAAACTCACTATTTCTCCTTAAGTTTCAAGCACTTGGATATCCAACTGCATCTTCTTCTGGCGGCTAACTACCCGCGCCTCAGTCCACATTTTGGCGCGCGTACCAAATTTATTTATTTATTTATTTATTTAATTATAATAATAATCCCGAACACTGAGAGTGTATAAACAATATGGCAGCCCTCGAGGCCCCGACTTCGTTCAACTAGAGCGCTGCTATCTAACAGCCTGTCCCATAATGCAATGCACTCAGTTAAAGTAATTAACACGAATTTTAATAGCATCTAACATCAAACAGTATTAGCAAAGATCTTAGAGTCTCTTTGGTATTAGTTGCAGGGCTGTTAAAGGCTTGGGTTTTTTGTTTTTGTTTCTTTGTTTTTTAACCAAAAAAACTAAAAACCGAAAATTTAGTTTTTTTGGTTTTTTACGAATTTCAAAATTATAAATGCCAAAAATGTCGTATCTTCAATCTCTTGGC
This sequence comes from Aporrectodea caliginosa, assembly GCA_020284085.1. Classification (NCBI taxonomy): domain Eukaryota; kingdom Metazoa; phylum Annelida; class Clitellata; order Crassiclitellata; family Lumbricidae; genus Aporrectodea; species Aporrectodea caliginosa. Next base: position 1,431,676 of record JACEVL010000076.1, read on the forward strand.
AATTGTTGTATGGTCTTTGTTGACTTCGTTTTATGACCTGTGGTAGAACCGTACGCAGAAGGCTTCTGCATACGGTTCTACTGTTCTAGTTAATTTCATTCATTTGCATCTGATTAATTTAAACGGTAATTATAATTTCTTTCTTTTCAACTGACTCTCCATGCAGCCATAACTGAATTTAGCTAAAATGGTGAACCTAATTAATTAGGCGGAGCCTGTGCCCCATATTTGGGTCTCCGCCCGTCCGCCGTTTCCTATAGCCAATGCACCGATAGGTATATTATTATATTATATAGCTCAAGTTATAATTGTTTAATATGGATTGTGCTTCCGAGAAATAAAGTAACTGTTGTCAAAAATATCACTTCCAAAGTAGACCCTAGTATTCTTTTGTAGGCCTATATTAATGTTAAAGTACTTATAGCCTTTGTAAGCTATCTTGTAAAACGGTAGGCCCTAATTTCTGTAAGTAGACGTTGCAATTACGGTGTCTGCAGTCTAGATTATAATTTTCGGGATTTTCGGGAAATCGATCGTTATTAAATTCATTCAGTACAAATTATAACTCACAATAACAATATAACTAATATAATGATAACAATAATAAGATGTTATTCTGAAGGGCTCCTCTATGTTAGCTTGGTCTTTATTGCTATAGATTTACGCATGAACTTATGCAATTACGCAAGGTCCACTCAGCCTATCATTTGCGAGATGGAGCATAATAATTGGTAAAATTAGATGTTGGACGTGATGGGCGCCTTGCATGGCTGCCGAATACAGTTAAATTCGACTCCTGTAATAACTTGTGATCATCCGTTCATACTGAATTGTAATCATCCTGTGTAATTGTCAGTTTGAATAATAAAGAATAATATATAGTTTTATTATATTATTATTATAACCTGGTTTGAAAGCATAATTTATAGCGCTTTAATTGTTGACCATCGAGGTCTAAACTGCGAAGTTCTACCGTGAAAGGAAAGGCGTTCTCTTCCGTTGTACACGTACGCAACTTTCATGCTGTAGAAATAATAAATAAATTAAATTAAATTAAATTGGGTTATAGCTTAAAGATGCAGAATTTGCAAGCTGCTCGCGTCAACCAACTGACGGAAATATGCGATAATCCCAAGCCAGACGATTCTTCAGATCGATTCTTTGCTGTGTGGGGCTTCAACACAGAAGATCTGTACAAAATTGCTTTAAAGTTCTTCAAAGGTCTGCATTGCGTCTCATACTAGGTCCAACAAAAGACGAATTTATGTGACACTAAGGTTATTATGCGGATGCATGGTAGAGTTGAACCCTGTGCAGACTATAAGTGGTAAACATTTAGAATCGGGTTGCATAGATTTTCCTCGTTTTCCTAGGGTCAGATAAGGCGTCGTCATAGTCGGTTAAGGTACCCCGGTAAGGTTTAATACGCGTCGTGAGGGCGGGTTAGGGTAAGACTGAAAGAGTTAGGGTTAGTGTCGTCATTAGAAAACATCGTACCTTCATGTCAGCATGCCAAAGATGCCGTCAAACGCCAGTAAACTTACGCACCCCGATACTAAATGTTCGCTCTATAAGTAACCTTACTAGTGATCTTAGATATGAGCGCCTGCTTTAAATTCACAAAGTCGTTTGTGTTAACCACATTTTACGTGCTTATGTCGTAACCAAGTAAAATACCCAGTGTCTTCGTTTGCCGATTGTACACGCAAAAGTAATGTAAATAACTTGCCATCAGTAAAATGCAGTTTCCTATTACTTTACCTGAATGTTGCTTGAAATGCAAGAAAAATTCAACTTGTATGAAAGAGAATTCCCAAATATTTTATAGACAACAAAGTTTAGATATAAGAGCGCCTTGTCAAATATTGAGTTTACCATCAGAGGTGTAAATTACAAATTGTTTATGAATCTTGGTATATTCGATAGACGGTGTTGGATAGTTATTATTCAAAAGTTACATTCCAGTAACTAGTTACTGGAAAGGAAAACGCTAGTTACCTACATATAGTTACTTATAAAAAGAGTAACTAGTAAAAAAGTAACTAAGTATTTTTGTTTGTTTGTTTTATTAATTCAGTCAGCAATACCAATAGCTTTTGTAAGCTAAAAATTGTTTTTTTTCTTAACTTTAATTGGTGAAAACGTTTTGCAGGGAATGTGATGTAATTCTGCGGGATGGGGTTGGGATGGGGACAAAAACATGCGGGGATTGGGTGGAATGAGGAAGACTTACTTAAGACGGATGAGAACCCGCTTTGGCGACCGCGCTTTCTCGGCGGCTGACCCCAGATGCTGGAATGGTCTTCCTCCTGCCCTACAAGCGGCTAACACAATTGACTCCTTCAAATCCGGACTCAAGACTTATTTGTTTGCCAAAGCCTACCCTGCTGTTAGTTGACTGAGGCGCCCTTGTAACGGCATGGCTGTGTTACGGCTCCATATAAATTGTCACTTATTATTATTATTATCAGTGCTTTTTTTCAGCCGGAGCGGTCGGAACGGCGTTCGGGACCTTTTTGCTGTCATTAAAAAATAATTGAGCTAATTTAAATTTTCAATAACAAGTTATTTAAAATTATTTAGATACTTTAATTTAATTTTAATGCCAAAGTCCTTCTATACGCTTTGTTTCAATGCTTTCAGTGTTCATTGATATTGATATATATATTCTTTATATATATATATATATATATATATATATATATATATATATATATATATATATATATAGTAGAAGAAGAAATATTAGCCTTAATATTCCCCTATAATTGTTCTGAATTTGTTGAGTTCGGAACCTTTTTTTTAGAAAAAAAGCACTGATTATTATTATTAGTACTTGTTGCAGGGCGAGGGATGGGGGCAAGATTGTCTCTCCGCGTCACTCTCTACCGTCAATAGAGAGACTTACCAAATTAATTTCATGTAGTGAATTATTCTAAAAGATTATTATAGAAGATTGTATCCGTGTTTTGCAGACAAAGATGGAAGCAAAGCCCTACAAATTACTTATAAAGACAGGCTGCACCTTATCGCTCTTTCCAAACAAGTGGCATTTGGCCGATACGAGCCATGTTCGGTTCCTGACCTCGGTCTGTTTGATGTCGTTGGAAATGACAGGAAGTAAGTGATTGACATTTGACACTGTGCCTTGCTTGTCATGTGTCTTGTAATGTTGAATTTAAATAATATTCCTAGAATGCTGTCATATATACTGTGATATGTACTTACTGTGTCACATCTTAATAAGGAGTGGTGCTTTTTTTAAAGTGTTTTTATGTAAATTATATGGAACTATCGCGAGAACAGGCTCTATAAAGATTGGATGATATATTTAGAATAGGTTATTAGAACCAGGCCCGAATGTATACTAAGGGTTTGTTTTATGCATTATAGTGTTAATAAACTTAGTCGTACTAGTTCATGTTTGGGTGACAACTTGTATGTGTGGTGAGAGATCACACTTGATGATAGCTCACAAATGATGTTGATGTTTGTTTCATGTTGCACAGTTGTGGATAATTTTTAGGTACTTCACCTGCACAAAACAATTTATAGATCTGGGTTTAAACAGCAGTTAACTTATTTTAGTCTCTGTTTTTATGTTTGAATGTATTATTCTTTCATTCATTCGGGAATTTATATAGCGCCCCTTCAAGGAAACTACTCAGAGGCGCTCAAAAAATTATCTCAAACTGTCTAGTAAAAATTATCTCCTACAGTTTCAAAGTCCCAGTAATCATACATGTTTAACTGATTTTTGTTCAAGGGATTAAACTGGTTTTCCTGAATTGCATAGAGTGAAGTGCATACCTATGTCTTTATACAGATGTTACCCAGTTAATTTGGTTCAGCATAAGCCAGCAGCTTGCCAAGATCAACCCTGGAGACCCTCAGTCCAATATCTTGGTGTCACGCTAGATCAAGAGCTAACCTTTACGTGACACATTAACCTGCTCTGCCATGATTGCTAATATCAGTTACGCCAGCTTAAGGTGGTCTGAGTCTCCCATTCTTTGTCTCCTAATGCTGCTTCAATGCTTGTCCACTCCTTTGTTGTATCTCGTCTTCACTGCTGCAGCGCTCTCTACCTGGGTCTCCCAGTGGCTCGGATTGGGTGCTTGAATCGGGTTCTACGCACAGCGGCACGCCTCATCAGTCGCATCCCACTGACTACATGCAGGATGTTCTGTGCTGGCTCCCTGTCTGGCTTATCAGGTATCTGCCTTGCACCAGCATATTTGCAGGAGCTTTGCCGCTCAACCCTGAACGTCCAGCGCCGCGGCACTCTCCACTCACCTAAGCAGGCTGAGCTCCTTTTCCCCATGAGGACTTCTATTAGGCAGCGCCATGCTTTTTCTGTTACGGGCCCTGCAATTTGGAATGGGCTTCCTTTGACTCTTTGCTTGGTGCCCAGTGCCCTTGCTACCATGTTTTATGCCAACCTTAAGGCTGTTTTCTTTAGCGGGGTTTGAGTCAGTCCACTTCGGAGTACCTCTGAGTCTTGAAGGGGTGCTATATAAATCTCCGAAATTAATGAATGAATGTTTATCGTATAAATATTTAGAGCAGCATTTTCAGTGTTGTTGCAGTATTATGTTTACAATCAGTCTTATTGTTTTTTATTTCTGATTGACAGGCTGGCTTGGCAGAAATTGGCTGACATGCCAAAAGACACGGCGATGTGTGAATTTATTTCCAATATGAATAACCTTTGTCCATTGTTTGCGCCTTATGTTGCGGCTCACAAAGTGGAAAAGGACGAGCAAGAGAGGAAAAAGTACGGCTGCTTACTTATGGCTTGGATTTAAAAGTTATCTAATGAAATTTCTCTTTTCATCTCCTTATGGTCTTATCATAGTCATCTGTTTCTCATCTTGTTGTTGGACCGTCCTTTTGTTTAGTGTTCTTGCTTATTCTTACGTAGAAAGCTTTCTTTTGTAATGGAGCATTTGAACGCACTTGATTCTTTGTTTCTTTTGTTTAATTATGTAAGAAGCAGGTGATTTGTTGGAGGCAGAATTGAGAAGTTAAATTATGGTAAATTTGGTATGAAATTATTTTCTGAATGTGTATTTGTTGTCTTTTTAAGGAGAGAAGCCGAAGAGGAGTTAAATCGGATGAAGAGACTTGAGACGGAGGAAGAGCAAATGAGGATTGAAGAGGAAAAAAGACGACAAAAGACACAAGAGTAATGTGAACTCTATTATCTGATCAGCCACAATTGTTGTTGTCATATAAATTTTGATTAGGCGTACTAAGTATTAGTAAGTAAGTAATAAGTAATCTTAATTAGCTGGAGACAAATGCTCACCCACACCTTACAACAGCAACAATACTAGAACCATTCCAAGTCATTTGCAAGTAAGAAATTGAATTATGCGGTGGGTTACTTTAAACAATGCACTTTTATTTGTATTTGTTGCTAGATTCTAGAATAAAGAAGAGTGAAAGCATGTAAAAATTTAATGGGCTGATGACTCTGCAATTGAATAATTTGGAATACAAATTGCTTCTCGAGCAGGTTTACTTGTGCAGCACAGCATCTCCATTTTTCTCTCAGATGTTTGGGTATGAATAGGGAGAGAGAGAGTAGAGAGAGATAGAGGGAGAGAGTGATAGAGAGAGTAAGAGCACGATTAGTAATATATTTAATGTGGCACTAGTCAAAAGTTTAGGAATGGTGTGATGAGCACATGATTTATTATGCTGGTTTTCTTTTATGTAGAATGATGATACGCAATGCTCTCAACCAACAGACAGCTATTCAGTTCCGCACCTATGCAGAGCAGCAGTTTCCAGGAAATAAACCTGAGGTTCTGTTTAAGTTTCTTTTCTAAACAGCCTTATTAGTAATTTTATTTAACAGATGGTGCTAATATTACTATATTCGTGTTGCATCCATTTTCTGACTAAAAAGTAAAAAATGTAAATTTGATTTTCCAAAAATTATTTTGCCATAGGAAAGACCTGGAATTTCTATTGTCACTTATTGCCAACAATGCACTGTGCTGCTTAAGGTGATTCAGTTGTTGCACCAGTTTGAAATTCCACTTGCCCACTTTGCTGTGGTTGGCCCAGCATTCTGGAACAAGTTGTCTGACAACCTGCTACATGAACTCCTCAGTGTCTCCTTACCTTTTCCTCAAACACTTGTAGGCCACTCTGTTTCATTGTGGTTTCATTGTCTTAGGTCAGAAGTGCCTCTGTTGAGTTTCTCTCAAAGTGGCCCCTTTATAAAAACACAATTATGATTACGATGTAAGATATTGATAGTATTTAAATGCGAGCATTTATCCAGCAATTTGAATCTTATAGGTTCACAGCATTTTTCATTCATTCATTTAAGGGGACTACTGGGAGGTTCTCCCAACTCCAGCACAGCCAAAAAGAAAAGTTTTAAGTTTAATATAATACGTGTCGGAGAAGTAGGCATAGCTCCATGGGAAGCCCATTCCAGACCACATTTGTGTAGATTGTTTCCATTCAAGGCATCCACTTGTCCATTTATTTTTATATGTAGGAGCACTTAACTTCTGACCCTGTGTGTATCTTCCATTACAGCAAGAAAACCTAATCATTCAGCTTCAGGAGCAGCACTTCGCACAGTACATGATGCAGGTCTACAATCAGGAGAGCTGGTCAATGCCCCCAGCATCCTCATCCCAGCAGATGTCTCCAGCGCCTCTTTCACCATCTTCCACATCATCCTCCTACGTGCCTCCTACATACTCTTCATCTCCAGCCTCGTCATCACATCAGCCTCCTTCTTATTCTCAGCCGCCCACCACGTCGTCAACCGAACATTCAGAATTGTCTAATGATCGGAGCTTGCCCAATGGATTACATTCCTCTGATGCCAACAGAAATATCGTCATGGAGCCAAACCATGTGAACTCTGAGTCGGCACTAGGTAAATTCTTTTGAAAGATTGATTTTGCTGCAAGGTTTTCATGATCAGAGTGAAAACTTGGACATTTGGTAAAATAAATAACGTACTTGAGGTTTTTGGATTGCTGGTTGGTTTGAGTAATGTGCCCGATAGTATAGTGGTTAGCGTGCTGGACTGTCCAAGAGGTCGGAGGTTCAAATCCTGACCAGGACACTAATTTGGTTGGAGAATTCTCCACCACCTGCATCCTAGCCAACTCGGCTATATTCCCACTGGCTGTGCACTGTCAGTGGGAAGATGAGATGGTGATGGAGAGGACTTGCCATCCGTCCTTGCATGCCGTGGCTAAGAAAATGAAGTCGCTAACACTTCATCCCATGGCTTCCTCAGGGCTAGCTTAAGTGACTGCTCTTCTTCTCTTTTTGAGTAACATACAGTAAGTATAAACTAAGCACTACCGATATGAAATTGTTTGATGCACAATTCATTTCTTATAATGCATATCAGTGCGTTTAATATTTAGTTTAACTTAGCATGGTTAGATTTCTTCTCCGTTAAATTTCTCATATAAACAGTGCTTTCCTACAGAAACTTTTGTGAAGTAAAAGTTGTAATAAATTGTTTTCAATAATTTTAGCCAGTGGGTAGCTGATTTTGAAATATCTATCTGCCACATATTTGGATTTAATTGCACCCATCGTGAGAATGGAAGAAATATGAAAAGTTCAGATGCTACAAAGCTATTTGTTGTAGTTGTTTGCCTTATAACTTGAAAACTGATTCTTTCCAGAGAAGAGGTCAGACATAGAATCTGCTTCACTTTGGACACGCAAAGATGTAAAGCAGTTCAAAGAATCTCTTCGCGGGGAACCAGAATCTTTCATAAGCGTCGGATCTGGCGAAACGGTTACGGTTAGCTTTCAAATATACATTATGCATAAGTGCCAGTGATGCTGAGAGGGAGTATAGTTGTGGTTAAAGTTATAGTTGTCATTAGGTACAGAGTGACTGGGTAATAATAATAATAATAATAATAATAACGACAATTTATAAGGTGCCGTAACGCGGCCATACCGCTGCAAGGGCGCCTCACATGCAACTAATCAGCGGGTAGTCTTGGCTACCAATGGTTTGCTTTTATTGACAGTCACAAGACTATGGAAGGTGACAGGCACTTGTAAAGCTGACCAACTTATAATTTTATTTAAATTAGTTTATTGAGCACCAATATTAATAATCGATATTATGGTCATTTAAAGAAAGTATAAGTCTGCATTAATAGGCAAAACCAGAAGGGACAACAAGTCTTGCTAACGTAGTTTCTTGTAGCAGAATACATGATGGCATTGTAAAGAGTTTAGCAATTCATCAGATTTTGTTAACTTTATGCATGCAGTGTTATTTTAAATAATTTCCATAATAAAGCACAATTAACACTTTGAATGGCATTAGATTGTACAAATTATTTTATAAGTACAACAGAAAAGAAATAAGAAAACGGAATGAATAACGTTCGTATTCCCGAGCCCCAAAAAAATACCAACCACAGACGGTTTGGCTTATAAGGATGATTTATTCTTAACTAATGACATTGTACTATGTACACCAGTGTGGTTACTGGTTAGCAATTGGTTAAATAAAAAAGGATATACTTACTTATGATGTGTTTGTCAATTTTCATAGGTTCGTATTCCTACACACGAAGATGGTTCCTGCCTGTTCTGGGAATTTGCAACTGAAGGGTACGACATAGGGTTTGGGGTTTCATTTGAATGGTCTGATCCAGCCAACTCACAGTCCAGCCAACTCACAGTTGAAGTAACCAGTTCAGATTCTCTTGAAGGTAAGCAATTCTTTGCCTCTGCTTCTTATCTTATTAGCTGTCAGCTTACTATCTGCGCTCTGGTGTTTATAATGCCTCGGATAGCTTGGCCCGTTATTAAAACATTTGTTGCTTCAGAAAGATATGTGTATATCAACAAAATGTATGTAGAAAATAAGAGATATCGGACATACATAATTTACCATTTGCCACAGTTTACCATTTGACAAGTAATTGGTTATTCTGAAGTTATGCGGCGTGTCTAGTATATTGAGCGTCTAGTGTATTGCTTTGTTCTTAAAGTTTTTCTATGCTTTGTAAAGCGACATGTGTATGTTAAAGTGATTGTGTTGAAATTTGCATTAGACAAAGGCGACCAACAGTGGATGAAGATGCCGCCAAGTGATGTCATCATTCCAGTTTACCGTCGCGACTCCCACACTGAAGTCTACTGTGGGAGCCATGTATATCCAGGAAGTGGGGTCTATCTCTTCATCTTTGATAATTCCTACTCGCTGTGGAGGTCCAAAACCATCTTCTATAGAGTCTACTACACAAGGTGAAAGATGTGCGTCTGACACTGTTGACACTTGAAGCCTTAAACCCCAGAAAGAGTAATGTAGTAGCGAACATAGAAAGTTAACATCAGTTTTAGCTTAACAGAAATAAAGCATTTTAGGAGTTTTGGTTCTCATATCGGTTTACTGTAATTTATCCTCTAAATGCGATTGATTTGTTCTGTAGATATTCTTTTGTTACGGTTTTCTGTACTCTCTGAAGTGTTTTCGTTGGTGAAGAATTTCAAAGAATTTTGAGGATATGCGTTATTATTGTTGTAAATGATCTTTTCCAGTCTATGGAAGACCTATGTCTGTTATTTATTTAATTTTAAGTTTTTTCCGTAAATGCACGGGATGATTTCTTGCTACATTTCAAAGATTTAGTTGCATGATCTGTATGTTATATGTGCTCTTTGACTGTTAATGTTCTGTGAATGCCTTCCTTAATGCTGCATGTGGCTTAATGGTTTTCTCTAAACTCTTCAAGACACACTTGTCCAGCTGTTTAAAAGCACTTCTGAGAGACTCTTTAAGTTGCGCTTTATAAATATCTTGTTACATTAAATAACATTCCTGTCATGTTTTATGTCTGTTTCACCTAAGTCCTCTAAAGATATGCTGTACCTGAAAATTGAACATTTTTCTTGGAACTTTAAAATTTCAGCAGCAATATTCATATTTTGTGACCTCGTAGATGATTGCTAACAAGTTTGTTGCTGTCATCTGGATTTTGAATCTTGTGGCATTAAATGTTCTTCAATCTTGTAACTTGCCTTGAGAACTACTGTTTCTTATAGCTTAATAAACATACAATTACCTGACCCAAGCCTATCAAACCTTTCAAAGGTCTCTGGCTGTAAAGCATGTAAGGCCATTAACAGAGAAAAAGACCATAACTGTTTTGATCTAGTGTATGAAGGATGCCCGATATGTTTATGGAACACGGCAGCACAATTTGGAGAGAGTTGGCTTAATCTGATGACCCTGATAGTAGTCTTGTAATGTTGAAATGAACCTGTGATTCTCTAACCTTATGTCTTAATACTTCATCTCATATGTGACGTAAGGTAACCAAGTGATATACATTTCCACTGTTAATGTTGTGTGACTGATTACGCTGAATCTGTGTCTCGCTTTGAAGAAACATTTCACTCAGCTTACTGCTTTGGTACGAGTATTATGCAAGTTCAGTATATTTGATGTTGTTAATTGTTGTGCAGAGGTTCTTATTATAATGCAGGCACTGTTACTACCTAGTGGTCTTTATTCAGGTACATCTATGATTAAGGAGTTTTCACAGTGAACATTCTAAGATATTTGAGCAAATGTTTGTGACCCTGCACCTCTATGGCATATAATCTGATTTGATTTTTAATCATAGTTACAATGTTTAACCAAACCTAGCCTCTGTGAGAATTTTGAAGGCTGTTTCAACTATAGTTGCAAACAATAACTGGAATACAGATGCTTTGGCCGTTATGTGTTATGCTGTAGGCCAATTTGGTAAAGTGGTTGTCATTACTGCGCCTCTGAATAGCTTGTACTGTAAGATGCGCTTTATAAATTCTCAGATACAATGTGGGTTTGGCCATTTGTTTGGTGGTTACTGCTTTTGGAAGTAGAGCATATCCTTATCATTCAGCTGCGTTTTGTGATCATTAGACCTTTATTTATGAGAGGGATTAGCTTTCCATGCATTTTAGGACATGCATGTCATTAAAAGTGTTAATGATTATTATTAGATAGCTGCAAGTCTAATAATAATATTTGTAATAGTATTCGCAAATTTAAATTTAATTTCAAGAGAAACTCTCCTGGAGCACTTAGTTTCTGTATGTTGTTTAACGATGAATAAAAGATAATTGAACTACTGTTTAGATTTCGTATGTTTTAATTGTGTGCAGCTCATTGCTCAAGTGATATATGATTCGGTATTGATGGCTTATTGTGATAAGATATAGATAATCTCTCCAGTGTAATTTTATTTTCTCTTGGAGTAGTATGCTGCTGACTTTGTTTCGTGAGTCCCAGATGCGGCTTGTGGTTTCTGTAAATTTCGTTTGAATCTGTTAGACGTTGAAAGTTGTAACGTTTTTGTTGGCATCAGAATGAAAATCAGTGAACTTCCTGTGATGCAGCATTTTAATTTAACCCAGGTTATCAGTTTTCTTCTGAACATTTGTTTGTTTATGTGTTTTATTGTGTTAATATCTATCTTTATATGGCTTAGCTAGGGCTTTGTTTATACGCTATTTCACTCACTGTGTCTCTCTCTGTGTGTCTGTCTGTCTAGGTCTCTGACTCTCTGTCTTTTCCGTTCTGTCTGTACTTTTCAGTTTCTCTGTCTTTCTCTATCTCTATCTGTCTGTGTGACTCTATGTCTCTCTGTGTCTCTGTTTGTCTATCTGTCTCTCTCTTTTTTCTCCCCCCCCCACCTCTTCTGGAGCAAACTTATGTGGCAAGCATTTTTTTAATTTGACACCACACATTCCTCTCCTGAACCGTCCTCCATCCCTTTCCACTGGTTACGGCAAACCTGTCTGGATCAAACCTCCTGGAATGGCAAGTCTTTCCTTGTACAGAAATTCTTAATGTTTCTGATTCTTTCTTTGCAATTCTTTCTTTCCATCTGCTGGGTGAAGTGTTACTGTATTCTCTGTCAGAAGAAGTGACAGCTTCTGGCAACAATAGGTGGATGCTTCTACTAAGGTAATACCTTTCTGGTAACTGTGGCTGTGTGTCTGAGGTAGCCTGCCATTGGAACTTTCCATGAAAAGTTAAAACAGAATAGCGTGTTAGTCGGCAAACTTCTGGCTATAGTTGTTGAACTAGCGCTTGAAAGTTTGCCTACCAAGTATCTATTATGTTTTCCCAGTATGTCCTAGAGTTTGTAGCTATGGAGTAATTATCATAGTTGGTCTTTCAGACTTTAACCACATTCTGCATTAACCATATAATTTTTTAATTTGATTGGTCATATTTGGTGGTCATATCAAGCGCCGCAATGCTTGAAATGAAAACCTCCAAGGTAGCAGAAACTGACTAATGGCACAGTTCTGAATGCAGTTTGAAGTGGTGACCTATTAATGTGGTGACCTAAGTCAGACATTACACTAAGTCTTAGTGTAATGTGCCTACATGTATACAACTCTACATAGTCTTGTACTCTTACGGTGACCTACAGCCAGAAACTACTCATTTGATTAAGACCAGAGAAGTCTTTCTTTGTTAATATTCATCTCTCTGATTCACCACAATGAGCTTGTAGTTTGTTGGCAGTTGTGTGTTCATGATCTTTATGTTCCACATCGTCAAGAATTCCTACCATAATTCATCGTTCACCTCCCAAGCTATCTCGTCCTCAATGAAACCTGCTTTGGCAGTTCTTCTGCATCCTCTCTCAGGCAGCTCTGGCAACCAGACCTAAGACCTTGATCTTCTCTTAAAATCTCTTGACAACCCCTCTGATATGACATAGCACTCAAGAATAAGCTGGAGCCCTGCGCATAGCTTTAGAATAGTGCTTTAGGAGTTTGCAATTGCCACGATAGTGTGGCATCGTTACAAGAAGGATGGTGAAAACTGGTAGTGAAAAGAAAAGGCATGTGAACCTGAAGTGTTGTAAAAAGAACAGCTGATAAGAAATATTATACTTTGTAGTTTGGTACTACACGTGCTTTGTTTCGATTCCAAACATGCATTTATACGAAATTTTGAGGTCTGGCCTTTCATGCCCTGAATGTTTTGCTTGTGGCTTTGGTGGTTTCCTGTGGCTGTGTCGTTGGTCCCTCCTCTGCCTGTTATTTTATGTTGACGTTTAAAGGTTTACTGAATTCTCATGTTCGGCATATCTGATTTGACGTTACCGTGACAACATTTCCTGTTGATTGAACACGATTTGATTGCTGGATATTAATTTTTCTCAGTTTTTTGTATTGCTACTTGAAGTTTGTGTGTTCTGTATTTTGGCTTTGGTTTGGATGCTGGTGTAGATTAGCAAAGTTTTCTCTGCTAAATAAATGAACTTTGTTTAGTATAAACGAACTCTAGTGGTTTGGTTGTGATTATCGGACCGTGTAGAGATAACAGATGTTAAATGATAAAAAGTTATTCATGTAGTTTCTGACGTTTTCTGAACTTTACACAGAGTGATTTCATCCCAGGTGGCTGCAAATGACTCATCTTGCCAATAACTTATTTATCAACAGAATATCTGGCATTTGGTTGAAATTATCTGAATGTGCGGTGTTCATGCTTTGGATTTTTTCACCCAAAAGCTGTTGAGGAAATTTATAAGCAGCTGTTTTTGTGCCCAGAAAATCTCCAAAGTTATATTTATATTTCTTCAACGCCCATTAAACTTATTTTGTAAACAAGTCATAACCTTTTAGAGATTGATTTCGTCAGCTTTCGTTCTCAATTTCAGCTCGTCTTTAAATAAGAAGAGATCTTGCGATTCTTGCTTTAAGTATCTGTATAGTAAAAAGATGCAAATCACGTGATTCATGTTTGAAGTATTTGTAAGTTGAATTGCATTACCCTGATGGAGCATCAGTTTCCAAGATTTGTCAAGGTGTAGCCTACTAAACGTGACTGGGAAACCAATGCAGCTTGTCGTTACAAAGTGTTAAAATGACCTGTAAAATTATAGGGAAGCAGCACTGAATTCAAACACATAGCATTGGCTGAATTTTAGTTTTAAGCGTTTTCTAATTTACATAACTTTAATTGTTATCTTCGTAAAGTTATTTGAAGGATGCTGGTTAAGAAATTATCATTTTTCAGCATGATTGTGGTGAAAACTGAGATCTTTTGTGTTTACATATTTTTTATAACAGATTAATAATAAGCACGAGCCTGTTGCAGAAAACGAATCATCTTCTAGTATATCTGCTTTTGAGCAGATCAGTAGTGTTCGTCATGGTAACTTTTATACAGCCAGTATATCCAAGTTCTCGACAATGGCCCGCACACACACACGGCTGAAACTTTCCTGAACACAGTATTATTGTACTGTGCAAAACACGTTATTGTACAATTCAAAACAGTATTTTGTATACAAAACACAATCATGCACTGTACATTATTAATTGTGCATTATTAAGATTTATTTTTGGGTACAAAATGGCATGAGAAATACAAGTTCTCTTTTGTTATGAGACACCCATAGTATGCCACAGTCTTTGATATAATTATGTGTTTTGATTTAGAAAGTTTGATCGCTTCCTCACGGGCTGTGGCGATAACAACTAACATGTTGCTGTCAACAGCCCAGAGCCCCAGACCAGTTGGGTGAGATCCTACCACTGGCATTGCTCTTCTCTACATGATCTTTGTTTCTTCTAGTGCGGCATATTCCCTAGACCAGTTAGCGTCAATCCCCTAGCTATTAGGATTTACGGCAACAGGAACTCCCACTTCTTGAACAGCCCACCATTGGACGTGTCCGCATTGCATTCCTGAGCCATAGCGATCTGTCGATCTCCCTCCATTTTGCTGTCCGGATCCGTAACGTGCATTGCGCAGAAGTTGCACCAGACATTAACTAGCTGCTCATCGATGTACTTCCACTGCTGCTTCGTGTCTCCTGGTCGACACTTCTCCGCCAGCAGGTAGGCATTATCCTTGGTCGTCATGCACTTTCCCATCACCTTCAGCAGTCCATCCTTCGTCAGCTCAAAGAGCATCTCCTGTCGGTGTTGGGTGAAGTGCTCTGGCTTGCAGTCGTCCAGTTTTATCCGCTCGAACGCCGGAATCAGACGTGAACACCGGTCCGTCTTGACCCGGAGTATTCCGAAGCGGATGGCGTCAGTCGACGGTGCTACCATGTTCGTGGCGATGTGCGTCAGGAACCAGTCTATATCCTTGCACTGGTTGATGAGCGGGATGCTGTTCCTGCGCTCCGTTGCGGCCTCGACCTCCGCCGATGAGGTGCTCTTGTCGCTCAACCCGGACGACCGAAGGACCGTCGACTTGCGCTTGGCGAACCACAACTCCGCGATCCGGTGAACGTTTCTCGTCGACGATACCTTGACGGGGTCGAAGACGTTCAGGAGACCGACGCGCGAACACGGCACGACCTTCACCGATCCCGTACACAGCCAGGCCCTCACGGACAGCTCGGCGTGCTCTCCGCCCCCGTCGCCGTCCAGGTCCGTGTCGTAGGCTCCGATCGAGAAGAAGAACTCCTTACGAACTGCGAACACGTTCCCGCGGATCGCCGGCGTGTGGTGGAACCCATTAGTGGCCTTGGCAGCCGCCGGGGGCGCCTCCTGGACTCGTATGGCAAGGTTCCAGGACAGGGTGGCAATCTGGTTTTCTGTGGATTTGACATAGTCGAGGCTGACCGGGTCGTGAATCTTGTCGAAGTGAGGCACTGCTATGGCGTTGGGATCCTTGATGAGCGTGTCGATGAGCGGCTCGAGCCACCCGCTGTTACAGATCGTCCACCAGTCGAGAAAGACGACGATGTTCGTCCGTGCCTCCTTGGCGGCGATCGTGCGCACCTTCGCCGTTCCCGCCGGCTCGTTTTCCCGGTGACGCAGGTACCTGGCTTTCGGAATGTTCCGGAAGTACCTGATGGCGTCCTGAACGATGTGATCGAGCGACGACGCGTCGTCGATGACGATGATCTCCTCGACGAGATCCATGTTGCTGTGGAGCAGGATACTTCCGATGGTGTTCTTCAGGTCGTTGAACTGGTAGTCGTTGAAGTGAACGATCAGCGTCACCTTCTCCAGGGTGTCGTAGTTGAGCTTGCGACAGAGCGGCGGCCGCGAGTCCTTGATCACTTTCAGTCGCTGGTCGATTTGAACGCTGTTCGACCCGGTCTCGTTACCGACCCTCGAGCTGCCCCCGCGTCTCTCCGTCCAAGTCGATCGCATCTCCTTCGACCCCGTCTCTCGCATTCGACGGATGTTGTTGCTCGGCAGACAGTCCACCAGGTCGCGGACTCCATAGTCGTCTTCCGCGTCTCTCTCCGACTTCGACAGCTGGCCGTGCCTGGTGGAGAAAGAGGCAAGCAGCGCTAGAACTACTAGGACGAGAATGGCGTCGACCAGACATCCGAGGCGGAACTGGCGTCGATGGCACAAGGCCATTTCCAGAACAGTCCACCAAGATGCACCTTCGCTAATGAAACTGTCGTCGGCAAAGCAACTGCTTTTTATTAGTCGTCCGATTCAACTGACCCACACCTAAAAACAATGAACGTATAAATTGTTATAGTCTTTATATTCCATTGGCGTGAGATACCACTACCACCACCACCACCACCACCAATAATAATAGTAAGAAATGATAATAATGATAACAATAACAGTCTTCTTTTGGTTCTCTGCCTTCCTAGGAGGGCCGCATTAACGCTAGTGCGGCCCAGGTGCTGCGATTAACTTCGAAAGGCTCTCCATCTGACGACCACCAGTCCATGCACGTATTTATAACATGCAGGCCCCTGAAAACTGCGGGCCCGGGTGCTGCAGCACCCTTAGCACCACCCTTAATTCGGGCGTGCTTCCTATAGTCAGGTTCGTACAAGGTCGCCATTCGTCACGTTTTCCGGCTATCTCCTTCAACTTGCTGTAACCCTCCATCACCCAGTACAATAACATCATTCTCGGTCTTCCTCTTGTCTTCTTCGCCTCCCTTCTTCCCTCGGTTATAGTTCTTAGGAGGAGTGTCCCCTCGGCCCAACCATTTCCTCTTTCAGCTTCTGAGTATTCCTATAACAGTAGCGATGACAATAATGATAACAATAATGGCAATAATAATGATGAGAATAATAATGATAATAATAGTTAATAATGACAACATCATAACATCATTCTGGGTCTTCCTCTTGTCTTCTTCCCCTCCCTTCCGTCAATTATCGTTCTTAGAAGGGAGATTCTGTGGCCCAAACATCTTCTCTGTCGGCTTGTGATTATTCTTATAACCGTAGCAATGACAATAATAGCAATAATAACGACAATATTGGGAAGAGCCGTCGTAAATTACAAGGACGGAGGAGCAGCCATGGCAGTGAGCTCATTTTGTAAACTTCCATGTATAGGCATACGAGATCAGATTTAACTGAACAGCAGGCTAGGAACCAACCAGAAGTTTGGATGGTGGGACGGTTGTGTCTGAGGGGAAGTTAGCAGAGGACAGAGAATACGGGCTTTCGGTTTTTCTGAATATCACAATATCGGTTTGGTATCGCTGTAACCGACTCACCGCTAGTTCAGCCCAAAACCACGTAGTTCCACATCCGTTAGTCGTACTCTCTTCCACTTGGTTCTAGGTCGGCCAACGGTGGCCCTTTGAACAAGTCCTCAGCAGCTTTACTTGTTGCAGTCCTTACGACTCTCGTATTGTCCTTCATACGTGGAGTTGGTGTAATGTTAGAAGGACGAACCTCTCTATCTGTGGTCTCGGGCGCCAACGCCGACTGGTACTCCTCTAGTCCTCATGTTGATGACGTGAAATTTTGATATAGTTCTCCACTTTGGGGGACGCTATTAGGCACAAATGGTTTTAATATGTAGGCTTAAGTTAGAAGAGTCTCTTGTTAAAAGGTCCTACCGTTCAGCCTGTAAGAGCATTTAGGTCACACTCGTGTATAGGGCCTCGTGTTTGCTTGGTCTCAAGTGGGACTTCTTTGGAAAGAGCTAAGGCGGAGACGTCTTCACTCTGCACTGTCTGCAGTGATAGGCACCACAACGCCGTTTACATCAAGGCATAAAGCCACAGAACTGCTCTATTCCAACACAATGCAACATCTCTACGATACGACACAATATAATAGGCCCTATCGTAGGCTACACGTACAATTTTCAATACGTAAATATATGCTTACAACACCTCTTTGCTGAAAGCTGCCAATGATTTATAGCTTTTATATCTATATATAGGGCCTATACAATATAACGCAATGCAATATAATGCATTCACGATACAATAGCATACAATAATATGCCATACGATTCAATACAGTGTCATAAAATACAAAACCATACAATACATGAATACAAGACCTGTTATTATGCTAACTATAATATAATATAATGCAACATAGCACACGTACATTACGATACAATGCAATACGACAATACAATACAAAACCATGCAATCAGACAATACAATACACATGAATTAAATGCAACATTTATCGGATCTTTACGTATCAACTCCTTTAATTAGACCCTAGAGCTACAAAGGTCGACTCAGCGTTTCATTCGCCAGATGGCGTTGGCAAATGGGCAGTAGGACGTGATTGGCGCCTTGCATGGCTACCAAACAGTTAAATTCGACTCCTGTAATAACCTGTGATCATCCGTTCATACAATGAGTTGTAGGCCTAATCATACTGCGGTGTGTCAGTTTGAAATAATAGACGATTATTATAATGTAATCAAGCGGCCCGGGAAAAAAACAGCGGCCCTAACTTCATGACTTTTATTTTCTTTGTGCATTTTTTCATGCATACCCGAGGGCCAGTGACCTCCAAAGTCATGGGTCACTTTACAAATTACATTATGCAATAACAAAAAACGATAAAGCATATATAATTTATAATTATATATAAAATATTAAGAATGCGTCAACTCAAGTTATAAATCAATTTATTCGGACTCACTGTGATGGTATTATTGCTGTTTAATAATAATATTTCCAAGAAATTTCCATGATCGATTGTATCGTCGTTTAATGTATATGCAGCATCATTTTTTGACCGATAACTGAGACCACGTTTTCCAATCATTTTCAGAATCTCAATTACTCTTTCCAGCACTTGTCTCTTTTCTTGAACTTCTTGGTACCTTCGTTTACTTTGCTGAGAGAATAAAATGCTATCAATGTCTCTTCCACTTACAGACATTAAATGAGCTTCCACACACTTCTCGTGATATTTGCTGTTTTCATGTTCCTCTATTCTTTGATGCACATGTTTCCAGGAATTCATTCCCGTTGTGAATGAGTTCATATCGTCAGTCTTGCCATATGCTAAGCATACTGTGCAAAACAATGCTTTAGATTCTTTACAGTATGACACCCAATTCCTATTGATACCATTGCTTCTGAAAAATACCCGATACGCATTTGTAAATGGTAGATCAGTTTCACTCACACTAGGTTGTATTGGGTGAAATTTAAAAAACGATTGTAAAGTATTCTGTCGAGGACGTTTGAAATAGTAACTGGTGTTTTTATCATCGATAACTGAAGTTTCTGTCACTTCTTCTGAACTATCATTCTCGGCATTTAGATCTGCCACTGCCAGCGTTGTGTTGTCAGTTAACTCCGACGGCTCCGTAACATTTTCTAAATGTAAGGTGGGAATAAAGTTTGTTGGCACGACTGATTGGACCGAATGCTGATTGTTTTCATCGTTTCGATTTGTGTCGGGTTGTTTACTTGCAGAAGGTGTTTGTTGAGAGCTGGTGTCTTCAGTTTGAATTGGAGTGGCTTTAAATAAATCGACTAGATTTCGGCATTTAGCTCCATCTTTACCAAGAATCTTTAGTTTCTTATCTCTTACTTTCTCCGCACCACCTTTACATTTACGTTTCGGATTTATATCACTCATAACCGTAACATATCTTATTTAATTAATATTACTTATTACTAACTAACAAATTTAAAAGAAATTTTATCAAAACAAACTCAGTGGAAGACGCCGGAAGTAGAATGGAAGATGTAAATTCTTATCTAACATGGCGGCCGCTGGCTGTACGGAGCACTGTAGGTAAGTAAGTATGCATTGCTCTTTTTCAGTTAATTTACAAACCGGTTAACCGAAACTAAAAACCGGTTAACCGATGCCGCAATTTTTTGTAAAAAACCTGTATCATCTGTACTAAATTGACTAAATTATTATATCACCGGTCCTGGCGGCCCACCGGGAATCTTCCCGGTGTCCCGGCGGCCCAGTCCACCCCTGATTATTATAATGTAATACAAAATGAGACACATACAATACAATGCAACGATACAAAAAATTAAAACACATACAATGCAGCAACTTTACAGTAGGACCTACCCTACCATGATAAAAGACAATTCTTAAAAGTTTTAGCAGTCCCTTTAAACTATAGCCGCGAAAGGCAGTCATGGGCGTGAAGTGTTATCGACTTCATTCTCCTTAACCTCGGAATATGAGGGCAGTGGAGATCCCTCACCCTCACCATATGATCCTCCCACTGGCAGTGTACGGTTGCTGTACTCATTATAGCCGAATTGGCTAGGGGGCGTAAGGGAAGCCGAAATCTGAAACAAATATCTGCCCTGGCGAGTATTCGAACCCCTACATCTCGGTTGACAGTCATGGACGCTAACCACTAAACTTTGGCGCGCCCAAGATGCATCAGATAACCTCTGAGTGCTGTACGTCGCCAATCATTTTCGAAAGGTGTCACGAACTAGACCTACAATTGCGCGCGTGCCTCTCTGCCCTTAAATTTAGGTCAACCAACAGGGGGTCAGACGTTGACCTACGAAAGACACATTCCCTTCACTTCCCCCCACACATATAACCCAAAACCGAATCTTACTGCGGACGTCTAAGCTTCATCTTAAAACAATGGGCCTATAGAAAGGTGCACTAACAACAATTGAAGAAATATTTGTATGGTTTTAAGAAAGAACTTTTGGCCGTAGACGATAATATAACCATAACCAAACCATAGCCAAACCATAACCAAATATTTTATTGCTTCAAGTAGGCTATCTTACAACATCACAAATAGATTATACATTGGCCAACAAAAAGCAAAGGGTGAGAAACCCTTAAGGGACCAGCGTCCCGCTGACAGGGTTACCCATGTACATGGAAAAGGTAGCAACAGGTTATGCATGAAAGTAACAAAAGTTGTAGAGCTTAACTAGTTAACTAAATCTCAAAAATCCTTGTAGGTTACAGTCAATTCAGAAGTGCTACCAATGTCGACTTGACATGTACATGTAGAGCCGAGAATCGAACCTGAATCGCAGAGGTGTGAAGTCTACGCTTCAGTCGCAACTGTGTCGCCATCGACCGAGTAAGACAGAAACAACACGGCAGGGAATGAGCCCCTTATTCCCTTAACCCCACAGAGTGATTGTGGAAAATGCACTCCGACGCCAGTGTTAACTAGCTTTTAACACTGCATAGGCTAAGTACATGGTTATGCAAATGCCTATAAGGCGTACATCTTCAGCTTCAGGGTGGCACATTTTAAACTTTACAAAGACTTCTGTATTTCACAAATGGTTTATGGACAGTTCGTGCTGAGAGCATTAGCATAAATTACACTGGTCGAAATCTCTAGCAATGACGAACATAAATAAGTCATCCTAGTTACACATCTTTAACTTGGGCCTAAAACTCACGTAGATTAGCCATAAGCTGGTTAACATACTTAGTAAATTCGACTTACCAATAGCTGAGGTTGACCTATTTAGTTAGACTAACCATAAGCTGGTTAAACCTACTCAGCTATGCCTAACAAGTTGATTATAAAATCACGTAAACTCACGTAACCGTCTTGAAGAATAGCTTGAACAGAGGTATATGGTCAACGTGTACAGTAAGTTTATGCTGCGTGAACTCGATACGACGTGTCATCGTGCAAACGTCCATGTCACTAAAGGCTATACTTGGTCGTGTAATAGACGAGGAAATACATTCCACCGGTATAGCCTACGCGTATGCATGTATACGTGTGCACGTGTATTATGTAGCCTAGGTCTATAATATATGTACGTGCGTAGCCTACAGTACTGCACGAATGTGAGTCGTATGCACACTTCGATGGGCTTCTTCGTGGCCTGACGGTCACGCTTCGGTTAGCACGATCTCAACCGTCTGGACCAAGCGCTAGCCGTTCTAAACGCAGGGCAATGCGTTATAGCCGTGCGACGTTGCTCTTAGGTCTATACCGCAAGAGACGGAAGGATCCAGGCCTACGCACATTTTCACCTGAGTTGTAAGCTGTAAATTCTGACCCATCCAATGACATCTGGAATTTGATAGTACAGGCTATATAGCGATGCAAACATGACCTGCATCTGCCAGTGTTTGCTTCTCACACGACTACTATCATGTATATCAGTAGTTGTGCTTTATTTCTATAGCTTTTTTGAGAACCTGGTAAAGGCGCTGAAGGTGTCCAATTAAGTGTCGGTGCGACATGCAGTATATGCTGGGAACGTTTCTTCGTCGGCTTCTGGCAACTCTTTATTACTAAATAGCTGAAACAGTCCATTGTAACCGTCCCTGTGAAGAGACTCAATGGCTTAATTTCTCCTCGAGGGTCCTATGATGTTGTCACTAACCGGAGCTTATGGAGTCCGCGGTTTGTGAGAATTAATTAATAATTGATTCCAACGAACAGCAGTAATCGCAGGCTCTAGATTTTCCGACATGTGGGAGGTCAAGGAACAAAGAATTTTGAACGGTGCAGTAATAACAATAGTCAACGTTTCGATGCCAAATAACGGACAAAGAAGTTTACAAGAAGTCTACTACAGCTTTTTCTGTGGTAGGTCCAGTGATCTGGAATGGCCTTCCTTTAGAGCTGCGTATACACCCTGGGAATCTACCTGAAACTTTCCTCGCTAAACTTACGAGTTCTTTTTGGGCGCGTTGGAGTCGGGAGCGCCTCTGAGTAGTTTCCTTTAAGGGGGCTATATAAATTCCCGAATGAATGAATGAATAACAATGATCGCCGATCGATATCCAATAACTGATACAGAAGTGTACCAGAAGTCACAGCTCTCAACGGTGGAAAAATTGTTGGTGATGGCGCTCATGGCATGTTTACTGGAGAAGCACCTTGATAGGATCCCTTGAAAAGTTCGGTTCTAAATCGTGAGTTTCAGTCCGGTGCGGTGAGGCAAGTGAAGGAATGCGGTGATTGACAGGCGACACGGGAATGAACTAACTGGGATGTACCCGTATTTCGGGAGTTCGAATCAGAGTTGTGTCACCTGCACAGAGATGATGATCAACAGAGGATGACGAAATAAGTTTGCCTATTGTAAGGAGGTGTAGCATATAAGCTTATATATGTAAAGAAAAAGAACAGAAGGGGCCGAGAAGGCGAGAACAGAGCATTGAGCAACACCACATGTGAGTGTGTGAGTATCAGTTGAGTGTCCAGCAGCATTAAGTGCGAATGACCGTGAGGAAAGGTATGACTTGATCCAAGATGGTACAGTGTCAGAGTTTGGCCATATGGGAGAAATGCGATAACCTATGGTGTGATCTGTGGTATCGAAGGCGGCTGAGTCGTTTGAAAGACACAGGCAAGAGACTTAATGTTGACACCTACTTGTAGGGCCTAATTTCATGACACGTTTGACCTGAGGCTACAGCGGGGGTAGATCAGTTTCAGTTAGACCTAATGTTGGTGCAGATTGGCCAGAATTTTGGAGTCTGTTATTAGGTAAGATAGTTAGTGAGGAGAGAGAGGACAACCCGTTCGCTGAGTTTAGGCAAGACCGGGAATTTTGAATTGGATGGTAGTCACAGAGGGTTTCCTTGTCTAATGAGTTGTTCCTAGAAGTGTTCCAAATGTTTCATAATGAACACAGAGAATGTGTTTCCTGCTCTTCGGTCTTTCAGTGTGATTCTCCTTACAGATTTTATTTTAGTTATAGTTACAGTTATAGTTAATGGTTTTTTTATTTTAGTTATAGTTATAGTTAGTATTATTCGCCTCTGAATCGCTAGGTGGCGTTTAATCAGCGCTCGATTCGAGTTTTAATAAATATAATTAAAATTATACGGTCGCTTAATTTCTGCTATTTTAACGTTTTAATCTATCAATTAAATAAAAGTACATCTTCCCACGTCCTATAGTTGATGACTAAAGATAGGCATCGCCTAAATTAAGCCTTAGAAGCTCTATCTCTTAGACACCTACCTTTTGTTAAGAACTTTGGTAAGGACGCATTTATAAGCGTTGAGAGCTACAGCATACATGGTCGATAGATGAATATAGGCTGCCTCACGGTGCATCGCTTATATCGTGTAGAGTGGTCGTCGTACTGCTTCACACATGTAGAGTGGTGGTGTGCACTGCTCTACACATAGCGACACGGTTCTTTAGTGTCGTTGGTTCGGGAAAGTTACGGGCGCCTCCGCGTCCAAAATAAGACAAGACTAATCCGTGCGCTCCCGTGTGACAGCCGCTCACATGGTCTGGCCAATGCCGGCTATCGCTGATCTGACGGGGTAGGGCCCATCACGTTGTTGATCGCGAGCCGGTCCGAGCTTTGATCGTGGGAAGCTGATCGGGGAAAGACCGATCGTGAGATAAAGGCTCACAGGTCTAATACGGGGAAGGTGTCACCCCGTTGGTGTCGATCGGAAAGTACGCGGAGATACCGACAGGTCTGTAACGAAAAATCAAAGTCCGTTTCCGCGTAAAGTTCGGAGTACGTGAGTTACGGGAAAACCAGTTAACGGCGAGTGAAAAATCAAAGCCCGATTTCGCGTAAAGTTCGGAGATCGGGGAGAGACGGGAAAATCAGTTAACGGCGAGTGAAAAATCAAAGCCCGGTTTCGCGTAAAGTGCGGAGTCGGGGAGAGACGGGAAAATCAGTTAACGGCGAGTGAGTAAATACGGGGAAAATTCCCCGCTGGCCCGGTTCGATCAAATACGGGGAGGGTGACCCCGTTGGTGACAGATAAATACGGGGAAAGCTCCCCGGAGTTACCGTTCGATAAATGCTGCACACCAGTGTGGTAAAGTACGGGGAAGATGGTGACCCCGTTGATACCGTTCGTAAAACAATTGCGGATCTACCCGCATATTCTTTTCAACTTGCGGGTCTACCGCACCTTTTCTACTTACGGGACTTACCGAAAAATCTCAATTCGCGGTTTCCCCGCGGATTATCTTTCGTCGCGTACCTAACGTCGTTCATAGTTACTTCCGCGGTTTCCCCGTGGAATATCTTTCTTTTCGTACTTACTCCCGCGGTTTCCCCGCGGATTTCCCCGCGGATTATTTTTCTTTGCGTATCTAGCGTCGTTCATAGTAACTTTCGCGGTTTTCTTGCGGATAATCTTTCTTTGCGTACTTTACGTCGGTTGTACTTATTACCGCGGTTTCCCCGCGGTAAATATCTACTTGCGGGACTAGCCGCATTATCTTTATTCGCGGTTTCCCCGCGGTTTCTTTACTTGCGGGACTAGCCGCATATCTCTCTGTTCGGGGAACTACCCGACAGATCTGACCGTGGTTCGTTCAGGTGTGAGAGACAGTACAATTCCCTAACAGGGAAGTAAATACACAGGTCTGTGAGAAACAAAGGGGTAACGTTAGTGACACTTACCCCTGATTCCGGCAACGGAATCGAGTCCGAGGATTCGGAAACGAATCCTGTGAGTCCGTGCGCTCCCGGGCACAACCGTAACGCTCGCTATCTGATTCGGAAAGTTTGATTCAAGGATACCTGAGGCGGAGTAAGGGCCCACTCTCGTTGGCAGGTCCCGGATCAGATTGTTTCGGATAGCGGGAAGAAAGGTTGTGTAAGACTTAAGCCGGGGAAGGGTGTACTCGCGAGACACAGCGAGTCAACGCCCTTGGTGACGAGTACAAAACCCCAGGTGGGTAGATCAACGCAGACCAAGAGAGTTACCGATACGTGGAAGTCCGGGTATTCGGGTACCCAGATCAAGATCAACGCAGACCAAGAAAGTGATCGATACGTGTACGTTCGGGTAGTCGGGTACCCACGTAGATACATATTTGCTTGTCGCAACACACAGCTCTGAGAACTGACTGAAGTGCGAGGCTGGGCCCCCTCGTGCGTAGGTCGGAACGAAGTTCTGTGTGTAGATAGCGAAGGTTATAGAGAGAGGACCTTCACTATCAGAGTCCGTAGATACCTTACCAGTGTTTCTTTCTTTCGAAGCAGAATTTATTACTGTGTTGGTCGTTCTTTGCCAACACAGAGGCCAGTGTATGTTTCTTTTGAAGTAGAATTATACTGTGTTGGTCTTTCGTTCAGAGTCCGTTGCCTTATAACGAAGCAGAATTTCTTACTGTGTTGGTCGATCTTTGCCTTCACAGTCTGTGAGATCCTACCGGTGTCTTTCTTTTTCTTTCGAAGCAGAATTTATCACTGTGTTGGTCGTTCTTTGCCAACACAGATACGAGTGTTTCGGTTTTTTTTCTTTGAAGCAGAATTTATCAGTGTTGGTCGTTCTTTGCCAACACAGAGACGGGTAAGGGAACTTACTCCGTCAATTGTGGTGCATGACAATATACGTGTGAGGCCGCATGCCAAACACGGAAATGGACAGAGAGACACATGACGGTAGGAAGACGCGTTGCCCCATGGACAAATGTATAGGACGAGTTGACGTAGAGATTTGTCCCCAGTATGGTCTAGGGCTAGAAGACGTAGAGAGCTGCTATCGGTAGTGTCTAGGCCGAGTTGACATAGCGAAGTGTTTCAAGTATTGTCTAGGACGACGCGATGTAGAGAGTTGTTACGGGTATTGTCTAGGGCGAAATGGCGTAGCGACTTGTCATAAGTATTTCTGGTCTCGGAACTTAGAGAACGTTTGGTGTCCCTTATTATTGGCGATGGTTTAAGAGTCACGAGATGTAGAATGGTGAGTCGAAGTTCAGATCAGGTAGAGGGAAGAGGAAGCGCGTAGCTAAGAAGGTAAACACGAAGAGAAAGACTCGTGCTAGTAAAAGAACGAACCCTGTTCTGAGAGACGGCCATCCTCAGGACGTTGCCCATCCGGCGACCGTGGAAGAGGCAGAGTCTGACCGAGATAAAGCTGTATAGTGTTACCTCTCTTGGAGAAGCGACCCATCCTAAACCTCCCCTGATAGGAACGGTCACCCTGGGTAGAGATGGAGAACAGCCATTTACATTGAAGTAGACAAGGCAGTGACTCGGGCGGCTCCAGACGGATAGTGGGCTGGAGCCGACGCCGTCCCGTGAGCAGAGAGAGAGAGAGGTAGCGTGCGGGGCGGCGGTCGCCACAAACTGGTACCAGAAGTGGGGTACCAGCGTTTTCTTTTCGTTGATGAGAGCCAGGTTTAGAAAGTGCAGATGATGAGTCGGATGATTTTTCCCACCATGAGCAGAGAAGCTTAGACTAGAAAGGTGCGCGTCTAAAGACACGGCAGAATGAGTGGGAGTTGTCTTGTGAATTTGCTGCACTTGGTGCGGTTAATACAATTGAAACGGAAGCTGGGGCCTGGAGTGGCCAAGAAATAGGTTCGTTTTTTTTCTGTCGCTGGTTTTGAAGAATTTTCGAGAAACGTGCTAATGACTACTGAGGTAGGTGTGCAAGGAGATATAGAAAGCATACCAAGAGTCTTTGAGGAGGCACAAGGCCTTGTCCTATGAGAGGGACAGTTGTAGAAAGAATTCATGGAGTGTTCGAAGACGTTGGAGTACGGAGAAGTATACACGGGTGAAGGGCAGAAGACCCTACATGAAATGTTGAGCAGTTCGGAGCTCCTGGTGATAAACATGGTACATAAGCTATACATTTGAAGATGACGGATGGTGTGCCGAGAGCGCATGAGGAAGTCCGGCTATCGAGTTCTTTATGTGAGCACCATGTAATAGATTGGAAGGCGGAGATGTTTTACTTACGACAGAGCATTGCGACGTTGAGTAAAAGACTAGAAGATCTGTCAGTACCGTTTGCCCAACAGACAGAGTTATCCCGGGTTCAGACTTTTAAGAGTTCGTGGACTCAGGTCACCGGGAGGATTTGCAAGCAAAGATGCAAGTTGGATGTGCGGGAAAGTGGCAGACCCGAGGTTTCCTAGAGAGGTTTTTCAGAGGCTGAAATCCGGAGGCCTCGCGGGCCCGATATTTTCCAGAAAATATGAGAAACATGAAGATTGAAAGTTCGGGAAAGAGAAACCATGAAGTCGATTTCATGAAAAGTCTAGAAAATCAAAGTCAATTTCTGGAAAGAGACAAAGTCAAGGTGAGACTACCTTCGTCAGAAGACGCTTCGGACACAGAGGTAGAAGGCACTTTGCATAGAAGCGGCCTTGTGTTACAGAAGATTAGGCCGGAAAGTTCATCGTGAATGTGAGTGACACGAGGCCTATCAGAATACTGAAAGGGAATATATAGAAGAGAAGTGAAAAACGGTCAGCATCGTTCAGTGTTGACAACCGAAGACGTAACTGATTCGATGAGTGATCTCTAAGGGCAATGAAGAATTCTTCACAGTCATGTGTTGTAGGAGCGCCTGTTACGTTCTGAAGAAAGGCGGAAAACCAGCAGGCAACAGAATAAGAATAAAACTCGAGGAGTATGATGGAAAGACGGGTTTTAGCGATGTTCGAAGTTGCACTCACTGTAATGCATGAAGTGAGCAATAGAAACAGACAAATCAAGAGGCATTTTTAAAGGGCCGCCTCGACAATTACTACAGGACATGGGTGCACAGAAAATGTACCTGGGAAAAACATGTTAAGAGGCTCAAAGACAGTTATGGTTCCGAAGACCAGACGAGCCTATTTAGAATTAAAAGTTGCACTTACTGGGAAGCTCGTGGAGAAAATCTGAGCTATGTAGTGCAAGGAGGCTGATGTACTAAGGAACGAAAAATGAATTTTTCCGAAACAGAACACAAGTACGGCAGAGAAAAGCTTCAAGAGAAGACCGGAGAGTCAACGTTATAGACGAAGAACGAGATCGTCGTTTGGCATTTCCAGAACTCAGGTTCACGACAGAGGGTCGGTTAAGGTTGGCAACTTGGTGGATTAGACAAGTAGCCAGTAGGGTGGAGGTGTGGAACTCTTGCACCACATAATTAGGCTGTCGCCAGAGCGGTTTATTGGAGCTTCCAAGGGCGCTGGGCGTTTGGGTTTGTCCGCGGTTGCAGCGTCGTTGCTCGCACCGAAGGTTCCTTCCCCAGTTGCGGAGGCGGTGGCTTGGCGTACGTGCGTGGTCGCAGAGGTCGTTGGGTCTGGACTGAGTAAGTCGTCCAGATGACCGGTATTCCGCCCTATAACCAACAGGCTACAGGTACATTGGTTCCTTGCCCTCTAAGTGGATCTGAGTTGGAGATGTGTGGTCGAAGTGAAGAACTTGAAGAAGGAGATTGGACAACGGGTATCGAAGCAGGATCCACGTCTTAATGAGGAAGTTCGCAGAAGAGTTCACCAGGTTTTGAGGCAGTGGTAGTAGGGGAACTGGACCCCTGGAAGTGCAGAGGAACCGTATGAGCCCGGGAATTGGAGTAACACTTGACGACGTCGTTGTTGTCAGTGTGAAGAAAATGGGCAAATAAGACGGTGGTGTGCACGGAGAGCTGCCGGAGGAGGTGAAGAAGCGGATCTTAGGCAGGACGCTGGATCAGTCGAACAAGAGTTGTCGTCCAGGAGAACATCGGCTGCTAGTTGCTAACGATAATGAAATTGCAGTCGACGGTAAAGCTACTATGAGAATTCAGATCGGGAAAGGAGCGTATCCGCTACCGATCATAGTTACAAGTGAAGTTCCTGAAGTAATATGGAACTCCACGTGGCTGGAAAGAAGTACAGCCAAATAAAAATGGACTTTGCAAATCGCACTGCACTGTCCGCTTACAAAGTGAGGAGATAAAATTACGAGAAGAAGTGTTAACGAAAAGTAGACCTAAAGAGACTTTGAAAGTACTGCAAATGTCCGGGTACGAAGTTGAAATAAACGAGAATACGGAAACAGAAGCCTTGGAGGAAGACCTTGAAACTCCAGGGAACTGCAGAAGACGAATCTGAAACCATAAGTACAATAAAGAGGAATCGGCCAAAGAAGAAGGTTGTCCGAGGAAAGAAAGCGTGCTTTGAAAAGAGACTTTAAAGTTACTGGAGAAGCACAGAGTTACATCACAAGGACGATGTAGTGGCCGCTTAATTGCGGTGGTTTTTCAGACTATTATTGAAGAACAATTTTTAAGTTCTCTTTTGATGAAACATTTTAGTTTATTTGGACTGTTTTAGTAGCGCTGAATGTTAAGAGTAGCGGTACTAGTTGCCGCTTAATTGCGGTGGTTTTCGGACTATTGTTGAAGACAATTTTTGAGTTTCCTTTTGATGAAAATTTTAGTTTGGACTGTTTTTCTAGATGTGTTACGATAATGTGTGATTATATGACCGCATGAGTTATAAAGAGTATTGCGGTAATCTTTATCTGTTGTCGTTTGATTTCTGAATTGAAGCTTAACTATTCTGAGGCTGTCTGTTAAGTCTTCGTTGATGAACAGATTTTATTGGTTGTAAATCGCGTCTCTATATGTGCGAATATTGCGGAATCAATGTATCGTCGTTTACACGAAACAATTTTGTAGAGTTTCGTAACTTATTGTGTGATACATGTTAGAGATGATTGTGTAAATAGGGCAATTTGTTTGAAAAGAAAATCATGAGAAAATAAAGAAAAAAAAAAATAAAAAAAGAAGAAAAAAAAAAAAAAAAATCAATAGCGGCTGTCACTGTCCCTTCCGGTATTCGAACATTTTTGTTTTCGGTTGCTTTATTTCGGAAGTGTGCGTGATGTGACGGAGTTGACGTTAAATTACAAGATCGGGAGATAGTTGGTGACTTTTCTCTCCTAGGTCTCCTGGCCAAATGGGTTAGGTAGAGCTCAGATTCATGATAGATGGCCGTTAAGGTTGGCGACTTGGTGTAATAGGCCTAGTCAGGTTGCCAGTAGGGTGGAGGTTGAAATCTCTTGCACCATTAAATAGGCTGTCGCCAGCGGCTTGGCGTACGTGCGTGGTAGCAGAGGTTCTTGGCTCTGGATTGAGTACTTGGCCTAGTAAGTCGTCCAGATGACCGGTATTCCGCCCTATAACCAACAGTCTACAGGTACATTGGTTCCTTGCTTTCTAAGTGGATCTGGGTTGGAGATGTTTCTGTGTCACGAGTGATTAAGATCCCCGGTTTTGTCGCAGATGCTTCGCATCAAAGTAAGGTGGGGAGAGTGTGGCGGACAGGCCACAAGGCAGAATGAATGCTATATGATCTATAAATAGCTTAATAATATTGATTTTCTGTTATACGGTGTCGCGCCTCTGAATCGCTAGGTGGCGTTTAATCAGCGCTCGATTCGAGTTTTAATAAATATAATTAAAATTATACGGTCGCTTAATTTCTGCTATTTTAACGTTTTAATCTATCAATTAAATAAAAGTACATCTTCCCACGTCCTATAGTTGATGACTAAAGATAGGCATCGCCTAAATTAAGCCTTAGAAGCTCTATCTCTTAGACACCTACCTTTTGTTAAGAACTTTGGTAAGGACGCATTTATAAGCGTTGAGAGCTACAGCATACATGGTCGATAGATGAATATAGGCTGCCTCACGGTGCATCGCTTATATCGTGAAGTGGTCGTACTGCTTCACACATAGTAGAGTGGTTGTGCACTGGTTCTGCACATAGCGACACGGTTCTTTAGTGTCGTTGGTTCGGGAAAGTTACGGGCGCCTCCGCGTCCAAAATAAGACAAGACTAATCCGTGCGCTCCCGTGTGACAGCCGCTCACATGGTCTGGCCAATGCCGGCTATCGCTGATCTGACGGGGTAGGGCCCATCACGTTGTTGATCGCGAGCCGGTCCGAGCTTTGATCGTGGGAAGCTGATCGGGGAAAGACCGATCGTGAGATAAAGGCTCACAGGTCTAATACGGGGAAGGTGTCACCCCGTTGGTGTCGATCGGAAAGTACGCGGAGATACCGACAGGTCTGTAACGAAAAAAAGTCCGTTTCGTAAAGTCCGAGTTACGGGAAAATCAGTTAACGGCGAAAAATCAAAGTTTCGCGTAAAGTTCGGAGACGTGAGTTACGGGAAACCAGTTAACGGCGAGTGAAAAATCAAAGCCCGATTTCGCGTAAAGTGCGGAGATCGGGGAGAGACGGGAAAATCAGTTAACGGCGAGTGAAAAATCAAAGTCCGGTTTCCGCGTAAAGTGCGGAGATCGGGGAGAGACGGGAAAATCAGTTAACGGCGAGTGAGTAAATACGGGGAAAATTCCCCGCTGGCCCGGTTCGATCAAATACGGGGAGGGTGACCCCGTTGGTGACAGATAAATACGGGGAAAGCTCCCCGGAGTTACCGTTCGATAAATGCTGCACACCAGTGTGGTAAAGTACGGGGAAGATGGTGACCCCGTTGATACCGTTCGTAAAACAATTGCGGATCTACCCGCATATTCTTTTCAACTTGCGGGTCTACCGCACCTTTTCTACTTACGGGACTTACCAAAAAATCTCAATTCGCGGTTTCCCCGCGGATTATCTTTCGTCGCGTACCTAACGTCGTTCATAGTTACTTCCGCGGTTTCCCCGTGGAATATCTTTCTTTTCGTACTTACTCCCGCGGTTTCCCGCGGATTTCCCCGCGGATTATTTTTCTTTGCGTATCTAGCGTCGTTCATAGTAACTTTCGCGGTTTTCTTGCGGATAATCTTTCTTTGCGTACTTTACGTCGGTTGTACTTATTACCGCGGTTTCCCCGCGGTAAATATCTACTTGCGGGACTAGCCGCATTATCTTTATTCGCGGTTTCCCCGCGGTTTCTTTACTTGCGGGACTAGCCGCATATCTCTCTGTTCGGGGAACTACCCGACAGATCTGACCGTGGTTCGTTCAGGTGTGAGAGACAGTACAATTCCCTAACAGGGAAGTAAATACACAGGTCTGTGAGAAACAAAGGGGTAACGTTAGTGACACTTACCCCTGATTCCGGCAACGGAATCGAGTCCGAGGATTCGGAAACGAATCCTGTGAGTCCGTGCGCTCCCGGGCACAACCGTAACGCTCGCTATCTGATTCGGAAAGTTTGATTCAAGGATACCTGAGGCGGAGTAAGGGCCCACTCTCGTTGGCAGGTCCCGGATCAGATTGTTTCGGATAGCGGGAAGAAAGGTTGTGTAAGACTTAAGCCGGGGAAGGGTGTACTCGCGAGACACAGCGAGTCAACGCCCTTGGTGACGAGTACGAAAACCCCAGGTGGGTAGATCAACGCAGACCAAGAGAGTTACCGATACGTGGAAGTCCGGGTATTCGGGTACCCAGATCAAGATCAACGCAGACCAAGAAAGTGATCGATACGTGTACGTTCGGGTAGTCGGGTACCCACGTAGATACATATTTGCTTGTCGCAACACACAGCTCTGAGAACTGACTGAAGTGCGAGGCTGGGCCCCCTCGTGCGTAGGTCGGAACGAAGTTCTGTGTGTAGATAGTGAAGGTTATAGAGAGAGGACCTTCACTATCAGAGTCCGTAGATACCTTACCAGTGTTTCTTTCTTTCGAACCACTGTGTTGGTCGTTCTTTCTTTCGAAGCAGAATTATACTGTGTTGGTTCTTTGCCTTTTCAGAGCCGTTGATAACGAAGCAGAATTCTTACTGTGTTGGTCGTTCTTTGCCTTCACTGTGAGATCCTACCGGTGTCTTTCTTTTCTTTCGAAGCAGAATTTATCACTGTGTTGGTCGTTCTTTGCCAACACAGATACGAGTGTTTCTTTTTCGTTTGAAGTAGAATTTATCTGTGTTGGTCGTTCTTTGCCAACACAGAGACGGGTAAGGGAACTTACTCCGTCAATTGTGGTGCATGACAATATACGTGTGAGGCCGCATGCCAAACACGGAAATGGACAGAGAGACACATGACGGTAGGAAGACGCGTTGCCCCATGGACAAATGTATAGGACGAGTTGACGTAGAGATTTGTCCCCAGTATGGTCTAGGGCTAGAAGACGTAGAGAGCTGCTATCGGTAGTGTCTAGGCCGAGTTGACATAGCGAAGTGTTTCAAGTATTGTCTAGGACGACGCGATGTAGAGAGTTGTTACGGGTATTGTCTAGGGCGAAATGGCGTAGCGACTTGTCATAAGTATTCCTGGTCTCGGAACTTAGAGAACGTTTGGTGTCCCTTATTATTGGCGATGGTTTAAGAGTCACGAGATGTAGAATGGTGAGTCGAAGTTCAGATCAGGCAGAGGGAAGAGGAAGCGCGTAGCTAAGAAGGTAAACACGAAGAGAAAGACTCGTGCTAGTAAAAGAACGAACCCTGTTCTGAGAGACGGCCATCCTCAGGACGTTGCCCATCCGGCGACCGTGGAAGAGGCAGAGTCTGACCGAGATAAAGCTGTATAGTGTTACCTCTCTTGGAGAAGCGACCCATCCTAAACCTCCCCTGATAGGAACGGTCACCCTGGGTAGAGATGGAGAACAGCCATTTACATTGAAGTAGACAAGGCAGTGACTCGGGCGGCTCCAGACGGATAGTGGGCTGGAGCCGGGCACCAAAGAGCATCATGCCATCATTAGTTTTGGTAACCGTCCAAATCGTCGCAGATCATTTCGTCGCGGCCATCTAGTCGCTAATCATTTTGTCGTAAATTAATTGGTCGCCGATTCTTTCGACGCTAACGAGTCGTCGCAATCAGTTAGTCGCAATCAATTAGTCGCGAATCAATTGGTCGTAATCATCTCGTTATAATTGGTCGCAGATTTCGTCGTAGATTGTCGTAATTAATTGTATATCAATTAGCTAATTGATTGAGCGTAATTGATTGCTGTGAGTTAGATCGTAATTAATTGTATATCAATTAGCTAACCAATTAATCATGTCGTTATGATTAAATTAGCTTTGCTTCACTAACTTGTTTTGTAATATGAATGTGCTTTATTGCCAGTTAAACCTATTTAGAACGTTGTTTTGTAATATGAATGTCAGTTTAACCTATTACCTTTCGTCAATAAATTAGCTTTGCTTCATCACTTGTTTTGTACTATGAGAGATATAAGAGACGAAATAAACTGCGACCATCCAAATTAACGACGACGTAACAAACGACGAAGTGAACACGACGAATTGAGTACAACGATTTATCTTGCGACGAAATGAACAATCACGACATAAATTGCGACGAATTGAATACGACGAAATAAAATACGACTAAACGATAGGGAACCTTAGTTTTTAATCTTAAATCTATGTGTGAACTCATCGAAAATGTTTATAGCTGCTCAGAGTATATTTGGAGGGTTCACAGTCTCAGCCAGTCTGAAACAGTGTTAGGAACCGCACAACTATTCAGGCTCAAATAAAAAAAATAAGCTGTAACCTTTGAATGAATGCAAATACTTGTTCATACATTCAGCGGTGTCACCCAGTGCGGTAACTCATGGTGTCACCCCATGGACCTCCTTCGTTAGGGTTAGGGTTATTGTTAATGTAAAAATAATAAAATTAATTTCTGCTGAAACTCTGAAAAAATGTTTTAGACAGTCATTCGTCATTTTGGTGTCACCCCTCTGAAGGTGTCACCCGGTGCGACCCGCACCCCTCGCATTCTCCGGTGGACGCCAATGCATAGCCGAGAATACATTCTGCAGTTAATCAATTGATCCTTCTTCAAAGTCCGCTAGCAATTTATGTTAATCAAGAATCTAGGTCATTATTAATTCATAAATTACCATCCACTGACTTCCTGTGCCCCAGTGCATTCAGCTCAAAATTTTCACACTTATGCGCAACTCTCTGCTCGGGGTATAGCACCTTCATGCCTTCAGACCTATGTACATCGGTCTCCACACCTCCTGGTCGCTCTGCTCCGCTCTGCCGCCAGAGGCTTTCTGGCTGTCCCTCTATGTGCGGTGCAACTGATCAGTCCAGAAGCTTTGCTTATGTCGGCCCTTCCAGTTGGAACCATCTTCCGCATGAATTGCGTCTTGAGCTCCTCAGCCTTTCTCTTCCTCTGTTTCGGAAACGCCTGAAAATCATCTTATTTGTTAGAGACAGCACTGACCTGGGTCGGGATCGAGCGCCTCTGAATCTCTGAGTGGCGCTATACAAATGTTCAATCACAATTACAATTACAAATTACAAGAAGCCTACATCTTTTAATTTCTTCGCCAGAGACTATTTTACTTTCTCCTATGCAGTGACCAGAATGCTTTTAGTGTGGCTGCCGTGATCACCTAATCCGGTTGAAGGACCTTGATCTGATCATAATAATGATCCAATGTCCACAAGAAATTCTTGAAAATTATTGTTTATAAGTCTGCAGCTTATTCTTTTAGACATAAAACGTTCAAAGTATTGAAAGGATCGAAGGACCGGATGAATCCATCGGGCGGGTCAGACCATGTCGTATTTTGGACAAACTTTCAACATATGGCCAGTGGCGTAAATCATGGAGGGACAGAGGGGGACTGTCCCCCAAAGTTTTGACTTAAGCCTTTCTGTCCCCCAAAAATCTGTCCCTCGTAGGTACTCTGTCCCCCCAAAGTTATGTATAGATTTTCGCCTCTGCATATGACCCAGTGGTAATTTGCCTGCTTTGAATAAATATGTTCAGAGTTCAATATCTTAACATATATCTTGGCTTGCTTCGCCACGCGGTTGCTTGCCCAGCTTTATCTGACGTTAACTCGCCTTACCTCAGCTCACCTCTTAACTTTATATATCCTGTCTTCCCTTGTTTTATCCCATCTTATCCCACGTTGTATACTTCTTACATAATCTAATTTCTCCTTTCCCGAGCTTATCGCAACTCACCCTATATTATCTTACCCTAAATGTTTTACCTTACATCATCTTCCTTTATCTCACACAATTCCCTCTTTCATTACCGTATACCCTAGCTCACATTTTCTTACCGTGTCATTTGTCAATGTGAAGTGAGGTCATTAAGCTTCTTGAATCGTGCTTATCTCTATAACTATATCTTCATGCACACGATCTCTATGAGAAAAAGGTTGTTCTCAATGGGCTTTTGTGTTGTTCTGGGCCAATAACTTGGAGATGGTGAAGCCTAACCACTGAAGTAGGCCCTCTAACGTCCGAAACGTGTACAAGTCATGCACATCGACACCAACGAGATTTTGCCATAATAGGCATGCATCACATAATGTTAGCTTTACTCTGACCCATTTTCCGTTCAGCACTATCACCACTGAATAAATATTGGCATATAATGTTGTGTATATGGGCCTATGTATGTGTAGTATATAAGCATAATGGATAGGCATATAAAGACAGTTGCAAGCATATGTGTGTGTGTGTGTGTGCGTCCGTGCGTGCGTGCGTGTGTGCGTGCGTGCGTGCGTGCGTGCGTGTGTGTGTGTGTGTGTGTGTGTGTGTGTGTGTGTGTGTGTGTGTGTGTGTGTGAGTAAATGCATATATATTTATATACGGATATGTTGTATATATGTATGTGTGTATATGTGTGTACAGAAAGGTCTTCATTTTCTCCAAACCCAGAAACATTTTCAGTTCATTTCTCTCACGCCTGGATAAATATTGGCATATAACGTATCAGCGTGTATATAGAATGCTATATAAGCATAAATAAATATGTATAAATATATACAAACATATCATAGGGTCAATTACATGCATATAGGTGTGTGTGTGCATGCATAAATTATCCATTCATAATCACCTTCATGTGAAAATGTAGGTCTATATGCAAATGTATGCATAATCATATCGAGGCATATATATATATGTATGTGTGTGCATTTGTATATGTATATATATGTAATATATATATATATATATGTGTGTATAAATTTATGTATAGGGAAAGGATGTCCACTTGATCCTTATGTTCGGCCATGCATGGACAGCGTGTGCGCCTGCTAAGCCTTTTGCACCGATTGCTCCGAGAGTTGAATCATTAACCTCGTAATCGTAATCGTAATCGTGAATCTATATAGCACCAATTCTAGAGAAACTCCTCAGAGGAGCTCCCGACCTGACAACGTCAAACCATGATCGAAAAGAGTGGTTTAATAAAGATACTGTCCGCTATTAAAGCGATTTAAATCGTCAGCGTAGACTATAATATATCAGTGTGTACACACCGAAGAGTTAATAGGAAGCACGACTGACAACCCAGATGTCGAGCAAACTGACTGACGACAGTGAAATCAAGGATTCGAGGCATTCGTTAATTCTGTGTGTTACATTATTAATGTAATGTAATTGAACATTTGCATAGCGCCCCTTCAACGCCCCTTCAAGATATCTACTCAGAGGCGCTCTCTGCTCTAGCCTATATATGATGTAAATGTCAGTAGGAACGAATATATTACATCAGTTAGCAAAACAATGCACAGTAACCTTAACAGTCACCAGTGGCGGGCCTACGCACACACGAGGAACCACCAACGGATTCCCTCGACAGCTGACAGCCTTGACAGGATCTGATGGCATGGATGTTCAGAGTCTCTGGACCAAGTTGCTTCGATAGGGTAGAGCGACGACAGGTGACAGTGTTCACACACGCGATAACATACTACCTACATCCTGAGTTAAATCCTGCAAGAAATGGGTCGCTTAAAGTTGCTGTCTGATATGTAATGTATTTTACGGATTTTCTAGAGCGCCTCTCCCCATAGAACGTAATCAAAGGCGCTTCCAGTGCGAAGAGCCCACGAGAAAAGTCTTAAGACTACGGGCAGAGGCAGCATTACCCCCAGTTAAAATCATAGAACGAGTCATAGAGGGAAGATCATTCCAGAGCATATAATATGGTAAGCCGAAGCAAATGCACGTTGCTGCATGGGCAGTAGCAGTTCGAATCCGAGGTTCCATGGGGTCATTTCGGTCTAAAGAACGGAGAGACGACCATGCAGAAGCAGCCGAAGGAGGTCTACAGTGTATATTAATATGTGTAATAGTGATCAAGTCTTCATCGGACGCTTAGAGTCACTGTTCCTGCATTGGACAATATGTATATATAGGCCTATATAGCCTACAGATAATACAAAGGATAATTTCCTCCGTATCTCTAAGGCTATAGGGACACGGTAGCCGACTGGTTATAGAGCGCTCGTTTTGTAAGGCGGAAAATACAGGTTCGACCCCCTCCCCTCAGACGGCTACTGTTTAGGGCCCTTGAACAAGTCTTTCACTCACAATCGAGCAGCGTCATCGATTGAGGCTTGGCCATTAGATAGCGGCGAGTAGTCTCATGACTGCATAACAATAATAATAATAATAATAATAATAATAATAATCTGCGCTGTTTAGATGGGCGATATTACCGGATAGAACTATGTCGAGGCGGTCCAGTCAGTCACAACAGACCACGGAACGGCCGAGTAAAGCGAGTGGAGCGTGCAGCCGTTGTCTGGCAATTCGACAGCTGCACTTTCGCGATGGCACAGTCCATCTTCACGGTCCTCGAAACAACCCATGCCCCGGTTCTCGTCTGCCACATTTGTCGGCGGTGCAGGCAGGGACGGGAGACGACGTTCAGACCAGTGGCCGGAGTGAGGGCCATTCAGTGACCGATTCAGAATGCAACAGTCTGACCAAGGCAGCAGAGGTCGACGTGTTGGCCGGCAGCAGAGACGTGGAGATGAAAATGTCTCAACATCCTAGACAACAGAGAGGCAAACTGTTGAAATACATCCCGAAAGGAGCTCTCTTCCTCCTCTCTCGGTCACTGACTACAATTCTGCAGGCCATCACTGACAACCCAGATAGCATTGAGTCATGGCGTCAACTTTTATGGTTCGCCCCAACCATCTTGACTCAACCAACACGCGCTGGACGAAGACGTAATCTGGCTAATGTGGTTAAGAAACGAATTGAAAGGCAGGACTATCTAGTGATGGAGGAGGACGACGATATGGATTCTAAACCACGCAAGAAAGGCCCAGGTCCAAAGGAACTACTTCTGGCGGCAGTGACATCTAAGCTGGAGGAAGGAAATATCCGGGCAGCCACACGAATATTATGCAGCCGAGACTTCCCAGTGCCAGCTTCAAGAGAGAACCTGGCAGCAATGCAAGATAAGCATCCAGCTGACACTCGTGCAGACAACCTGAAGGAGCTGCCAGACCCATTGAAGGTGGATTCTTACCAAGCGACAGAGAAAGAGGTTGCTGATGCAGTGCGTTCCTTCCCCACTGGGTCTGCGGGGGGGCCAGATGGCTTCCGTCCACAGCATCTTCTAGACCTTCTGAACAACCGAGAATCATCACAGGAGTTTCTTCAGGCTCTGACTGGCTTTGTCAATGTCTTGCTACGGGGTCAATGTCCTCAGTCTGTTCGCAAGCTGCTATTTGGAGGCACACTCATCGCTCTCTCAAAAAAAACCGGAGGCCTCAGACCCATTGTGATTGGTTACGTCTGGAGGAGACTGGCAGCCAAGTGTGCTAACAAATACGCTGTTGATAAACTTGCATCATTCTTCAATCCTCTCCAGGTTGGCATTGCTACTGCAGGTGGTTGTGAGGCAGCGGTCCATGCAGCCAGAGGATACTTAACCAACATGCCTCAGGACCAGATTTTTCTTAAGCTGGATTTTGCGAATGCATTCAACACCCTCCACAGAGACATAATGCTTCAAGAGGTTCACAGCATCATACCTGAGCTCTATGCATTTACCCATCAAGCTTATGCTGCTGAATCCATGCTTCAGTTTGGTCAACACGTGGTCCGGTCCCAAATGGGTCCGCAGCAGGGCGACCCTATGGGTCCTTTGCTTTTTTGTCTTCCACTTCAGCCGGCACTTCGCTCATTGGACTCAAGCTTTCGCCTGGGCTATCTGGATGACCTGTCGCTGGGAGGGAGGTTGGAAGAAGTTCAGCATGATATGACCATAATTGCTGACCTGGAAGCTACACTGGGCCTTCGACTTAACCGCCACAAGTGCGAATATTATTCAGAAGCAGAAAGGACGGAGGAGGCTTTCAGGGACTTTCAGCGTGTGGACCGTGGATCACTACTCCTGCTCGGCGCCCCAATATTCAAGGGGAGTGCATTGGATGCTGTACTCCAAGACCATTCCGACGCACTCGGTCAGGCAATACAGGATATGTTGGGCCTTCAGGCACAAAGTGCGCTGATCTTGCTGCGGTCTTGCTTTGGAGCGGCCAAGCTGACCTTTGTGCTGCGCACTGCTCCATGCTGGGATGACCCATTACTGGAGAAAATGGACAACCAGCTACGGTGTGGACTGGAACAGATCCTCAATGTTCAGCTTAACAACGCACAATGGATACAGGCCACTCTTCCTATTAGAGATGGAGGTCTGGGAGTTAGACGGGTGTCGATGCTGGCTTCTTCTGCATATTTAGCGTCAGCTGCATCCACCAGGTCACTCGGGTCAACCATTCTCGGTAGGGAGGACTGGATGGACGACTATAAGAACCAGATTCTGGCAGTCCGTGGACCAACGCTGCCCATGGGAGAGGTGTCAGCACTAACCAAGCAGAGTGCCTGGGACAGACCGCTGATCGAGCTGGACAGGGCGGAGGTCTGGAAAGCATACACTGATCCGTGTAGCCGGGCAAGACTAGTAGCAGTGTCCTCGCCTCATTCGGGAGACTGGTTGTTGACCCTGCCGATTTCATCTTGCGGTTTGTGCCTTGATAATGAGGCCTTCCGTGTGGCAGTTGGCCTTCGCCTCGGCCTTAAGCTATGCGCACCGCACCAGTGCCGGTGTGGCGAAGCGGTCGACCCTGGAGGGCACCACGGGCTGGTGTGTAAGATGTCAAATGGTCGTGCTAGCCGACACTACGCCATGAAT
Source organism: Aporrectodea caliginosa (assembly GCA_020284085.1). Lineage (NCBI taxonomy): Eukaryota > Metazoa > Annelida > Clitellata > Crassiclitellata > Lumbricidae > Aporrectodea > Aporrectodea caliginosa. Next base: position 1,473,452 of record JACEVL010000076.1, read on the forward strand.
GACATCATTTGGAGAGCACTTCAAAAGGCGGACATTCCTTGCTCGAAGGAGCCCTCCGGACTTCTTCGTAGCGATAGCAAACGTCCGGATGGAACCACACTGGTCCCATGGGCAGCAGGCAAATACATCACCTGGGATGTGACCAATGTCCATACATGTGCAGCATCTTATCTCCATCGGACATCAACAATTGCTGGGGGTGCGGCTGAGCTGGCCGCTGTTCGTAAAGAGGCAAAATATTCAGGCCTACCTTCATCACACACATTTGTGCCCATTGCTTTTGAATCATTGGGACCAATCAATCGGTCGGGCTTTGATTTTATTGCTGAGGTGGGCCGCCGTATATCTGCAATTTCTGGCGAGCCCCTTGAGAAAAACCACCTTTTCCAGCGCTTTTCCATCTGCACTCAGCGATATAATGCCGTGGCTTTTAGGGGCACGTTTTTGGACTTCAGTGGGGATGAGGCTTGTTAGTTCCAGAATGGTTTTACTCTTCAGTTAGTTTCTAAGAGCCTGAGGGATCATAATTATATACCTCGGGTAACAAACAAAAAAACAAAAATAAAAAATAATAATAATAATAAAAATAATAATAATAATTATAATAATAATAATAATAATAATAATAACAATAACAATAACAATAACAATAACAATAACAATAACAATAACAATAATAATAATAATAATAAAAATAATAATAATAATAATAATAATAATAATAATAATAATAATAATAATAATAATAATAATAATAATAATAATACTACTAATGATGATGATGATGATGATGATGATGATGATGATGATGATGATGATGATGATGATGATGATGATGATGATGATGATGATGATGATGATGATGATGATGATGATGATGATGATGATGATGATGATGATGATGATGATGACAATAATAATAATAATAATAACAATAATAATAATAATAATAATAATAATAATAATAATATAATAATAATAATAATAATAATAATAATAATAATAATAATAATAATAATAATGATGATGATGATGATGACGATGATGATGACACTAATGACGATGACGATGACACTATGACGATGACGATGACGATGACGATGATGATGATGATGACAATAATAATGATAATAATTATAATAATAATAATAATAATAATAATAATAATAATAATAATAATAATAATAATAATAATAATAATAATAATAATAATAATAATAATAATAATAATAATAATAATAATAATTATATCTACCTCAGGAAAAAACAATAGCCTAATAATGGCCTACAGACGCCGTGATGGATATTTGTAAATATTGGTCTGTTTCACTTGGTTGGTCTGCAGTCTTACTACTGATCAAGGATCTTCATCGTGAAAAAATGCTTCGAAGAAGGTGGACTCAGGAGCGGAGGTTTCAACCTAATAAAGCACACTTGACATATATATATATATATATATATATATATATATATATCTTCATGCACACGATCTCTATGAGAAAAAGATTGTTCTCAGTGGGCTTTTTGTGTTGTATATATATATATATATATATATATGTCATATATATCATATATTTAGGCCTACATATATACATATAGAAAGCCATTCATCTGCATGCTTCCGTGAACGTCAATAAGCGTGAGCCAAAATGTCTGGCTGGCTGTCTCGCAGTCTCTATTTATGTATGTAATGTATGTATGTATGTATGTATGTATGATTGTATGTATGTATGTATGTATGTATGTATGTATGTATGTATGTATGTATGTATTTATGTATGTATGTATGTATGTATGTATGTATGTATGTATGTATGTATGTATGTATGTATGTATTTATGTATGTATGTATGTATGTATGTATGTATGTATGTATGTATGTATGTATGTATGTAGTTATGTAGGTATGTATGTATGTAGTTATGTATGTATGTATGTATGTATGTATGTATGTATGTAGTTATGTATGTATGTATGTATGTATGTATGTATGTATGTATGTATGTATGTATGTATGTATGTATGTATGTATGTATGTATGTATGTATGTATGTATGTATGTATGTATGTATGTATGTATGTATGTATGTATGTATGTATGTATGTATAGTTATGTAGGTATGTATGTATGTAGTTATGTATGTATGTATGTATGTATGTATGTATGTATGTATGTATGTATGTATGTATGTATGTATGTATGTATGTATGTATGTATGTATGTATGTATGTATGTATGTATGTATGTATGTATGTATGTATGTAGTTATGTAGGTATGTATGTATGTAGTTATGTATGTATGTATGTATGTATGTATGTATGTATGTAGTTATGTAGGTATGTATGTATGTATGTATGTATGTAGTTATGTAGTATGTATGAATGTATGTATGTATGTATGTATGTATGTATGTATGCATGCATGCACGCACACATGCATGCATGCAGATGAATGGTAACATCACTGGCGTGAAGAGCAGAGCGTACCGTCCCAAAGGTCGACTCTTCCTCTCATTCGCTAGGTGGCGTTGATAAAATGAGCAGTAGGACAGATGGGCGCCTTGCATCAAGTTGCATGGCTGCCATACTGTTTAAATCGACTGTAATATCTCGCAATCAGTTTGAATTAATAAAGAAGAATATATATATATATATATATATATATTGTATGTATATATATTATATATATCTAGGGCGGCCTACACACATATGTACACTTATACATCATTATTCATTTGGCATTTGCCTTCTTTTATTTTCGCCCTTGACTTAAGGGTTGTTTTCCTTTTTTCTAAATTGACCATAATTAATTATATAAGAGTGTTGAAGGGTGATCTAGCGATTAAACGCGGTTGAGAGCTATTATGTTGTCAGTTGAATACGTAATAAGGGTGTCTAAAGGAGTGTTGTATAATCTAGTGTTTATCGACATCTTCTGGCTACCAGGGCCTTGACCTCAATCTTACCTTACCTCTTTTCTGTTGACGGCATGGTCCTAATGATTAGTATTCGATGTTTAATTACATGCATCTAATGGCAACAAAGGCCGTTTCCGAAGGCAGAATTATTATTATTTTGAATGGTTCTTACAGGAGTAAAACCACAATGATTAATTTATTTACGATGCATTCGTCAATTGAGAATGAAGGGAATAACTTAGGCCTATAGGCCTATATGTATTGTAGTCCTATTCTATAAACACCAGACATAGATAGGCCTAATGATAGATTTTCAAAGTATATGTGATAACAAATAGTTCCATACATTAATATCAATAATTCCTAAATATATGAGCGGCGTAATTACTAGAATCATATATTATTTCGATCATCTTAATATCTGATTCCTTGTTTGTGATGTCAAAGATGACATGCGTCGAACATTATAGCATACGTTGAATAGCCTAATATGTAGCCTAATGATGGTGCCAAAATGGAGCATTGTTTAATAAGCTAATCATAGGCCTATTCTTTATTAATTCAAACCGACAAACGCAGTATGATTACAATTCAGAATGATCACAAGTTTTTACAGGAGTCGAATTTAACTGGATACGACAGCCATGCAAGGCGCCCATCACGTCCTACATCTCAGTTTAACAACGCGCCATCTCCTCACGAATTATGGGCCAAGGCTGAGTGAACCTTTGGGAGGGTGCGGGAAGCGATCCCGCTTCCTACTGCTCTTCACGCCAGTTATGTTACCACTACTCTGTGGTAGCGACATTTTAAAGCCGACTAGGCCGTTGTCACGACTTTTTTAAATCACAAAATTAGGACCCAATTGTATTGCATTGTATTGTATCTATCAATTTATATAGCGCCTCTCGAAGTGCACACCAATCCCTTCCTCCTTCTCTGCTTCCTCCTCCCAATCCCTCCTCCCTTCCTCCTCCTCCTCCTCCCCATCCTCTTTCTCTTCCTCCTTCTTTGCTTCCTCCTCCCAATCCTCCTCCCCTTCCCTTCCTTCCTCCTTCCTCCTCCTCCTTCCTACTCCCCTTCCTCCTCCTCCTTCCTCCACCCAATTCCTCCTCCTTCCTTCCCTTCCTCCTCCTCCTGCCTCCTCTCCTTCCTCCTCCTCCTCCTCCTCCTCCCTTCCTCCTCCCCTTCCTCCTCCCCTTCCTCCTCCTCTCCTTCCTCCTCCCCTTCCTCCTCCCTCCTCCTCCTCCCCTCCTCCTGCTCCCTCCTTCCTCCTCCTTCCCTTCCTCCTCCCCTTCCTCCTCCCCCCTCCCCTCCTCCCTCCTTCCTCCTCCCCCTCCTCCTCCTCCTCTGCAATGCCCGCATTGATTGACATCGCAGCCGACGTTGAACAATATTATTTGTTCTGTGGTGCATACGTAAGCCGTAGCCATAGCTATGATTGTGACGCCGTCTGTTTATGCGCCACACGTCACACAGGCAGCGCCCGCAGCATCAGCAGCCAGTGCCACGACACGCGATGGATGCAACAGCAGCAGCAGCAGCAACAGCAGCAGCAGCAGCCAAGAGGTGAGAGCCCTGCCCGATGGGTCATCGTTGGTGCTGCCGGTCAGTGCTCGATGACCAGCGCCTGACCGATTAATATGTCCAGCCGGGTCATTTGCAGGTCGATCGAAGATGGACAGACTGATGCAGACAGACGCCTTGACCGGTTCCTTCTGCTGACTAATGCATTGGTTGATGAGACTGCTCGTTATGGCTCTTTGAATGCTTTGTTCAGCGTTCAACTGGCAGCATCTTTGTCTCTTTCGCAATGGCATTCATAACCTAATAAACCATGTTAATCATTTCCACTAATATAAAATTAACGTAAATACATGAATGCATACATATATACAGGCATATATACATAGACCCATACAGACATGCATACACAAATGCATACATACATACATACATACATACACACATAGTCATACATGCATACATACAAATATACATACATACATGCATGCATACATACAAATATAATACATACATACATACACATATACATGCATACACACATACATACATACATACATACATACATACATACATACATACATACATTATACATACATACATACATACATACATACATACATGCATACATACATACATACATACATACATACATACATACATACATGCATACATACAAATATACATACATACATAGAATATAATACAATACATACATACATACATACATACATACATACATACATACATACATACATACATACATACATACATACATACATACATACATACATACATGCATACATACATACAATACATACATAAAATACATGCATACAGTGGCGGCGCTACAGCATGACAAGCCAGGGCAAATGCCCTGGTAAAAAGCCTTTGTCCAGGTCGTTGCCCTGCCACATGGCAGCCAGAATTTTTGCCTTGCCGAGAATTTATTTGGGTCATAAATCGTCCCTTGCACTGGTTAAGCCTACTTTTATGACTACCCTGGCTATTCCCTGGTTAAAAAAATATCTGGCGCAGCTTGTGCAATACATACGAAACATACAAACATACATACATGCATGCATACATACATACATACATACATGTACATCCATCCATCCATAACATCCATCCATGTATACACACCTATATGTATACAATCAATCCATACAGTCCTCCCTTACAGGAAGTACTGATGAGAAAGTTGGGAAGAGTAAGGGGAACCGGAGAGAAAGAATTAAGAGAGAAAAGGAAGGATAGGCGGAGGAGAAGGAGAAGGAAGAGAAGGAGTGATATAGGAGCCAGAGGTGAAAGACGATGAACAAAGGAAGTAGAGCATGAAGAGGAGGAGGAGGAGAGGAAGCTGAGGAATAGAAACCGAAGAAGAAGCAGAAGGAGGAACAGAGGCTGATGAACGAGGATGAGGTGTAATTGGAGGAGAAAGATGAAGAAGAAGGCAGGCGGATATAACAGAGTGCAGGAGTGCAGAGGCTGCTCTCTGTGTATCGTTAGTGTCTAGTTTCGATGACCATTAATTGCACTTATTCCAAGACTGGTGCGCATCTGTGAGTGTGAGAATGTAGGCATGTCTGTGTGCATCAGTGTGTCTATGTGCTTTTGTTTGCTTCTGTATGTGTGCTTGTGTGTGACACTGTCTCAATGTCGTTTTAAGCTTTTGTATATATATATACAGGGTGGCTCAAAATAAAATGTCCCACCGGATAAAATGCAATTTCTCCGCAACCAATTGAGATTTTTATACCAAACTTTCACCATTTACAGAGGAATGATTTTCCAACAATCCATGAACATTTTCCTAAATAATTTCCATAACTTCAAAAGTTACAGCTGTTTTAATATTAAATTTTATTTTTTCACATTTCCGAAGAAAAATTGACAGTTATTTACAATTTTCAATGTCAAATAAAATCGTCTTTCATTACGAAATCAGAATCTGTTGAGCAGTTTATCTCAAGGCATGTTCGAAGTGTCCACCCCTAGCTCTCACACAAGCTCGAAGTCTTTTTGTGAAGCTCAGTATGGCCTTGTTGATTGAGTCCTGCGGCAGCTGATTCCATATTAGCTGCAAGACTTTTTCAGCTCGTCAATGTTCTTCGGCTTCGGATGAAATGTCTTGTAACGTTCAAGCATAGCTCCCCAGACGTGATAATCAAGAGGGCTAAGGTCTGGAGAGTTTGGTGGCCATTCATCTTTGCCAATGAATTCACTGCAGTTGGTGGCAATGAAGCCTTGAGCCAACCTTGCCGTGTGAGCAGGCGCACCGTCAGTAAAAGATTAACAAATTGAGCGCTTAATATTATTTTAAAATATCTGCAATTATTAACTGTTTGCTTCATAAATTCTTTCTTTACAACTTGTAATGAAGTCATATGACGTCATGATTATTTGGGTGTTACAAAACAATTTCTCTGTGAAAAAATCTTAAAGAAATAACCATTATTGGACCGTTCATCTGCGGAAATTTGAAAAAATTGAATTTAATATTAAAACAGCTGTAACTTTTGAAGTTATGGAAATTATTTAGTAAAATGTTCATGGATTGTTGGAAAATCATTCCTCTGTAAATGGTGAAAGTTTGGTATAAAAATCTCAATTGGTTGCGGAGAAATTGCATTTTATCCGGTGGGACATTTTATTTTGAGCCACCCTGTATATATATATATATAAATTATATATGTATATATATATATATATAACTAGTTGTGCGCCTCACGTATGCTTCCGTATCTCTATGCCTGTGTTTGTGCCCACGTGTGTTTGTGTGTGTTTGTGTTTGTGTTTGTGTGTGTTTGTGTGTTTGTGTGTTTGCGTGTTTGTGTGTGTGCCTTTCTATGACTGTGCTGAATCTATGGATTTGTTTGTCTGTGTATGTGCCTGAATGTGTCTCTGTGTGTCTGCCTCTGCCTCTGTCTCTGTGTCTCGAAGCAGATGCGCAGTATGACGTCCAAAGGCAAAGCAGTTATGAATAAATGAAAAGCGAAAGGCTGTGATGTGAGCATCTAGGGACAATGCGCAGTATCTACAACAAAGACTGCTGGAGGGGAGGAGGAGAGGAGGAGGAGGAGGTGAGGGAGGAGGTGGAGAGGAGGAGAAGGGGAGGAGGAGAGAGAGGAGGAGAAGAAGTGGAGAGGAGGAGTAGGGAGAGGAGAAGGAGAGGAGAAGGAGAAAATCAGGAGGTGGAGAGGAGGTGAAGGGGATGAAGAGCAGGAGGGAGGAGAGGAGGTGGTGAGGAGGCAGAGGAGAAGGAGTAGAGGAGGAAGAGGAGGAGAGAGAGAGGAGGAGGAGGAGACGAGGAGGAGGGAGGGAGAGGAGAAGGTAAAGAGGAGAAGGAGAAGAAGATGAAGCAGGAGAAGGAACAGAACCAGGAGCATGAGCAAGAGCATGAGGAAGAAACACAGAAGCAGGATAGGAAGAAGGAGCAGGAGAGGAGAGAAGAAGGAGGAGGATGCTGGGTAGGGGTGAGAATGGGGTGTGGCCGAGAGGCGGAGGGGAGGCGTGGGGCAAAAGAGGAAGGGCGGGCGGCCTTCGTTGACGACCATTTAAATATTATTATAGGAACCATGTGCTGCACATCTGCCTCATTGACGAACAGTTTGCTGCAGCAGCCGCTGTTGCCGCTTCTGCCGCTGCATCCACCACCACCACTGCTGCTGCTGCTGCTGCTGCTGTTGCTGCTGCTGCTGCTGCTGATGATGATGATGATGATGACGATGACGATGATGAGGCTGCTATGAAACGCGACCCGGGGTTGAAGCGCAGCACATGTTGGCATGCGTGCAGCAGTTGGAGGCTAGATGACAGCACTGTCCTCGCCAACAAACGTCACCGCATCGCTCCGTCAAGTCTGAGGTAGGGTCTTCGCTATAATTATTATGCTCGCAGAAAGATTCGATGACGCAATAAAATCTTATATGAAACTAATTAGGCGCTACTGAATTTTACTGTTTACCTTTTCATTCATTTCGTTTTGGTTCTGTGCCTATATGAGAAATTCGAATTTAGTGTAACTAGTCTTTAAGACTTATTTAGCGCTATTCGATAGTGCCTGAGGTTCAAACGAAGGTTAGTCTCAGATGAGTCTTTTAATCTGTGTAGAAAATTGGATTATACGTAATATCTAAATCGATTCCTTCTTGAGAGTTGGAGAATACTTCGAATTCAGAGACTGAACCGCAGGCTAAGTTATTGGTGAGAGAAGTATCGTTGTCATCGCCCCAATCGTCATCATCATCATCATCGTCATCGTCATCGTCATCATCATCATCATCATCATCATCATCATCATCATCATCATCATCATCATCATCATCGTCTTCATTATCATTATCATTATCATCTGCATCAGAATTATCATCATAATCATTATCATTATCATCGGCATCACCATCATCTCACTCATCATCATCATCATCATCATCATCATCATCATCATCATCATCATCATCATCATCATCATCATCATCATCATCACCATTATCATCATCATCATCGTCTTCATTATCATTATAATCAGCATAATCATCATTGTTATCATTATCAGCAGCATCATCATCATCATCATCAGCAGCAACAGTATCATCATCATCGTCATCATCATCATCATTATCATCATAGTCAGCAGCAACATCATCGTCATCATCATCATCATCATCGTCGTCGTCGTCGTCATCATCATCATCAGTTTCATTATAGTTGGAGAATCGTTCGAATTAAGAGACCAAATTGCAGGCTAAGTTATATTATCAGTTCCGGACGCCAATCATTGGCGGCATTATTAGTGCGAATGAATTAATTCCATTCCTTGGATGCTTTTCCAATCCAGTTCCTTTTGCAATGTATTGTCCAAGTCTTCCTGTGTCTTCATTTATATTGTCTTTCCAGTACAATCGCCAAATAGCACATTGGATAACACACTGGCATAGAGAGCGAGAGGTACCGAGATCGAGTTCCGTAGGCTGACATGCTTTGTAGGCTGCTATTAGCGCCGTGTATTGCAGGCTGTCTGTTCTGTTAGTAGTTAAGATTTCCAGCAGAAGAGACTAAGATTTATGTCTTCTGTCATTTGTGTTCTTGTGAATTGTTTCAATTGCATAACTGTACACTGTAACCGGTTGCGGTTTGTCAACCGGATTGTTTCAATAAAGAATATTATATATAATAAAAATGGTCGGAGAAGGTTGTCTGTTAAAAAGGACATGTGTGGGGCAGACATGCGATTGCGACATCAAATAATCTTAATCAAATCTACGCTAATGTCAAGGTCCACTCCGTCAAATGTGAGAATAGTGGAGTGTTTGCTCAGACTACCTAACTTTCCCACTGACGCACAATGGGCCTAAGCCATAACCTGCATATCTAATATGTCATTGGCCCTGCACTATGGAACCCATTGGACTATGGAACCAGCTTCCTCCTTCGACACGTTCCTCCTTATTAACCAAGTGCCTCTTTTCGTTGTCTCAAGACCTCTTTCCTTTCTCTGGGTCTCTCGCACTGGGAGCGCCTCTGATTGGTGTGCACTTCGAGAGGCGCTATATAAATTGATAGATACAATACAGTGTCACAGTTGTAGTTGTAACTGCAAATTTATATAGCGCCACTTCAAGAGTGACCCATCAGAGGCGCTCCAAGCCTAGCACAATGAAAGCACGTTCGAATAGAATGGTCTGCAAGCGCTGGTGGTAAAGAGGCGAGAAAAGACCGTGAGAGTTGATGACCTTTGGGCCGACCACGACAAGACTTCTCTGCTGGACGGTAGAAGTCCGGACTGGTGGAACAACCAAGGGGCATTAGGCAACAGAGCAGAGAAATTTGCGTTCAGGCATGGAAGAGACTGAGAAGCAAGGCTCCTGAGATAAGATGGGGCACAGCTTACTCAACAATGAGGAGAAGCAGAGCAGTCCCTTAAGCTAGCCCTGAGGCAGCCATGGGTTTGACGTGTTAGCGACTTGATTTTCTTAGCCTCGTCATACGAGAGCGGGTGGCCAGTCCTCTCTCTCTCTCTCTCACCGTGTCATCTTCCCTCCGACAGTGTACGGTCGGTGTACTCATCATAGCCTAGTTGGCTAGGGGTGCTGGTGGAACAGAAATCTCTGGCGGGGATTTCAACTCCCGACCTCTCGTGTGACAGTCCATGCAGCACGCTAACCACTACACTATCGAGCACTAATAATAATAATAATAATAATAATAATAATAATAATAATAATAATAATAATAATAATAATAATAATAATAATAATAATAATAATAATAATAATAATAATAATAATAATAATAATAATAATATATTTGTTTATTGAAACAATCCGGTTGACAAACCGCAACCGGTTACAGTGTACAGTTATGCAATTGAAACAATTCACAAGAACACAAATGACAGAAGACATAAATCTTAACTACTAACAGAACAGACAGCCTGCAATACACGGCGCTAATAGCAGCCTACAAAGCATGTCTCTCCTACGGGGCTCGAACTCGGTACCTCTCGCTCTCTATGCCAGTGTGTTATCCAATGCGCTATCAGCTCAATGCATTTTTGCATTACCAGTGAAGATCCTGCCACGTAAAACCGAACCAAATCTGTGTCTATGTATACATACGTGTACCAATGAGCAGCGCTTTTACAATGCACCATAAAGGAGGACATATAAATGTCATCAAGGTGAACAGAAGCATTGTCGGCGTTTCTAATCGATGCGCGCTCACCTGACAGAAGTTTTCAACAGGACGTGCTTAATGGAAACACATCGCGTTTTATACTTACATACGTACGTGCAAGTGCTTATGTATGTGTTTATGTATATATTTATGCATATGTATATCATATGTATATATACGTATATGTAAATGTATCACGACACTTATCGTGTTACACGTGAAGGACGACACATGTGGTTTGACGTTTAATGAGTGTTTTTGTAATTAAGTGTTGATATATGGTCCTAATACGATACGTGTACATGTGTGTGCTTATAGGCTGTTAGGGAGCCAGTCACAGGCCTATGTGCGTGTAGGCCTATGCCTGTGTGAACGGTGTCCGGTCAATACCTCAACCTACTTATGAGACGCCACAACATCAGAATCATCATCATTCGTGGTAGCAAGTGATGCTGTTTGAGGCAAGTCAACCTCAGACTCCGTATCAACAACAGACTACGACCTACCGACTCAACCGTTGCTCTACCGACGAACAGCTGCAGCAACAGCTTATAGGAGAACAACAGCTACAACTGCTTATAGGAGAGCAACAGCTAGAACAAAGAGAACAACAACGACGACGACGGCAGTGCGCAGGCGAGCAACAGCAAAAAGCGACAACAGCGACAATAAAGTACACAAGGTAGCAACAGCGACAACACCAACAGGTGAACAACAGGACAACGAAGGAACGACAACAACAGTACACAGCTGAACAACAATACAACAAAGGCAACGACAACGACAACAGTACACAGCTGAGCAACAATACACGGGTGAGCAACAGTGCAACAGAGACAACACAGTAGGTTACGGCAACAACAACAATACACGGGTGAGCAAAAGTGCAACAAGATGTACTCCGCGGTCTACTTCCGCAACAAGACCTCCGAGGATTCGCATCTGAACGAGACATCGCTGGACGGCGATGTATCGTTCATCGCGGCCGCCTCTCCCTCGACGGACAAGGACGACAGCGGCGGCAGCAGCCTTGCCCCGACGGCGACCAGCCTCCGTCTCCTCCTCAAATGGTACTCCCTCATCGCCATCCTCAGCGTTCTCGTCGTGACGGGACTCCTCTTCGCCGTCTGTCGACTGTCCCTGAAGGCCGAGGCATTCCGCAATTCTGGCCTTGGAAGTCACCAGGACAGCCTCCTCTTCCCCGACTGCAAGGCGTCCTCTGCTGTTCCCATTGCCATCGATCTGGACGAAAGTAATGATCTCTGATGAAGATATCACTCGCGTTGCTAATAATATGGAAAACCGTTACAATGCATTGACGAGGATATCGGTCGTGTTGCTAATAATGTAGAACACCGCGCTACGACGCATTGACGAAGAAATCACTTGTGTTACTAATATGGAACATCGTTACAATGCGTTGGCGAAGATATCTGTCGTGTTACAAATAATAGTGAACACCGTTACAGTACCCGAACGACGTACTACCCCACCCCTCTGCACAAAAATCATTCGTATACAGATAACAATGAGCTGGGTTTCACAACGCAAACGAAACGTCGTAGGCCTACACTCCAGCGGAACAGCACGTGTAGGCCTATACGAAAACAAAACGGAGCCTCCCCCAACGAAAGAAGAGTACCAAACGTAAGTCCCTTACGTTCCGTATACCTGACGAAGCAATCACTTGTGGAACAAATAGTTAGTGGGGTTCTTATCCGAACTACAACGAGCCAATTAAGGGACCAGAATACACGAACACAAAGACGCAAGACGTGGATGTCCGCGAGCAAACTGTATGTAGGCACTGACAAGATTTATTTTTTGCTGCACTAAATGTATTACATTCTTCATGCAAGACATTCTTGGACAACGGCAAGTATTGACTGTGTGATCTTTGCAATTTAGATGAATGGCCGTATACTAGGCTATATTTGGAAGAAAGGTGACTGTGAAGTCCGTTAGGCTGGCTGTCTGTCACTTTCTGCTCAGTCATTTCGCTCACAATTTGAGACTTGCTTCTTTCAAATTGCTTACTCTCTCTCCCTCTATCTCTGTCTCTGTCTCTGTCTGTCTCTGTCTCTCTCTCTCTCTCTGTCTCTCTCTGTCTCTCTCTGTCTGTCTTTCTGTCTGTCTGTCTCTCTTATTTTCTCTCTCTCTCAACGGACCGATCGTCTGGTTATTGACCTGATTACAGTCCATTTTTGGTGTGCATTAGACAACGGCGCAATACAAGTCCATTATAATTACAGTGTAATATAGCGTCGCATGAAAACATACTATGCAATGTGATGTGACACACAACTGACGTAGCACCTACTCAACATCAGCCCTGAATCGCTGTCAGTCCAACCTCATAAGTACGTCGAGGCTTATCTGCAATAGGAGGAAGTACGACCACGTCACGCCGCTCCTCCGCGATGTCCTCCATTGGCTTCCTGTTCCATTCCGCATCCAGCTCAAGCTCTGTCTGCTTGTTTTCAAATCACTTCACGGAGCTGAGCCCGAGTCTGCGCGATTGCTGCACTGGGACTCATTCTTCCGCGTCCTGGTTCCGGCTCCGATCTCTTGTGAGGACCGACCACAATTATGACAGATTATATACATACAGCAACATATGCCGTACCGTACAGCCAATGAGGGTTGGGCTAGTATAATCTGACCCTGACTTGGTTGTGTACTTTATCCAACCATCCAATAAATGGTGGAGCAACTGGCATTCTTGCCGACTACCTCAATTGCACGTTAGTCTAAACAGCTAATGTTAAGTAATGAAGTAAGTATATCCGTTATTGCACCAATTGCTAACCGCATTTTGGTTTACCTTCTACAATGGCCTATAATCTCAAATGTTACATTTTAATTTCTATTGTTTTTCAAACTGTGCAGTGTTCAGTGCTTTGGTCAAGAGTAAAGCATCATAATACTAAATGTTGGAAGTATCACGTCTTGGCGTAGATCTTTGCTGTGAGGTTGGCAATATGACATCGCATAGAACATTTTCTAGAGCACTTTTTTCTATCTTGCACGTTTTGACCTATCGTGCACTTCGTGATCTACAGTGCAAAACACATAATCTGCAGGTGCATCAAGAAAGAATTTGCGCTGTTGGCCAGCCTACTTGCAGCCTTTAAGAAAGTGCATTGGTTGTTTTTATATTGGCTATACACGTATAAAGAATGCAAAACTGTATAGTGTTTCGACAGACAAAATGATTAGTTTTCCATTCATCATCATCATATCGTCATCGTCATCGTCATCGTCATCATCATCATCATCATCATCATCATCATCATCATCATCATCATCATCATCATCATCATCATCATCATCATCATCAACAACAACAACAACAACAACAATAACGTCAGTAAGAACTTATTATTATCATCATCATCATCATCCATCATGTAGCGGTATCATCGTCATCATCATAATCCGCAGCAGTAGTAGGTTCAACTTTATCACTTATTATTATTATTATTATTATTATTATTATTATTTATTATTAGGCATTATTAACCACATATCATATCATCATCATCATCATCATCATCATCATCATCATCATCATCATCATCATCATCATCATCATCATCATCATCATCATCGTCATCGTCATCGTCATCATCATAATCGTCAGCAGTAGCAGCAACTTTATCATCATTATTTTTATCATCATCATCATCATCATCATCATCATCATCATCATCATCATCATCATCATCACCATCACCATCATCATAGCAACATTTCAGACCAAATAAGAAAGAGGACTGGCGCTGGATGTCATGTCGATTTGTTTCAATATTGCAAATTTGTTTAAAAATAAAACTGATATGAATACACGAGTATGAATGATATCGGACCATACGAAGTGCTCATAAAGGTCTGATATCCGAGTATGTCATGCTCATGAAGCAAAACTTAAAGTCCTAACAATCGTTGTATAGAATCTTGTGTTTTACTGCATAACTGTATTTAGTATAATTCTTTTGAAACTAATAAAAATTGCAGAAACCTGAATTACAGCTTTTGCTTCGCTGCATGGCACCGAACTGCACAGATGGTGTTTCCACTTCGTTGGTTAAGACCATGGAGAATCCATTCAGGCGTTTAGAGCTGCAAAGCCACGCGTGAATCGTTGTTTTCGCAGTTCGATTGGTCAGAGCGCTCGGCTTGTAACGCGGAGGGCACGAGTTCGCGTCTCCACCGTAAATAAGCTGATGCCCTGCGCTTGGCTTTCAAGTGGCGCTTTAGAACTTTGGAGATTACGATTACGAGACAGTTTACATCGATGTTCTCTCGAATGTTCGTGTGTGCAGTTCTGAACTTTGGAAGGAGGTCAATATCAGATACAGCTCTATTGTATTGTATGCGTAGATCAAGTATGCAGATAAACAGTTTTGGATCCTTAACAACTTCATCGACGGCAGAGAACTCTAGTCCTATTATTCCTATAACGATGCTCTAAGCATCGAACGATGACGCACCAATTCCTATCAGATAGGGAGTGGTGGCTCTTCGGGGAAAATCAGTGAATCCATGAGACCCTGAACTCCGTGACCCTAAACACATAGGTCTATTATATTATAATAAGCGACTTTTAACATACTTGCTCAACGAGGATGATTAGCAACAGAGACCTCAATAGTTTATGCTTCGAGAGGAGCAATAGTTTGAGTTGCCTCCCAGTCTGTTTGGGAAGGAGTTCTTGTATTTTTGTATTTCTGTTCTAGTCTGCTTAGTTTGCTTAGTTTCTCTGTTCTGCTTTGTGCGAAATAAAGTATATATATATATATATATATATAGAGTCATCTACGCCACGCACCTACAAAAATTATAGAACACTGGAGGCTCACTGGGCACGGCTCCCCAAGTAAGCTTCTTCCCAAGTTACCCTCCCCAAGAAAGGCCTCTTTATAACAATATAATGTGTCTAATTGTGAGTTATGGAAAGAAATGGAATATGTCTGTATATAGAGTTCGGAAGCTAAATGAAAGCAGCAAATTTTGGCGACATATTCCAGTAAAAGTATACTGATAACCTAAGAAAATTTATCAATTTGTCGGCGCGCATCTAAGCAGAACTTCGTAAACTCCTCAATTCTAGAATAGTTGTGCCCTTACTTAATTCTGAAACACTTGAGTTGCCACTTGGCCTACGATTCAGAGTTCAGCCGTTGAGACAGCCTTACACATGACTGTATTAAGACAGAAACTATAGATAATTATTGTGAAATCGTCGATTATTCCCAAGGTCTATACATGCATTTATATAGTGTCTTTTATTTACGTCTAAAGCGCACCTCTGTATGTCTCCACGCCAGCGTGTAACACTGTGGTAGAGGTAATTTAGTCCGAGGTCCTTCAGTTCAGTTGAATCCTTCCCTCATTTCCAGGCCATGTACGTGATGTTTTCGATGACCTTATCCTCGTTCAACTGGAAAGGTTTGCCGGTGCATTTCCACGTACGATACCGCTGCTGTTTTCCAAGGACCAGAGTCCAGGAACCAAGTACACATGTCGACCGCATGTATGTATGCACGCACGCACGTACGTATGCATGTACGTATATAATTTATGTATGTACGCACGTATGCATGTATGCATTTCTATATGCATGTATTATGAATTTATGTTTGTATATATATATATGTATATATATTATGCATAAATACGTAGGTACATATGTATGTATGTATGTATGTATGTATGTATGTATGTATGTATGTATGTATGTATACATGTATGTATGATTGTACAGTATGCATGTATGTATGTATGTGTCTATGTAAGCAACATCTGTGTGTGTACATGTATGTACGTACCATGTATGTGCATGTATGCATGTATAATTGCATATATATATAAAGGATGAAGCATGAAGCTTCTTTGCGGAAAAGTCAGGAATTGCTACACGGACGCGTGTTGCAACAGAATTGCTACCAATGTGTGTCGAGATGGTCAAGAGGTCGTAGATGTTCGATAGAAGGAGCCAGTGTAGAAGGTTCTGGGCACTCCTTGTGGTTACAGGTACCTAAGGGATCCAAAATAAAACAAATGGTCAACGACACAGTCCTACTCAATTAAATATAACTTAGTTCACACTAACAACTGTCAACACCAACACCCACACCAGAAGAGGAAGTCAGGGACCTCATCAAACAATGGAGAACAGCAACATAGCGAAGGACGAATTCCGAATCTCTCCGAATGTAGCACGACCCCTGCCAGCGTTAGAGACTTAACACCCCGTCTCGACTCCATACGACTGCATCGCTTGACACCAGCTCCATCTCTGCTGCGTAGTTTGACTTCAGTTTCATCTCGGCCACGCAGTTCGACTTCAGCTTCATCTCAGCTACGTAGTCCGAATTCAGCTTCATGTCGGCTGCGTAGTCCGACTTCAGCTTCATCTCGGCTACGTAGTCCGACTTCAGCTTCATCTCGGCTGCGTAGTCCGACTTCAGCTTCATCTCGGCTACATGTACGTAGTCCGACTTCAGCTTCATCTCAGCTACGTAGTTCGACTTCAGCTTCATCTCGGCTACGTAGTTTGACTTCAGCTTCATCTCAGCTACGTAGTCCGACTTCAGCTTCATCTTAACTACGTAGTTGGACTTCAGCTTCATCTCGGCTACTTAGTCCGACTTCAGCTTCATCTCGGCTTCGTAGTTCGACTTCAGTTTCATCTCGGCTGCGTAGTCCGACTTCAGCTTCATCTTGGCTACGTAGTTCGACTTCAGCTTCATCTCGGCTACGTAGTCCGACTTCAGCTTCATCTCAGCTACGTAGTCCGACTTCAGCTTCATCTTGGCTACGTAGTTGGACTTCAGACTTCATCTCTCGGCTACGTAGTCCGACTTCAGCTTCATCTCGGCTACGTAGTCCGACTTCAGCTTCATCTCGGCTACGTAGTTCGACTTCAGCTTCATCTCGGCTACGTAGTTCGACTTCAGCTTCATCTTGGCTACGTAGTCCGACTTCAGCTTCATCTTGGCTACGTAGTTCGACTTCAGCTTCATCTTGGCTACGTAGTTGGACTTCAGCTTCAATTTCGGCTACGAAGTTCGACTTCAGCTTCAATTTCGGCTACGTAGTTCGACTTCAGCTTCATCTCAGCTACGTAGTCCGACTTCAGCTTCATCTCGGCTACGTAGTTCGACTTCAGCTTCATCTCAGCTACGTAGTCCGACTTCAGCTTCATCTTGGCTACGTAGTTGGACTTCAGCTTCAATTTCGGCTACGAAGTTCGACTTCAGCTTCAATTTCGGCTATACGTAGTTCGACTTCAGCTTTATCTCGGCAGCGTAGTCCGACTTCAGCTTCATCTCGGCTTCGTAGTTCGACTTCAGCTTCAGACTATGGCGTACATAATCCTTCATTCGAGCAACTATGCCGCCAAGCCGATGTCGCCTTGTTTGCGGCAGTCCTTGGCAAGCTGAGACATGTCCTCCACAAGCTCTTCCACCCTTCAAGCCGAGGGTTTATAGCTTAAGGCCAAGATCTCATGACAGGGTTATACCGCAAGCTGACAACAGCATGAAGAAGACCTTTATAGTCAAAATGTTGTACACATTATTGACTAACTCTATATTATACGTTTGTTTATCAAACCTTGATGAGAATCGTGTATGTTTATCTAACCTCGATGTTTGTTCACCAGAGTGCATGTTGTTTGGCAGCTGCGGGGTTTAATAAAGAATATACTTATTTACTTACCTACATACATACTTACATTGTCGATGTTTGTCCGGGAACTCGTTTCAATGGCGGACTGTTGACTGCAGTGTGTCTCTTCATCTAGCTGGTAATGGTAATTGCAAATTTATATAAGACCACTTCAAGAGAGACGATGATGATGATAATGATGATGATGACTATGATGATGATGATGATGATGATGGTGATGATGATGATGATGATGATTATGATGATGACGATGACGATGATGATGATTATGATGATGATGATGATGATGATGATGACGATGATGATGATGACGATGATGACTGATGATGACGATGATGATGATGATGATGACGATGATGATGATGATGATGATGACGATGACGATGACGATGACGATGATGACGATGACGATGACGATGACGACTATGACGATGACGATGACGATGACGATGACGATGACGATGATGATGATGATGATGATGATGATGATGATGATGATGATGATGATGATGATGATGATGATGATGATGATGATGATGATGATGATGATGATGATGGCGATAGCACTTGTGCCTGGCTGAACTCGAACCACAGAAGTTAGAAGCAGAAGAAGCAGCAATAATACTTTGCGTTACTATTTCTCAGCAGCATCAATAACAACGACGACGTCACCCTTCTGGTTAATTAGACGGAATTCCTCGAGGCCATCAGCCCTTTGCATTGGCACATCGATTGTTTGCACCGTCTGCGACGCACTGCTAATTAATTAGCGCAGGCAATCAAAGATTAAATACACAGAGGATCGATGATGATCAGAGAAGTCTCGTGCAAGCAGTTGGCGTGTTCAGAGGCCTTCAACAAACAGTCAACGATCGCTCGCTTTTACAATCATGTGATTCGACAAAAACAATATTATGGGCAAACATACATAATTGTAATCGTAATCTCTAGTAGGATTAGTACAAAGTTAAAGTATATGGAAAATGCTCATTCACCGCTGGAGCTCAGTCAAAACAAATTCGATAGGTAGGCAAGGTTCGGTTTGGTTAGCGGCGCGCTTTCCTATCAATTTCTTTAGTTCTATAAAGCCCATAATCGTAATCTCTAGTAGGATTAATAGATGTTGAAGTATAGGGAACCTGGCACCCGTTTATTCACTGCACGAGCTGAGTCAAAACAAAATTGATAGGCGGGTAAGGTTTGGCTCGGTTTGCGCTCTACTATCACGTTCTTAACTTCTTTAAATACAGCTCCACCTTCGTGAGCAACAGTACTGCCGGTGATTAAGTTCCACGTGATAAAATGTCAATCAATCAATCAATCAATCAATCAATCAATCAATCAATCAATCAATTTCGTTTATTCACAACACCAAGCTGACAGGTCGCAACTTGTAACAGTTAACAGATAGGAAAAATTGTCTAAGCTCTGACAGTTAGTTATGGGTTGAGACAGCAAATATTATGTCGCTTGAATAACTCATCGCACACCGCACAAAACATGGTGTACGAGAAGGATTTTGCTCTTTAACTCGTTTCATTTAGAGGAGGTGTATATTCAGGTAGAGAGGCAGCTTTATAGAATACTCTAACAAATTTTGAAAATTATTATTAAATAATTAATTGAGTAGGTGTATGTTAAGCGTTATAAGAAATGTATACCTAAGCAATAAACCTATTACTAATTTCCATATTGTGTTATTACCGTTCCTCGAATTGTAAAAATTGAAAATACAGTAGAATTTTAAAATGGCAGAACAAACCTCACGAATATAGGCTAGTTTTGAACCCTAAAGTAAACTATCTCTAATTTAAAACAACAATGAATTATCGAAACTTCATGAATGTGTTTGTTAACTGCTCATAAAATCCAGTATAAAATGTCTAAATCGAAAATCAGATAATATAAAGTTTAAAAATCAAATTTAATAAATTTAAAATACATACGCCTGAAGTTTTCCTGTTCTAAAAATCAAGTCGAAATGCCGTTTCCATGGCGTCGCCAACCGGATGCAAGCCTGACATTATGACGTCACAATGACGAAGGCGTTTATAGTCTTCTGTTGAGTATTTATGGGTTTAAGCAATGGTTTAAGCACAACTGAACGGCCATTACTGTACTCTGGTAGTGCCAGTCTTAAGCACTGGAGAAAGGAGGAGGGCGACGCTAATCGTCTTTGTTATGACAAAGTGTCGTTAAACAGCGACTAACCAACAACGGCCGAGAGCTGTTGCGGGTTCTGCTAATCCAGCATCCTGTAGAGTGTAGACCAGTGTCGGTGGTCAGCTGGGGGTCGAGGATCTTCTGTTCTGGGGTCTGTGCAGGGTGGGGCATCCGCGCTAAGCCTGGCTCTGCATCAAAAGACACATTACTGAATGCAGTCCGTGATCCTCTGTCTGTCTGTCTGTCTGTCTGTCTGTCTGTCTCTGTTTGTCTGTCAATTAATTCAGAATGTCAGTAAAAATAGGCTTATCAATAAAACCACTTAATTTGTATAACAAACAAAATACTATTTCATATAACAAACAGAAAGATGCGAATATCAGTCTGTCACTCTGTCTGTCTCTGTCTGTCTCTCTCTGTCTCAGACTAGTCATCTGAAAGCTGAATGTCCAGTTGCTGCATTAAGCTATAAGTAAGTGGCATAAACAAACGTTTACAAAAACCACTTAATTAATTAAAACCACTTGTATTATTATCATGGTGGTCAATAAATATATTGATTGATTGATTGATTGACTTAATCATGCTGTGTTGCGACGAATTACTTACTGATTAGACACATAAAGTGGTTCCATCAAAATGTTTCAGATGTATACAATGCATTCTGAACCAATAACTCCTATTTCCAGTTTACTGGCTGGTAGATAATAAGCAACGTGCTGGGCTAGTGGGCTACGTATACACTGACTCTGAGACGGGTGAAAGACATTCCCTTGCCGCTTCTGAACAGCCTACTGAAGCGTTGAATGCTGCTATGGATCGCAGTTAGAGCAAGCCTAAGTGGGGTAGAGATGTTGATAAATACTATTTCATATGACAAACAGAAGAATATCAGATGCGAGGGCGAGCAGACGTCGAACGCAGAATAGGCTCAGTCTGATCAACCGCAGAAAACCTCTTCTCCTCACCCACGGAGCTAGCGAACTCGAGACAACGAGTAAGACCTGCCGGCCACTTTCATTGCACTAATTAAACCTAGTAACACTTAGTACACTGTACCTACATTGAAAAGTCGTTGAAAGATGAAAATATGGCTTTGTGATAATTAAGTCATTCGAAATCTTCTTGCATGTTTCCTATACACCATAGTGCTGAACATGTCGCAATCATCCTTTTGGATACACAAGACAATCGATCACTGAAAGCATAATCGTTACCAAGGCAACATACCAAGCTCAATGAGGGCTTTCTTAATAGTGACAAGCAATCGCTCATCATAGTAAAAAAGTTGACCTGAAAACGATTTGGTTTTGTTGCGCCATCGATTGATGCCTTGTGCATTAAACACTGGCGTGATAATCGTACTTTCAGTCTAACGACACTGTGTGATAAGCAAGATCATTAGCGTCGCCCTCCTCTTTCAACAGGCTTGGGATCTGGCACTCTCAGAGTAAACAGTGGCGGCCTATAAAGAGTTCTTAAATTACAATTGCGTCGATAACGGGTACGCATAAAATCGAATTTAAGCTCTATTAGTAGGCCTATATTATTTATTGTTAGTGAGGGCAGCATCGGACTCTCAGCGTTGTTCGGCTCAAATAAAATTTAATGTTGAATCTAAGCTTCCTGAAGGATTAAAGAAATCGATCATTGAAAAATGGATGTCTTGTTAAACCCGTTGGGTGACAGTGACTCGCGCCAAAGAAGAACATTGGAAACTATGTGTTATCATGGTTCCAGTGCATGGTGAGCAGTGGGAATAACATTTGGTGAAAGTGGGAACTCCGTTACCACAGTTGACTACATTGGGCACTGATTGTAGTACATCATTCATTTGTTAGTGTGGTCAGCATCTGACTATCAGCGTTGTTCGACTCAAATATTAGATTGTTTTAGAATAAGATAATAAAATTATGTTAAATCTAAATTTCCAGATGGATTAATGCAATCATGCATTGAGCAATAGATGTCTTGTTAAACCCCTTCAAAGACTGTAAATGAGGAAATAAAACAGAGGTTATAAGCTTTGTGTAAGAAGGGGCCGCCATAACAAGTACGCTCACGCATATTTTTGACATACATTTTACATACCCCTCCCCCTGTCACAAACTGTCACAAAACTCGGACCCCCCCTAAAGTACGTCAAGCTTTCAACATAGAAATAATCAAACAAATGGGTGCCAGGCTAAAATAAAGCTGGGGTTTTGGACAGCATTATACGGGACGTGTCGAGCCGTTCAAAAGAAATGTCACAAATCCGCAAAACTTTACCAGTGTCCATTTTAAATAAGATATATCGATGCATTTCAGTCATCGGTTGTAATTTCCTAAAGATCAACGTCTGGGATAAACAAAGCTCAGATGGTGTCATCCCGTGTAAAAAATAAGTCAAGACGCGTCTTATGTTATTTAGGATGCATGTGTAAACGAGGAACTGAAAAGAGACGCTATACTATAGGCTACCGTAAACTTTGTGCAAGACATAGACTTTGTGTCCAAGCATTCTCGTCCTCCACGAAACCCGCCTAATCAGCTCATCTGCCGTCTCTCTCTGGTCTCTCTGTAGGCTATTATGTACAATAATTATAGGCCTAAATGCAGTTGTGAATTCGTGTAATTCGTTGATTTGCCTTACAGCATTATTGCCAGACAAGCTTTCTTGTGACCTATTAAAGTGGGATTTCAAGCCTGGAGCCAAAAGCGTCTACACGGGACATAATTGAATCATGACCAGTGCATGGAAATCACTCGGAATTACTTCCAAAACTGATCACACGAGTCCAATTATTTTATCACCTGCGGGATGATAATTATCAAAGAAGCGAGCGAGTGATGACCTTATCGGCGCCTTCAGAAATAATTAACCAGTGAACCGAGAAATTGTTGAGAACACTTCTAAAGAGAAGAAAAAGCGTGCGAACAAAATGACGCTAATTGCTGGCCTACACCAATCATTTTCGTCCAGTGAAATAGGCCTATTTATGAATAATTGTAAAGTCTATGCCTGCATACGACCAGAAGGCGACCAGTTTCTTTTGATGCAATGTCGGTAGGCCCACGTGAGTCAGATGATGATTAACAAGGTGGAGTTCGTGCTCATAGTGACGCGTACATTGACAATTACTTAAACATTTGAGATTTATGTGGCTGCATGTTTTAGTAGTTTTCGTTTCATAGCGCGAAGTTAGATAATTCTCTCGTTAATGACAATTTTAATCTAACATTAACAACATAGTTTTCTGTTATCACACAGATATAGGTAGGTGCAGGTATGTCTACATAAACTACTGTAGCCTAGCTATTATTACAATCAGCAATTACTTAGTTGGAATATTTCTTTGTAATATGATGCTATAATAGTAAGGTTGTACATTTTAAAGTGCTCTCAGAACCTTTTCTTAATGGTGTCTGTATTTAATAATGACTTTAACTCGCAGTTTAGAAGAGTTCTGCTCCTATATTGCCTGGTAAGTCGTCTAACTGACTTGTTTTGAAGGCATAATAAACACGCTCAACTCAACTGCCTATAAACAACGAGTTTGTTACTAGCTGTCTACTAACCTGGAGATGTCACCGATTATTAGGAGCGGCTACCCAATGTTTTCTTATTCCACTGATACTTGTAAATTGTTTACAGGTGCAACAGACGTATAAATTTTATAGATAGGATTCTTAAGACAGGTATTATGTTAAACTATAATTTTAGAATAAGGAAGAAAGGAAGCTCGTCATTGTGTACTTTGGACGGAAATCATGTTTTCATGAATATTAACGGCCAACTTAGGGCCTCAATATAAGCACGATTCATAACTAGGCCGATAGGCTTAGGTGCACACTGTGAGTTCATAAATAGTCATACGTAAGTCGAGGTAGTATAAGAGCTAGAGTCCATCGACTGAATACGTTGTTTATAATAGGCTGGTGGACACATACGCGTCATTATTCTACATTAATTTGTTGGAAGTCCTGACATTATTACCAAGATGTGAATGGACCCATTGAAAGAAAGTAGGCCTAGTTGCCGCTGCGCTGTTTCGACTCATCGTATGACGATGCACGGTGGTATACAAGCCTATAGATTAAACCCATTGAAATGGAAAAAGCCACTCAGTCACGGCAATCTATATCAGCCTTAAAGGTATGCAACATTATTATTCATAAGTTACGTTGGATAATAACTACAACCAATATTAGCACGAAATAACGACGGCAGTTTGCGTTGAAGGTAGAATGCCGTCATGTCCGAAGATCAACCTTCAGGGAATCGTCGAGGACTGGGCTCACGACTACTTCCACCGCAGAGCCTCCAGGTCGGAACGGAACCTACTGAAGAAGGACTACATCGACGTGGAAATCGACTGGAAACGAGTTCGCTTCGTCCACGATGACCCCATATACGACCCCGAACCGAGGAGCAGCCCAAGTGGAAAGCCTCTTCCAGTCAGCAACCTCCTTTTCAGCACGGAGTTTACCAATCGGACGGACGCGCCACAGACGTACAGCTTCCGGGCTGACCGAACGACGCGGTCATCTTGTACGGTGGTCATCGAGCAGTGCTACACTTTCGGAGTGGACATGAACGTCCGACTGGCCACACCGAGTGACCTCCTCGAGCTGAACGTCGGATTCAAGCGCGAGATGGCGCTGACCAACAGCGAAACGGAAACGATAGAAGAGGAAATGAGGTGGGGCGTAGACAGCCAGATCGAGGTCAAGGGAGGTCACGTCGCCAAGGCTAAACTGGTCGTCATGGAAGAGGAGTACCAGGGAGAGTTCGTCATTCGGACGCACGTCAGTGGAAGGATCCGGGCGGTGTTCAGGAACGCCAAGGATGGTCACTCCTTCATCAGAGCCGTCGAGGGAGACGTCGTCGAGGTTGTCCGCCAGGCGGCAGCAGCTCGGGGTTTCGGTGCAGGGAGTGCCGTGATGGTGGACAGCGCAACGAAGACTGTGCTGTGCCGGACGAAGGGCAGGTGCAAGTTCAAGTACGGGGTCAAACAGGTCATCGAGGTCGATCAAGTCCCAATGAACCGTGAAATCAATTGATTAACTCATCGTAGAATATAATCTGTTGTGAACGTCTTGTGCGAAACAAAGTAAACATTTTTATTAGCTAATTTAATTGCGCACGCAGTCGTTCGTTGAAAACGATTTTATTTATTGTTTGTAAATAGATTATCAATAATAATAATAATATATAACTGATTGATCTTGAAGACCGATTGAACAATCGATAACGGCTAAGGCTTAGTGGTCATTGCGACGCTCAGTTGTAGGCCTATTTCATCTGAAATTACATCGCAACTGAAAGGGTGTAGGCATAGATATACTCGTATATGGGCATTTAATTTACCATTTTATTAAAGTATAGTATAGTAGCCTATTTATGTATAGTTGCTCTGGCAAATTAACCACTATAACCATAACCATAACCAGCGCGGTGGTGTGGAGGTATGTTCGGTGCCTAGCAGCCGAAGGGTTGCGGGTTCGAATCCACCTCAAAGCCGCCGCGTAGGGACCCTAGGCAAGTCCTTCACTCGCAATTACTCATGCGCTTCGGCGTGAAACTCCGATTCAGTGTCCGCGCTGTAGTCGGGTCCTGTCGGGAGCGCCTCTGAGTAGACATCTTGGGGGAATGGAGGGGCGCTATAACAAGTGACCTTAATAAATAAAAATAAACCATAACCATAATTTTATTGTTTCCAACAGAAGCAAAGCATACAATCATCACAATTACAGTATGATAGTATAGGAAAACAACGGGGATTAGTCTCTATCCCGGATAGAGAACCCTAAAGGGAACAAGTCCCGACTAGTAGGGTCACCCTTACATCATTGTTATACTCGAGTGGCAGACCGAATAATTTGTTAATTCTGCTATTTTTAATATACTAGGCCACAGTGGAGAGCCATCCTTATTCTACTCCTGCGCCTCTCCACGACCACCATCATCACCGATTGTCACCGTAACACCATAATTATTGTCTCCTCGTCTTGACCTCTCCGGATTCTGACCTGGCAGACCGCAGGCTGGCACCGATAGCAAAGATGTTAGAGCCGTAGGCTTTGATTATAGCGTCTGTAAATACGCTGGTCTCCCTGAAGAAATATAAAATATTATTTGGCGGGAAATCACATGTAAGTATTGAAACTGTCTCTACCCGATGCGTTAATAACAAAATTTTAGTCTTAATGCATCATGTGAAGTAATACGATGGTGTTTGGGGTTTTGGTGACAGCGCGAGCGGAGCGGACAGCATTCTGGATAGCTTTGATCGAAAAATCACACCTAATAGAAGTATGGTAAAGGTAATGTTGTGTTGTTTTTAGTAAAATCCCACCTTAAAATTGAATATTTATAAAGTTTATTTAGAAAAATGGGCAAACATTTAGTATCGTGGTGCGTGAGGTTACGGGCGTCGGACGGTATTTTTTGGCATGCTCGATGCGGAAGGTACGATGTTTTCTAAAGACGACACAAACCCTAACCCTGACCCTAACCGACTCTCACGACGCCTTAAATTACGGGAGGAAAATACATGCACCACGATACTAAATGCTTGCCGAAAAATGCTCGCAGTGAGCGATAATGGAGGTTGTTGTCCATTGCATGATTACATTTTTCCTCTCAAATGGTACCGATGCAGAACGCATCTTCTTGTTTGTTAGCAACACTGAATCAACATCACAGACTTTGCGTTTATTTAACTGACGAGGGTCTGTTAATCTTTTATCGCAGCTTATATGTACAAGGATTTGTGCAGATATTGTACGCAGATATTCTATGAGACACATGCACTGAAAAATGTCAAAAGCTTCTAATTGGGTCAGAGGGGCCGAGTAGATGTTAAGGTGGGTGTCGCTTAGGTCGAGAATTGGAAGGTGGATGATCAGGTGAGTCGGGGTAAGATTTCTTGAAGAGGTGAGACTAGTTTCGAGTGGAAATCTCAAGGGTGATGGATAATGTAATGTAATGTAATGTAATTAGTAGTTTATATAGCGCCGCCACAGCCGAACTTATTCAGTAGTGCTCCCAGTGCGAGCACCCCGAGAGAAGAAATAGGTTTTAAGGACAGAGAGAGAGATGAAGACAAAGATCCAGAAAGGAAAGTCTCACGCAAAGTGAGCCTGGGAAGGGCATTCCATAAAGAGGGCCCAATGATGGCAAAGGATCGAGTCTTGAGCAATCGTGGTCCTAGCTCGTGGGACAAACAAGTCAGACCGTTGTCCAGAGATCTGGAGAGGCCGATGAGAAGATGCAGAAAGAGGAGGACAAATGACATCTCTGAGGTATTTTGGAGCAAGTCCCAGTTTGGATTTGAGGACCATTGAAGCAAGGACTTTAAACTGAATGCGGTCACAGAGAGGAAGCCAATGCTGCGTTAGTTGACCATGAAAGATGATATATGGGAGCATTTAGGAAGGTGAGCAATCAATCGAGCAGCAGCCTTGAGAACAGATTGAATAGGGGTTAGACGGACGCTTGGGAAGACCAAGCCATGCTTTTAGGGTTGTGGGATAATCAATTCTGGAACAGACAAATGCATGGACAATGGATGCCATGGTGAGAGCAGGGAACAGATCTCAAGTCTTTAACCCTGAGACGCCGGAGGTGAAAATAAGAGGATCGTGAAGGTTGGTTACAAAAGCAGAATGAAAATGAGAGCGCTGTCCAAAGTGACACCTAAGCGCACACATTGGGTCAGAGAACGTAAATTTGGGAAAGTTTTCAGAGAGAAGTGAAAAGTCAATTTTCAGAAGTTGTGGGGGTGTCAAGCCAAATAAGTTCGAGTTTTGGAAGAGTTTAGCGAAAGGCGAAAGGAGCTTGAGGAAGGTGATGGTTGGTAATTGGTAATGATGGTGACGGAAAAATTTACAATCGGACAAACTGATTAAAGCACTCCTGACATTGTGTATGGTTGTAAAATCAAGTCAGAATCAAAAATGGATGGTAGTGCAGCAACCTCAACTCTTTTGGGCTGGACAAAATTGACGATCTCCATTATCTCTTTATAGAATTCTTCTCTTGGCTGTGATGGAGATGTTCATGTATGGTAGCCGATTGGTTAAAACCCTGGTCTTGTAACACAGAGAGTATGGGTTTGAACATCCTCTGAGATGGTTAGTGATATTAAATCTTTGTATAGGGCCCTTGAGCATATCCTTCACTCAACATATTTTTCACTCACAGTTGCTCAATTCCATCAATTGATGCTTAGTCACTAGATAGCAATGCTTCATAATTGCAGAAATATAATAATAATAATTATAAAAGTAAGTAAGTAAGTGTGTTCTTTATTAAACGCTGGCAAACGCACGGCGCTATACATACAAAGTTATACAAAGTTATCAAATAGTAGCGAAAAAGTTAGTAAATAGTAAACTAAAAAAACACTATATGGCTTAGCTGTACAACATCCTAGCCAGGAAACCACGCCTGGTGAGGGAATCAAATCTAGAAAGAACACGGTTATGTGAGCGTGGGCGCAAATCGTGACCAGTATATAGGACAGGGGGTAGTAGGTAATGAAGGATATGTCCGGGATTATTTAAGATATTTCTAAAAAGGTCATGGTCGGCTTTTTACAGAGTTCCTCAAAAGTGGGGAAAGATTTTGGTAGGAAGCCAAAGCGTACCTATAATATCTATAGTATCTATAATAATTTTAATCAGCGGCGTTCACACTAATTTCCATAGACTACAGTTTAATGCCAGTCCTACACCTGCATTGGTTCGTCTTTGTAGCAAATTTGGCGAGTATTCGCTGGAATACAAGCAGGACTTTCACATCGGTCAACAGATGGAACCAGTGATTGCTGATCTGCTGCACAGCCATTTTTCTGCATGAGCAGTGGAACAAGTCAAAATCTGCTGCAAGTTCTTGTCAGACGTGTTCTTCACTCATAACAGGAAATGCTTATGAATGCCGACAAAGCTTCATATGCCACCAATCTGATTTTTAATTGTTGTGCAACTATGAGGTGCCCTCCTTTTTATCTTTGCTTATAAGTGAGAAGTTTTAAACTGTGCTTTTTAATCATTACTTGCTTTAGGTGCAAATTCATTCTTTTGAAATGAACTTTATTTTGTATGTAGGCCTGAGGTTTGGCCCATCTGTTTTGATTATTGTTAATAAAATTTTTTTTAGCACATGCAAAGTCACACAGAAATGTGAATTGAGGTACATTTAGCCAGTCGCAAGTTGAAGAGCAGTTAGATACCCAGATGTTTGAAAACCAATGAGAAATGTACAGTGAGTTTTGGGGCATTTCTTGAGGGAAGAAAGTTCGAGCATTGCAAAAACATTGTTCAGTTCTGTTCTTTGGGAGTAGCAACATGACATGCATGACATTCCATAACAGTGCTACATCGTGGCTCAACCAAAATACCTGCACCCGAAAATTGCAAATGGCGGGGAGGGATTTAATGGATACTAGTGATTAATGGTAGGAGCGCTTGTAAGGTTTTGTAGGTCAAACAGTCCAGTTGAAATCTTATTATGAATTTTACAGAAAAGCAGTTGACCAAGCAGCATGAAAGAATTTGTACAAGAAAATGCATGCAGAACCCCGTGGCCAGAGAATTTTGTATGTGTTGAAGCCTGTTGACTTCATGAGATGTGAGATATTTGCAAGCTTCGAGGTGGCATAATCGAGGTAAGAGCAGACAGGAGAGCGGGCTATGGTCTGTGTCATTTCTTTCAAGGGCAGACCTTATGTGATGTGTTGCCCTGATATGACAAGACAACTGAGAGAAGTACATAAGCTGAGATGACCAAAGCTTTTTATTTTTTGTTTATCATTTCTTTTAAATGTTTAAATAAATTCTCAAATTCTTTTTTCTTGTATTTAATTCTGCTTTGCTCCTCAGATTCACATTTCGGTGTGACCTTGCGCGCGTTACAAATTTATTTAATAATAATAATAATAACAAGACTTGCAAAAATTTGTTAACGGGGGTTAAAATGTGTGATTACTGTCCAGGGTAGCCCCTAGATGTTTTGCTGGACAATAGTCCAAGCAAGGTCATTGCTGGCATGAGAATGGAAAGAGTGCAGGCATTGGTGTGAGCCAACATGATTACCTCAGACTTATGTTGCTTGTGGCCAGATCGTTGAACCTTGCATGCACTGAAGAGAGGAACTTTTCCAGTTTTATCTTGCTGGAGTGGTCTGTGCATGGCAGGGCAATATAAAGGTGAGTGTACTGCTGTAATTGGACTCCAAATATATTACAAATGTACTATACGAGTGATTGGTGAAGTGAAGCTTGTAAATAATGAGGTATTGAGAAAAGATCCCTGAGGGATACTAGCAGTAGAGGGGAGTATCAGACCAATCCATACCAATACCCACTTGCTGAGACTGATTGCAGAGATAAGAAGCTACCCAGTTTGAGGCAATACCAGAGACCCCAAAGTTTTACTGAGTCTGGAAAGTAGTTGGTGGTCAACCATGTCAAAGGCAGCATTAAGAGAAAGGCATATGGGGAGGCATGTCTTTCCAGTGTCAATGGATGAGAAGCTGTTGTCCACCATAAGCCGATTGGTACGGACTGAAGTTAGGAGATGAAGTACATGGTAATGTGTTTCTTAATCCACGTAAGGACGAGACATTCATGAACTTCAGAGATGTTGTAGATGGGTCTCAAGGTTGACAGGATACTGATGTCCAGGTGAGATTTTCACAAGTAAAGATGTGACTAGTTACAGCAGTATGCTGATGATACTCAGCTCTACACTGCTCTGCCACCAACGGGTCAGTCTGGCAAAGCAACACTTGAAGAGTGCCTCTCATCAGTGCATGCATAGTTCTGATTCAACGGTCTTGCACGCTTTCTCTTCTCATTCTAGCGTTGACCTTGCTGGCAGATTTCACTACTGTTAAAAACTCAAAACACTCGGGTGATTGTGGACAGTGATCTCACATTCCAATTCCACATAACAAACTTTTGCAAATCTTGTTTCTATTCTATGATACCAGAGCAAATAAATCATTATTAGGTAAGTTCTTACCACGAAAATGTTACAGGCCATATAGCCTGTTCTCTTGTCTGCTTTCTCCTCAAGTTATGCCAACTCTGTGTTTGCAGGTATATCAGATCTTGAAGTCAATAGGCTTCAGCACATCCAAAATGAACTGGCTCGCGTGGTTCTGTGTGCATCTTCTCATTCAAAACTCATAAACTCTGCTTGGTCAGCTGCATTGGCTTCCTGTAAAATTCATAATAAGATTTAAACTAGCTTGTCTAATCTATAAAACCCCACTACGAGCACTCATGTCTACCTTCAACCACTGCTCTCTCCTTACAATTTGCCATTCAGTCTGCGATCTTTGGGTATGGGTCTGTTGGGTTGTTGGCTGAGCCTCGATAGAGCACTCGTGCATGCCATTGTGCTGCCCCTAAGGAATGGAACCGACTACCAATGTTTGTCCGAAGTTCGAACTATTTCACTTCCTTTCAGAAACGCCTCAAAACTCACTATTTCTCATTGGCCTTCAAGAATTTGAATACCTAACAACTCTTCTCCTGGCAACTGGCTAACTGCGCCTCTGATTAGCATTTCTGTGTGACCGTGCGCACGTTTAAAATGTTTGTAATAATGATAATAATAAAGTGGGAGATGGCTTACATCATAATATTTACTTAAGCAATTTCAAGACTAATCGATGCTGAATTAATCATTTGGCTTTTGCCAATCTATCTTGGCAGCTGATGTAAGTAATTCAAGACCCATTTTCATAAGAGGCTTTCTCAATGGAGAAAATGCTTCAGACAGCAGAGGCATTTAGTGCCTTGATATCGTCTCCATTTGAATTCTTGGAAAACCAAGTTCATATTTGCTGTGGGCAGATTTCCAAGCTTGACAGTCCTATTAAATCTGCAACATTGCTTTCCTTGTGTCTCCTCAACTACTCTGCATGATCTGGAGTGACCTTGGACCACAGTTTGACCATCTCAAAACATGTGAAAAGTGGGTCTCATACTTTTACCATCTGCATCATAGTTGATTTGCACTATGCACCGTTCGCCTACAATTCAAGCCTGGTGCATGCATTCCAATGCCCCAGGGTTGACTGGCATGCAGGCCTAATTTATTTCTGCATAAATCGACCCCAATCAGTTTTAAATGCTGTGGCTCGGCTGATTGGCGGCCTGCTTAGTGTGTGGGCATATAGCCAGGATCGTTGGTTCATGTGGAACGATGTCGACTTGTTACTTAATAATAATAATAATAATAATAATAGTAATCTTCTTTTAATGTTTCCAAACTGTCAAGTACGCAGGATGATTACAAATCATAGTATGAACAGAGTTATTACAGGAGTCGAATTTAACTGTTTGGCAGCCATGCAAGGCGCCCATTACGTCCTACCACTCATTTTTTTAAACACCACCTAACGAATGAAAAGGCTGAGTCAGCCTTAGGGAGGGTACCTGGAAGCGATCCCGGGTCCGTTGCCTCTACGCGCCAGAGTGTTACTATTATCCTAAACCTCCCTCCTCTGAGTCCCCTTGAAATAGATCTTGATGCTTGTGCATAATTGTCTAGTGGGCTGTGCTCCTTTTTTTCTCTACAAGTGTTCCATCTCCGTCTCTGCCATATCTAGTCACAGATTTATCTGTTTTTGCTACGTTAAGCGATGTGATGGTTCCAACAGCCTGGACTTCCATGGTTCTGTGTGTTGTTTTGGTGTGTTCAGCCCATGGTCGAGGAATAAGTTGCCTTACAACATGCAGCATAAATCCCTCAGCATGTTCTTACCTCTTCTCCTAAAGCCCTTGAAGACTGTTCTGTTGTTTTTTGGTTTCATTGTGTTATGCCTGGAGTGCCTCACATGAGTCTCTTTTAGTGGAATGATATAAATTTACAAGTACAATTAAAATAGCAGCTGATTTAAAAGCTTTATATAAAAACTAATTCCCATGAGAACTTCTTCTTTATGTAACACTTCTATGGTCATGTCTCATGTAAACTTAATTTGGGGGCCTGCTGATGGTGAGGTCACCCTAAAATCAAGTGGTTGAGGTCATGGATGGGCTGGCCTCCCTTGGATATGCTCTTTGGTACAAGTATAATTGATTTTGTAAGTACAATTAGATATTTTTTGTCTTTGTTGAAGATCTGAAGATGCAAGCAAGAATCCATAACCAATAGAATCTATATCTACACATTTACAATGAGTTCCTGCTTTATTATCCATGAACAAACCCAAACAGGAGAAAAGTCATACAAATGCAATCTATGTCATGAAGCATTTGCAGAGAAAGGCAGTCTGAAAGACCATACGATAACCCACACAGGAGAAAAGCTATACAAGTGTAGTCTGTGTGATAAAGCATTTCCACAGAAAGGGAAGCTGGAATGTCATACAAGAATTCACACTGGCGAAAAGCCATACAAGTGCAATCTGTGTGAGAAAGTATTTGCACAGAAGAGTGGTCTGGAATACCATACAAGAACCCACACTGGAGAAAAGCCATACAAGTGTAATCTATGTCAAAAAGCATTTGCACATAAACAGAATCTGGAATACCATACAAGAACCCACACTGGAGAAAAGCCATACAAGTGCAATCTATGCCAGAAAGCATTTGCACTGAAAAATGGTCTGGAATGCCATACAAGAACCCACACTGGAGAAAAGCCATACAAGTGCAATCTATGCCAGAAAGTATTTGCACAGAAGAGTGGTCTGGAATACCATACAAGAACCCACACTGGAGAAAAGCCATACAAGTGTAATCTATGTCAAAAAGCATTTGCACATAAACAGAATCTGGAATACCATACAAGAACCCACACTGGAGAAAAGCCATACAAGTGCAATCTATGTGAGAACGGATTTGCACGGAAGTATAGTCTGGAATGTCATACAAGAATCCACACAGGAGAAAACCTGTACAAGTGCAGTCTATGTGAGAAAGGATTTGCACAGAAGGGTAGTCTGGAAATCCATAAAAGAATTCACACTGGCGGAAAGCCATACAAGTGTAGTCTATGTCAGAAAGCATTTTCACTAAAGGTCAATCTGAAAGGTCATACAAGAA
The DNA here is from genome assembly GCA_020284085.1 of Aporrectodea caliginosa. Classification (NCBI taxonomy): domain Eukaryota; kingdom Metazoa; phylum Annelida; class Clitellata; order Crassiclitellata; family Lumbricidae; genus Aporrectodea; species Aporrectodea caliginosa. Next base: position 1,508,485 of record JACEVL010000076.1, read on the forward strand.
CCCACACTGGAGAAAAGCCATACAAGTGCAATCTATGCCAGAAAGCATTTGCACTGAAAAATGGTCTGGAATGCCATACAAGAACCCACACTGGAGAAAAGCTGTATAAGTGCAATCTATTTGAGAAAGGATTTGCACAGAAAGTCAGTCTGGAATACCACACAAGAACCCACACTGGAGAAAAGCCATTCAAATGCAATCTATGTCAGAAAGCATATGCACAAAAAAGCCATCTGGATTATCATGCACGAACCCACACTGGAGAAAAGCCATACAAGTGCAATCTATGTCAGAAAAAGTTTTCGCAGAAAGGCAGTCTGGAATGTCATGAAAGAACCCACACTGGAGACAAGTGCAATCTTTGTCAGAATCCATTTGCAAAGAAAGACAGTCTGGACTACCATGCAAGTAACTGCAATGGAGAGATGCCATACAAATGTATTTTGGGCAACAAAACATTTGCTCAAAGAAATTATCTGCTTTGCCATTCTAGCACTCAGAATGGAAAATATTCATATAAATGCAAATTATGTAAGGAGGCATTTGCATCGGGTGTCAGTCGGAAAATGCACATGAAATCCCACACTGGAGAAAAATTATGCAAGAGTGAACTATGTCATGGCACAACGGAAAGTTGTCATTTAAGTACTTCACCTAAGAGATTCAGCACGTGCACTAAACACGACAACTGTGTTGATGGAAAAGTATTGTCGACAGAAGAAAAATCACATGACATTTCTTTGAGTCAGCTTGTAAACCCAAGTTCCGATGAAAAACTACATTCTGAAAATCATTCTATCATTAATGTTGCTATATGTGATTTCATTTTGAGACCTTATGGCTGTGGATATTGCGATGAAGTGTTTGAATTTGAAAAGACATTTATAGCTCATTGTTATAATCACATCAGTGATGCTTCCCAGAAAGACACATTTCTTGAACTAATTGAGATGTGCCTTTTGACTTAATAATTGTTCTTAGTCTTAAGACCGATGATTTAGACTGTCAAAGAGTACTTTCCAACAGGCTGTGCTAGAAAATTTATGGGTTATATCTTATCTACATGTATTTAATGAATTGGCTACATAAAACGGTGAAAAGAAGTCTTTATAATCATTGAAATGTATTGTTGGTAAAAACATGCAATATCACTACATATGAAGGAAATATTTCGTGTTCATTTGCTTTCAAAAGACCTACATGGTTAAAACACAGCCTACACAGGAGCTTTATGAAAGATGAAATTAAAGGAAGATTGTCGTTTTTAAAATTATGTTAAAAATGATGCTCTACCTTTCTCAGTATCGGCCTTGTGCAGTATGCGACTGCATAGGCCTAGGGCCCAAAATTTGAGTGCCTTCTATACTGTAATAAGTTCTTGTTGTTATGAATGATAATTTTGACTGACTTCTGAGATTGTCTTATCTTCTTGTGATTAACATATATTACAGCTACACCGTTGTTGTCAGTCAAGAATTCGTCCATTGTAATATACAAAATTATTGAGGTACAAATCACTGGTTAGGCCATAGTTGAAATACTGCATCCAGGCATTGAGTCCATACCTGAAACAGAACATTGAAAACTGGAGGAAGTGCAGAGAAAAGCTACAAAAATGGTTTGAGGCTAGGCCTACCAGGATTTGAGCTACGAAGAAAGGTTGAAAAGGTGTGGATTAACAACATTGGAGAAAAGGAGGAGCAGAGGAAATCTAGATATCTAATCTGAACATTTGTAAAGTGCTTCTCCCAGCAGAGCTATTCAGAAGCGCTCTCAGCGTGACGCCAGAGAAAAGAGAAAGGTCTTTAAGCAGCGAAGAGATGCCTGTGAAATCCCCTCCAGAATCCTGCTATGAATTGCAGAGGGAAGGTCATTCCATATTGAGGGACCCACGACAGGGAAAGCCCGATGCTGGGTTAATGAGGTTCGCGACCGAGGTACGAAGAGATCATTAAGCCGGTCAGCAGAACGAAGAGGGCGAGAAGAACGTGGAGAGAGTGCCTAATCGTAGCAATGGACGCTGTCGCGGTTTTAAAGAGGAGAGTTTGGCTGTTAAGCGTTCCAGGTTAATTTGCAGTGGTTCTAACACAGACTATACGTCTTCTGAACCACTTTAGGCCTAAACCCTATGTCAATGTAATTTGTCTGATCTGAATTGTGTTCCAAGTAGGCCTACCAACGGATCTTAAATTTGGTGATTGAACTGATACAAAACAACAATGGATATAGTTGCAAAAATTGTTTTTCGTCTAGGCCTAGATCAGCATCAGAGGCATGGTTTTTAATGTACCACGTTAACTTAAGGCGTCAATTGGCATTGGTCGTGATTCGTAGTGGTCACAGCCTACTGCATATTGTATTGTATTGTATTTTGTATTTGAACACTTGTTATAGCGCCTATAGAAGATTGCCCATTCAGAGGCGCTCCCGACTACTGCGCGGACGCTGAATCGGAGTTTCACGCCGAAACGCATGAGCAATTGCGAGTGAAGGACTTGCCCAGGGTCCCTACGTAGCGGCTTTGAGGTGGATTCGAACCCGCAACCCTCCAGCTGCAAGGCACGGAACATCCCCCTACACCACCGCGCCCCAGTATATTGTGTTGTGTTGTATTGTACTCCACGTTTATATTGCGACCGAGCCACCCGCAGTAAAGATCCGAGAAATTAATCTCTGATAAACCGACCGACCGGGAAGCGAACCCGGGCCGCCGAGGTGGAGAGCGGGCTACCAACCCACTCGGCCACTCAGGATCTCTAAAGCATATAGGCCTAGCAGGTGCGAGATAGCTGGGTGATATTGTCGGCAAAGGTAAGATTTTTCTTATCGAAGATGCATCGATGATTGCGGACTGCAGAAGTAGTAACATGGAGAGGAGTTCCTTGTCTAGGGATTGTTTTTTGTTTGCCCTCTGTTAAAGCTCATGCCTGCCATAATAATAATCGAGCTTTTCTTAAGATTAACACTGAAATTGAGCACCAATCTTCCTATATAAATTTACAATTTCATCGACCTTCTCGTTCAAATACTAATCTATGGGTAATCTTTTTTACGGCTATATTATTATCAGAATAAATCTGATTTCGCGGTGGCCCCAAAAGCGTCGCCATGGTCAATTATTGCGTTATAGAAATTCATACTTGACATGCGCACTGATGATTGTATACGCGTGGACACAGACTATATTTTACCAAATGATTCCATTGTGTCGGTGATGCTACTTTTTCGAACTTTTACGCTGGACAGCATACTTTTTATAAAAGTTTGCTGTAAGTGTGTTAAAATCCAGAAGACTAAACAACAATATAAAATTAATTATGTATATATATATAGATTTATCTGAATGCTGAAAATGACTGTGAAACTTTATACTTGTTGAAACTTATGTCGATGAACCTTAACCCAAAAATGTTATATAAACACATGCACTAATTAGCCTATCCATAAGTTAACATACCGTCAACTGTTATTGTTCACCTACAACGTTTTGCCTATTGTTTTATGAATAAACGAACATGCATATTGTTTAGTTGTGCCTCTGTCAACTAATAGAGAGCGCTGAATCGATATGTTGACAGCGAGCAGTGGTGGAAACAGTTTTGCAAAACATGCATTCTCGGTTTTCGACTGGGAGTCTATGATACGAAGTCTGTGGAGAAGATGTGGGGTGCTAACAACACTGTATTTTCTTAGGGTGGCTGCACAAAAGTAGTCATTTAAAACTTAATAGGGTCGGTAAAATCGTCGAGTTTTCGTCGATAAATGAGAATTTAGAAGACGTTTGATCTGACTCATTTGCTGCTATTTTCAACGCTGGATCATCAGAGAAAGAAATCCGCTGATTTCGCTGCGATGTCTCGGCGGGGCGGTCCTGGTCTACAGGTTCTGATAGGGGTGGTTGTCGTCGGACTTTTCCTGTATGGATTCTATTCTTACCATGAGGTCCAGAGTAGGTTGCGGACGATGGAAGAAAAGGCGGATAGACTCAAAGTGGAGCACGAATCCGTCTCCGCACAGCTTCAGGGTAGGCACCGCAATTCAACTGACCGTTTCATGAAATGTGCAATTTGTGGTTCCTTATGATACTTGTATTATTACAGTATTTTGTAACTTTGCAGTATATTTAATCCCGTATTTGGCATGTCTTCTAGGTTTGTATGTGTGTATTTGAGTCGTATAGTGCCTTGTAAGAAGCACTATGTAGTTCATCGTCATACATCTCCGTTTGACATAGAACTGCAATTTTCTTATTCATGTCACTCTTGTTATTGAAAAAGAAAGCCGTGAAATTACCAAGACAGCGTGGCATGCTTGTAGTTGTTGTACTTGGGCTTAACGCTGAAGGATTTTATACAGTATCCACGTTTATTTGGGCATGTTAACGCGACCGACACCGACCACGGTACCAGGTTTTCTACCGGCGTGGCGAGCGCTACCAACCCACTCGGCCACTCAATCCTTGTAGTACACTGACAGTATCCTAACAGTACCAGGTTTTCTAATGACGACACTAACCCTAACACTGACCCTAACCGACACTCACGATGCCAGTAAACTGATGCACTATATCCTTCAGCCCCCAATACTATAAGCTTGCCGACGGCCTTAAAGATGCACGTCTTGATCTCAGCCTTGTAATGTAAATGTTCTACCACTGGATATTTTAAAATTAAGATGCTAGTGCAAATTGTTTCTGAAGTAAATCGTGCCCCACGTTTTGTTGTCATCTAATGATTCAAACAGTTTTTTGAAGGGACATTGTAGCCTAAAGTAAATGTTTTTAAATTTGGGATGTTGGGATTTGGATCCTTGCCTGGATTTCATGATAACTCGGTATTTTGGTTCTTTTAGAGCGCTCTCGTTAATGAGTACTTAAAAGAAGCAGGGTTGATAAAAATCACAATTTTTTAAAATAAAAATCTAGAAATCGGATTTCTTTGATTTAAATCGGATTTCTTTGATTTAAATCGGATTTCTTTGATTTAAATCGGATTTCTTTGATTTAAATCGGATTTTTTTCTGCTAGTTCGTAGTTTGTATTTACTGCCCAGTTTTTGCAGCTATACCATACAAATTAACAACTCTTAAAATGGGTATATCATATATCCACCACTTTTACAAATGTTCAGATTAGATTAGATTAGATTAGATTAGACTTAATACTAATAGTACAAACGATGAACAGTCAGTTAAATCCAATGAGGCAGTCACTGTTCTGATTAACTGTGAAAAACCGATTGCATTGTAAATTGTAAGTTACTGAGTCACACCTTGTAAACTAGATTACTAGAACACTACTAATTAGGTCACTGCTAGTGCTAGTCACCAGTTGTAAAATATTTCAGTCAGTTGTAAAATATTTCAGTCACAATACAAGTGTTCATCTTCTCCTGCTAATGGCTTCTTGTTCATAAGTTTGAAAAGAAACACCAGCTTTCCAGCTTCTTCAAATCAAAGTTGATTGAGTTTTGAATGTACCAGGCTGAATGAGGAAGACTCTCTCAAAGCCAGCAGGTGAAGCTGTTTCAGTCAGCAGTTATTGTTATTATTAGACTGTCATTTATAGCATGCCTAAACAAAATAAAAATCTTGCACAACACTAAGAGTCTCTCAAGCAGCCTGCTTGAGATTTCCAATGGCTTCATTTGCTGAAACATGAACGATTGAAATGGTGATGCTTCTGCTTTGCAGTTTACCAAATCCGGAACCACGTTTGCATGTTGCTTTACAGCCAAATCCATTTCCACACTCTTCATCAGTAAAATTTTTTCCTCTGTATTTTGGATAAACAATGCTAGCCAAGAAATGAGGAGGGGACAAAGCCTGGCCATATCGCTTCTGACAGCAGCGGGGTGATAGCAGACTGTGCACTGTGCAGCCAGCTGAATTAGCCTGCTTTGCATGCTGAATGCACTACCTGCAGCTAAACTGATAGGAGACAAACTTGCAGAGTTGTGTGACAGTATTAGATTTAAATTTATTTTCCATGTTCATTTGTATTGTGATTTTTATTACTGATTTAAATCACGATGTGATTTCTATGACTGATATGAATCACGATTTAAATCAATGATTTTAATCAACTGATTTAAATCGTCGCGATTTAAATCAATGATTTTAATCAACTGATTTAAATCGTTTCCATCCTGAAAGGAAGGCAAGGTGGCTAGAGTGAGAATGACAGAGACAGGGAGAAATAGCTCACCTGGCTAGCCATCTATCCTTGTATGCCAAGGCCAAGAAGCTAAACTTGACAATTCATTCTAGGCGTGCCTCAGGGAATTGACCATTCATATGCAGTTGAGAAGTAACAATTTCTATCAAATGCTTGATGCAAGAACAGCAACAGATAATGAAGTGTCCTTCTTCAAACAGCCTAACGGGTTCATAGTTCAGTAAACTATAACTCGTGATTGCTCAGAATTATCCACTAATTGACCTAAATCTTAACAATTGTAGCTTTATTACCATTTGTGATAGAAATGTGTGATTTTCACCTACTTATAATTATCTAGCAATCTGAGCCAATCCAGTGATGCGTAAAGCCCAGTTTTCATGTTTCCTAACTGCAAGGTTTTTCTCAGGCATATTCATAAACCAGATTCATGAGAAGGATATTCTTGTTCAACATGTTATATGGCTTTTAACATAAAAGAATAAGACAAAGTAAGGTTAAGGTAGCACAATTTAAATGTACTCGCTTTTATATAGTGACCATATGGCCTTGACCCTGCTCGTTATTCAATGAATTGATCAGGTGAGATCCTTCACCACTGCTGCCCATTTGAATGGGTGCCACCCCATTTAAGTTCACGATGTATGGACCATGCTAGCCTGATATTTAAATCTGTGAAATAAGCCACCTTCTGGAAGCAAACCACGATCTGCACACTCTCTTATGCAAAGGAATATTGGACGCAGCCTACACTCTTACCAGTGTAGCTAACTGGGCCAGTGGCTAAGTGGCTAACACGTCAGCTATTCACCTTTGCACTCAAGGTTCGAATCTTGGGCTTGTCATGTGAAATTAGCATTGGGCACATCGTTAAACTGTGAGTGACCTCAGAGACCATCATATTAAACATAAGTGCCTCCTTTATCTAGTGCACAGGTGAGGTTAGCTTAGGTGGTCTTTGTAGTAATTAATACAATTTTATTTAGTCCTGGTAGCAAACAACAAATACATTGGTGTAGGGTAATTACTGTACATATAGTTTATTATTTCAGTACTATTTTCAGATGTATTTAAAACTTTAATGACGAGCTGCATTGGTTTCCTAGTCACTTTTAGTACACTCATCGTTAAAGGATTATAAAGAACCTTGATACAGCAATCTTTACAGTACCTCACGATGTGCTGGTTAGTTTTATGATCTATTCCAAAGAACAGCAGTGGACTGATAAAATGCTATGTATCAGCTGATAGAAGTGGCTAAAACCACTGGACAAGCCGCAGTTTAGGCACGCTGTGAAAATCCTGAGTAGCAATCCCAATATGAACTTTGTTAACGTTGCTAGTTCTGATATTTTTCAGTTGTCTATGAACACAAGTCGAGGTTAGAGAAAACTGTCCAGGAAGAGCGAACACTGCACAAGAAAACAAAAGATGGTAAGACCGTTGCTACCTCATCTCGTTCCTTGCGCTCTGCTGATTGGCTTGATCTTTTTGTTCCTAGGACTGGGACTGCCTTGGCTCAACGCCGGGCATTTGCTGTGGTTGGTCCTCTATTTGGAATGACCTTCCCCTCACTAAGGGCTAAACTAATGACTGGATTTTCCTCTTTGGTCTCTCGTTCTTTAAAGATGTTCCTTTTCTCCCGGGGTTTTCGTGCTGAGAGCGCCTCTGAATAGTTTATCTGAGAGAGGTGCTATATAAATCTATAGATACGATACGATATAATGTAGGTCATAGTATGTTTATGTTTTATTGAGTTGAATCGAATACATGACCCGTTATTAATTTACAACTACAGTTACGCAGACTGGAACATGAGCAAAAGCAAGGAGAAATAACAACCAACTTATCTAATTAAAGTAAGGCGTGACGAACTTATGTGATGCTGAAGTTGGTGGGCTTGGTGCTAGGCATTATCAGTCCAATGCAGGAATGGCAAACCTTTTTAAGGAGCTAAACATTTAAAAAAATACCATTGGGTTTCCCTGGGAGTTTTGTAGTATATAATTGTTTTTCTCATGTAGGTTTTAACTGAAAAAGCGTAACAAATGAATTAAATCCTGAGTGGCCGAGTGGGTTGGTGCCCGCGCGCCGGCGCCCCGGGTTAGCTTCCCGGTCGGGTCGGTTTATCAGAGATTAATTTCTCGGATCTTTACTGCGGGTGGCTCGGTCGCATTATAAACGTGGAGTACAATACAACACACAATACAACACAACACAATATACTGGGCGCGGTGGTATAAGGGTATGTTCGGTGCCATGCAGCCGTAGGGTTGCGGGTTCGAATCCACCTCAAAGTCGCCGCCAGCGTGGAGGACCCTGGGCAAGTCCTTCACTCGCAATTGCTCATGCGCTTCGGCGTGAAACTCCGATTCAGCGTCCCGCGCAGTAGTCGGGAGCGCCTCTGAATAGGGAAATCTGGTAGGGGCGCTATAACAAGTGTTCAAATACAATACAATACAATACAATAAAGATGTTATTTCAAAGATGGGTTTAGAATGGTGTTACAATAAAGTCCTTCATGAAAGAAAATGTAGATTCCTACAGTGATTTTATATTTCTAAGTTTGACACTTTTGGGGACGGACCAAATTCCGTGTGTTGAAAAAATTTGAGTGCGTGCCTCTGTGGGCATGCGTGCCATAGGTTGGCCATCCCTGGTTCAATGGGTGGCACGTGGGCTGTGAATCATTCCTGAAACCCGGCCAAAAGGCTTGGTGAATGCTTTGGTAGATTGCTATATGAATGATGGTTTTATGGCTTCGATGGCCAGTGAAGCTATGGGGTGGGGGTATTGGGTTTAAGTCAACAGTTATCGATCAGTGAAGCACATAGAACAGTGCTGTCAACCCAGCGACCCAGCGGGCGCATGCGGCCCGCCGCTGATTCTAAGTGGCCCGCCCGAGCTCGCTAAATATTTGCAATTTCTGAAAAAATTAAGTAAAAGACAGTCATTGGCCTACTTGCATAGCTATTTGTTCATAACTTGGTTTATCGTTTGACAATGTGAACACAAAATCCAGTTCACACGGTGCATTCATTATGATAACTCCATAATTAATTTAATACAGTTACTAATAATTTTTAATAAATTTTAGTCGTTGCTTTTGAGTTGACTGGTGCGGCCCTCGGCTTCAAGAATAACTTCTCTGGTGGCCCGCGGTGACAAAAAGGTTGGACAGCACTGACATAGAATAACAAATTTTTTGTCTCTAAGAGTGATAGTAAACAGTGCGAATGTATGCAAGACTTATTTGAAGCAGTGATTGTAAGAGAATTTTGTCTTTGTTGATTGATTTTAGAGTTGAATGGTGAGAAAGAGAATTTGGAGCAAAGGATGAGGCAAGAAAAGGTCTGTTTAATTCAGAATTTCTTTTTGTTTCTAATGTCAACTGAATTTTTCTTCAGTTCTACATGACGTGCAACTGATAATCTTGATTTATAGCTGTGGGTTTATTGGAGAATTCTCCTTTGATTCATAGTGCATCACAGGTGTGTATGTCATTCAACATTAAGAAATTACTTTTAAGATTTAAACAGTATATCTGTGTTTATATACCTTTGTGTTGATGGTTTTATGGCTTCGTAATGCAGCTGTCGATGGCCAGTGAAGCTATGGGGTGGGGGTATTGGGTTTAAGTCAACAGTTATCGATCAGTGAAGCACATAGAATAACAAATTTTTTGTCTCTAAGAGTGATAGTAAACAGTGCGAATGTATGCAAGACTTATTTGAAGCAGTGATTGTAAGAGAATTTTGTCTTTGTTGATTGATTTTAGAGTTGAATGGTGAGAAAGAGAATTTGGAGCAAAGGATGAGGCAAGAAAAGGTCTGTTTAATTCAGGATTTCTTTTTGTTTCTAATGTCAACTGAAATTGTCTTCAGTTCTACATGACGTGCATCTTGTCGAAGGAGCCTGAACAAAATGGGGATAGGGGTCTGGGAGGGGCTCGGTTAGCCCATCCCCAGAAAAGTTTTGCGAAATTAAATCTTATATGGTGCATTTTTAGCATGCAAACAGTCAAATTAGGCGTATAAACTGTAAATCTAGGAACTTCATTATCAGTCTCGAACATCAAGTAGTCTTTAGGCAAGGCTTTGCGGGCCAGAAAAACATCATCGGTGGGCCAGAAATGGGCCCGTGGGCCAGCTCTTTGACACCCCTGGTATAAAGTAATAACATTCAGTTGATTATTTCAGTAGACGTGGCACTGGTGGATTTTAGTAATCGACTGAAAATGTGTCTGTTTTTAGTGTTTACATCTGTTAGGCTGCTTTCTGTACTTTGGAAACATCGTCGTAGTAGCGGTGTATTGTAAACTTCTGTCTAGTTTAGCCATTTTTTTGTAAATGGACTTACATGCTTTGGATGTATCCCATATATATTCATTCGTTTGTTTATTAGATCAGACTGACAAACCACAGTGGGTTACATAACGGATAATCCAGTTGTGTAGTCAAATAACATACATGCCTTTGCTGTTCTACTTTCTGATCACAGTGGAGTTTGTGTTTGCCTTCAGTTGGGTATCTTATTAAGGGCTATCTGGCTTTGGGTCGAGTGTACAGTGTGGCTCAGTTTTAAGTTTAGTTTTCATCTGTTTAATTTTTATTTCAATTCAGTTTGGTGTTTTTGAATTTAATACTGAACCAATACTAAAAACGTGAGAAATTAGGAGTTTGTTTAAGTCTGAGCTTGGAGAGCCTCTGAATAGAAATCATGCGAGGGGTGCTAATATTTAAATTATGTAATATGTTACTTAAATTGTACACTGCTTATCCGCTGTATTTTACAGATGGACGTATCTTGTACTTATTTGTAGGTTGTTTCAGTGTTAGAATTCTTAAAAAAATTTAGTTACTAGTTCATTTTTTAATTTGAAGGGTGTGTGAGCCTGCTCAAATGCAGTGAGAAGTTTGAGTGGGTTTATCATGCCCACCTTGAAAGTAGTAATTACTGTTGTGGGTTTGCTGTTAAGTTTGCATTTAAATAATGTTGTTGAACATTTTTAGGAAACATTAGCTCAAGAGCTCGACAGAATAAAGTCAGAGAGGGATAGATTTGAGGTCAGTAGATTGTCCTGTTTCTTATTATTTGGCTTGATCACTACAGTGGGGATGCAGTAATGTGCTATGACTGTACCCGTGATTTCTCGTTTCGCATGATTTCTTGTATCGTGTTATTTCTCATATCATCCCTAAAGCTGTTACCTTAAAGCACTGTGTTGTTTAACTTGCGGTACAGAAAACGAGTACTAACTAGCTGCTAACTAGATGACAGCTGAATAGCACTATCAAAATATTGGAAAATGGTTTATTTAAATCACATGAACATGCCCAGCTGGGCTTATTTCCTTTTCATCTACATTTTTGTAGGATGTATCACTTATTTACGCTGCTTATAGTTAGATATTTTCAGTAAACCTTATTTCATAATGGTAGAGTTAACCATCAATGTTGCTGAGAAAAAACTGGGTTGTGAAGATTGGCTAAATAGAGATTAAACGCAAGCCCAAATTTATGGAGATCTTGGTTTGCTTGTATGTACACTTGTTTGTATCTAGACACATACTGCAGTCTAGTGCCTTTTAACTACCTCGTAAAAGCTCTGCCGGCTGTTAAAGGTGAAATATGTTGGAGTCATTTGGAGAAAAGAGTTAATCAATAAGTGAACATATCTCAGATAACTAGAATAGTCACCCATAGCGAGCTCCCACCAACATGCATGCCTCAAACGACAGATTTCCATCCAGAGCTGATAGTAGACACTAGACACCGTATTATTATGGATTTGGTGCTATACGATCGATAATCGATTCTATGAGGTTGGGAAAATATAAAATGAAGATGCACAAATTTGTTAACAATGTAAGTTTGGAAGTTGAATTGGAGTGAAGATGTGTGTACCATTTTGGGGAGTAAGGATTACCCAAGAGGGAGTTAATTTGGAATTATATTTGCATTAATGAATTTAGAATGTGATTTTCATTCTTAGTAGTAGGCTTAGTGGTAGTTGCTGTTTAATGATGCTATGTGTTATAGCAAAGATAATTAGTGGCACCCTTCTCCTTACCTAGACTTTGGACTGGCATCACCTGAAAGCGAGTTTTTAAATTTTTTTTATTGATTACGTGTTTATTTATACATCATAGCCCCAGACATAAAAAATATGGACTTGTTAATTGTGAACAGTTTTGATTAAAAATTAATACGAGGGAGATATGTTTTTATCTAGAATGACTCTACATGACACTGAATTTTATGTGATGAAATTCAACTTAGTATTTGATGTTTGTGAATTTGAAATTTGATTCTCGGGCTCTAGTTGTTGTTCAGTTGAATCTTAGCAAAGAATGAATTGAATAAACTACTTGTGAATAACTTAGTCTAAGCTCGTCTGGAGACTTCTGCAGCGCTGTTACGATAACACACATGTTATGATAACACATGTTACGATAACACATGTTATGATAACACATGTTATGATAACACATGTTATGATAACACACACATGTTACGATAACACATGTTATGATAACACATGTTATGATAACACATGTTATGATAACACACATGTTATGATAACACACATGTTACGATAACACATGTTACATGTTATGATAACACATGTTATGATAACACATGTTATGATAACACATGTTACGATAACACATGTTATGATAACACATGTTATGATAACACATGTTATGATAACACATGTTACGATAACACATGTTACGATAACACATGTTATGATAACACACATGTTATGATAACACATGTTATGATAACACATGTTACGATAACACATGTTACGATACCACATGTTATGATAACAACATGTTATGATAACACATGTTATGATAACACATGTTATGATAACACACATGTTATGATAACACATGTTACGATAACACATGTTATGATAACACATGTTATGATAACACACACGTGTTATCATAACACGTGTTGTGATGACACACGTTATGATAACACAGTATGATGATACACATTATGATGACACTTGTTATGATGACACGCGTTTTAATAACGTGTGTTATGATAACACGTGTTACGATAACACACGTTATGATTACACATTGTATCTAAAGATTTATATAGCGCCTCTCTCAGAATAACTATTCAGAAGCGCTCTCAGCACGAAAACCCCGGGGAAAAGAAACGTCTTTAAAGATCGAGAGACCAAAGAGGAAAAACTAGTCATTAGTTTAGTTTAGCCCTTAATGAGGGGGAAGGTTATTCCAAGTAGAGGGACCAACCACAGCAAATGCCCGGCGTTGATCCAAGGCAGTCCTAGTCCTAGGAACAAAGAGATCATAACACATGTTATGATGACACATGTTATGATGACACGTGTTCAGGGGTCACTTCAGAATGAAGCCACACTCGTAATCCTATGAGCAGCAGTAGTGAAGATGGAGCCTGATCTTATCGAACAACTTCTCACTGAAGCTTTAGGCTACATTCCAATACTTTGCATTAAACTGAAAAATGGATTCAGAGAGACTGTTGAAGTGGATCCACAAACCAAGTTGCGTTACAATAATTTACACGAATGATGTTAAATTACAAATCTTGTACAGTGATTGTGACTGTAAACAACTGCCATACTATTGTACAAGTATTGTTTGAAACACTTAATAAATCCTAGGTTAATGTTGCACTAACTTGAGTTAAACACCATTCTTGAGGAGTTAACTAACCCCTGTAAATTTTCCAGAAGAGCTGTTTCATGACAGGTGACTACGGTCAAAGTACATCAATGAGCAAAAGCTGAAGTTGCCTAGTTTAGCATGCAGTGCCTCAGAGATAATGTACAGCAGAGTGACGATACTGAAGAGCTCTTAAGCAAATACAAAAACACTGATGCAGCTGCTGTAGCCTGGCTATCTGAGCAAGTCTGCCACTACTTTGCATATTTCCAGAAAATGTTAGCTAGAATTTAAGGTGTTTCAGTTAACCACACTGGCAGACGCAAAGAGCTGCTATGCTGTTCATACTGAGATAACCAGATTAGCAGTATTAAAGCATTGTGAAGCTTACGACAAATATTAGAAACTTGCAAGCTGGCTGGGCCCGATAGCGCATTGGATAACACTCTGGCACAGAGAGCGAGAGGTACCAAGTTCGAGTCCCGTAGGGCGGACTTGCTTTGTAGGCTGCTATTAGCGCCGTGTATTGCAGGCGGTCTGTTCTGTTAGTAGTTAAGATTTATGTCTTCTGTCATTTGTGTTTTTGTGAATTGTTTCAGTTGCATAACATGTAAATGTACAGCGCAGTGCATTTGTCAGGCGCTTTAATAAAGAAAAGATTATTATTATTATATTATAAATTATTTTGCTATATATTTACATGATATTCACTGCACGAAGTTTTCCAATGGTTCAGTTGTTTGCTTTTCTTGGCAAATATCTGGAGTTTGTTATGTCCACACTTGAAGCTTTTCCAACCAATCACAAACTTGTCAGCTTAATCAAGTACATGTTAAGTGATGTGTCGTCTCAGTCTAATGATGATCAATATACCGTAGTAAATTTTTGCTATATATTAAAACTTGACTGCCAGCCGACCTAATACTTATTCCAATCAAGAGTTTCACAGAACTGGTAAGACACTCGCAGGAACAGTGAAAGTGCAACAGGTGTCGGGTCAAAGTGCAACAGGTGTCAGGTCAAAGTGCAACAGGTGCCAGGTCAAAGAGCTACAGCTGCTAGGTCAAAGAGCTACAGCTGCTAGGTCAAAGTGCAACAGGTGCCAGGTCAAAGAGCTACAGCTGCTAGGTCAAAATGCAACAGGTGCCAGATCAACAGGACCCAAGTCTTGTGCAAGCTATCAGCTGATGGAAGGCTCGGTGCCTGTTTCTAAGTTAAAGTACGGTAACTAACTCATTTATATGAATATGTTAATTAGTGTAGTAAGATTGATAACTGTGTTTTCCACAGTACTTGCATACTGCCAGATACTGATGAGTTGAAGCCATACTAGATGCATTCTCTTCTCTCTGTATTGATTTTGGTCTTCAGTACATTAGTTTAAAACAATAATAATAACTAGTGCTAGCAGTACAATATTTATAACTGTTATTGAAAGCTCAGTGTGATTAAAACTTGATGGAAGTAGACTTTGTGTAACTTCCTTCTTCCTTGGCGTAAATTTAAGAGGTCAAAAGTGTTTCTGTTTTCAAAATACAATTGAAATTCCATCGACTATTTAACTCATAGCACTTGATGCGTTTGACATTGCCATGCACCCTACAAGTAGCTTACTGTTTAATTGTATGTTAGCCATCACTGTGATACATACAAGTGCAGTGTAGACTCATTTAAAGGTTTACACACTATTCTGCCTAATGCGAAGTGGTGTTATGTTCCCAAAAGCCATTAAGCTTAACATGCAGCATGATTTAACGTGCCATACAAGAACTGCAGTGCAGCACGTTAAGTATTGACTTTCAGCACTGTTACCTTTGTTTCATCAGTTTTTACACCTGGGCTGGTTTGCTTGCTGTATGATAAAACATGATTTCGAACAACTTTGTATGAGGGAGTCCACACTGTGTTTGTGCAGCTGAAAGTACAGATCAGGTTACTTATTTTTGGGCCTTTTGCTAGACCATGCAATTTGTCGTGATTACAGAGCTCTTTGGTTATGAAAGGGTTTTGGCTGTGCAGCCACAGCCGCACCTGAATTCATATACATTAGGGGCCGGTTAAGAGCAGCACTGTGGCTGTATCCTGGTCCTGTTTTTATTGAACATATTTAGTAAACATATTTCTGTCCTTTGTTAGAGACAAAAGCTTTGTATCCTTCTCAGTGTTGGGTCTCTCTATTCCTTTGTTGCTGGTCATGCTGTGTAAAGAGATCTTTTATGGATTCTTTTTGTGTGTTTTGTTTATGGGTGTCTGTTGAATGGTGTTGCTTTTCGGCTCTTAAAATCTGAGTTTGATGCACGCCTGTAGAGTTGTTATGTATTTGTGTGATTGTTTATTTCAGCATAGCCGCTGTTGCGACTGCTTTTGCAGCTGAATGTCCTGACCTATTTGCTTTCTAGTCCTTCTGTTTAGTTCATAAATCTGAGTGGCAGCTAATGATGGTTGTGAGTCATGAACAGGGCATCAAGTCACAGGGTTTGGGTATAGGGTAAGGTTAGAGAATATGCAGGGTAAGGAAATGGAGTGTGTATACTGTGTAAAGTAGGGTGAAATAAGCTGAGAAAAGTGAAGAATAGATAAGGTGAGAGAATGGAAAGTAACCAACATTTAAAGTTTGCAGTAAGGAGGAGCTAAGGCAGGTACAAGTTAGGTGAGCAAGGTAAGAGTGCTAGCTGAGGAAGTGGAAGGCAGGGTGAGATAAATTAAGCTCGGAGAAGCAGCTGTTGGTAAGTGGGGTTAGTGTATGGCAATTTAAGGTTAGTTAAGAGAATGGATGGGAAGCTACAAGAAGGCACAAAGAAGAAGGTTCAAATGCTATCCTATAGGTAAGAATAATTTTTTAATTTGACGTGACATTATTGATAATTGATATTGAGTTGAATCCGTTCCTCCAGACATTCTATTTCTATTGTTCCTAAGCTGTTTACAATGATTAGAAAAAGGTGGTAGGACATGTCATGGAAATACGTGTTTTGTGTTTTGCACCCAGGACGAAAGCAACAAAGCCGGAGTTGAGAAGCAACATGAAGAGGAAGAGCTAAAGAACCTGCAGGACAGTTGTGATAAGCAGAATGAATTACATCAGCAACAGATCAACCAACAGAGACAAGAGTGTGATAACGATGTGGCACAACTTAAAGGTGACACTTGTTGTCTATGGCAGTTTTATGTTAGCCAACACTCTCTCTGTATTTCTCTGTCTGTCTGTCTCTATCTGTCTGTTTGTCTGCCTCTCTATCTATCTATCTATCTATCTATCTATCTATCTATCTATCTATCTATCTATCTATCTATCTATCTATCTATCTATCTATCTATCTATCTATCTATCTATCTATCTATCTATCTATCTATCTATCTATCTATCTATCTATCTATCTATCTATCTATCTATCTATCTATCTATCTATCTATCTATCTATCATCTATCTAGCTATCTGTCTATCTATCTACCTGTCTGTTTGTCTGTCTGTCTGTCTGTCTGTCTGTCTGTCTATCTATCTATCTGTCTATCTATCTAGCTATCTGTCTATCTATCTATCTATCTATCTATCTATCTGTCTGTCTGTCTGTCTGTCTGTCTATCTGTCTGTCTGTCTGTCTGTCTGTCTGTCTATCTATCTATCTATCTATCTATCTATCTATCTATCTATCTATCTATCTATCTATCATAT
This sequence comes from Aporrectodea caliginosa, assembly GCA_020284085.1. Taxonomy (NCBI): domain Eukaryota; kingdom Metazoa; phylum Annelida; class Clitellata; order Crassiclitellata; family Lumbricidae; genus Aporrectodea; species Aporrectodea caliginosa. The sequence continues at coordinate 1,526,006 of JACEVL010000076.1, forward strand.
TAATATATACAGGTATATATATTAATATATATATATATATGGAATTATCTCGTTCTTTATATAGCACCTTTTAGAATGTCTCGGAGATCTTGTCCACTATATTTGTGCATCATCATCATTTTCATCATCATAATCACTAATGTCATCATTTCATGCTGCTTTGTTGTTTATTAAGTCCTGAATAAAATGGCTACTTCTGAAGACTAGATGAAAGAAGTGCAAATATTCTTTGTTGGCCAGTTGTTCCTACCACAGCTTGACTATAACTAGACTTGGTTTTTAGAATAGTGAATTGTTGTTCTGTAGATGAGATCGCAGACTTAAGACGTCGGAATGGAGATCTTGAAGCTAAAGTGAAAAATCAGGTACAAGTTCATTTGCTGCTTCGAATGCATTCTGATTCATTTACCACCTTAACGACGAGTGTGTACTAGAATGCATAGAAAACCAATCCCTCTCGTCGTTAAAGGGTTAATACTGATAAACCTTTCTGATTCCTTTAATACGAGGGTTTAGGATCTTTCTTTTCTAAAGGAATGCAATTTTCTAAGTAAGCAACAACTTTTCTGTACTGGCTTCACAGAGTGCCTCGTGAAATTGAATCAACAATATGATCAGTGGGAAATTGTGGCAGCTTGGTGTGTTCTGTCACAATGATTATGGTGCTATAGAAGACTTTACATTAGAGAAGATTAGACTTCTTATTTTATTGTTATTATTATTATTAATTAAATTTGTAACTTCTTATTTAATTATTATTATTATTGTTGTTGTGGTTCTTATTAATTAAATTCTAATGCGTGCACGGTCACACCAAAATGTGAATCTCAGGCACAGATAGTCAGCCGCCAGGAGAAGATGCAGTTAGATATAGGGTTGTTAATATCGCTTTTTTTTGGCAAACCGATTATCGGTTTTAGAAATCCGATTTTAAACCGATTATCGGTTTTTTTATTGGCCTTCATGAAAATTTTATATATTATCATATAATACAAGTTACCGTACTGAAAACCGATAATCACTACGTACCCTAACGTACGTACACCTACGGGGTTCTACTATTACCTCGTTGGCTGTGGGAGACTCCGCTTTATATATCAGAGGCAATAATACGTCGCTGTGGGGGTTCTACTATTACCTCGTTGGCTTGGGAGACTCCGCTTTATATATCAGAGGCAATCATACGTCGCTGTGGGAGTCCACTATTACCTCGTTGACTGTGGAAGTCTCCGTTTATATGTCAGAGGCAATAATACGTCCCTGTGGGGGTTCTACTATTACCTCGTTGGCTGTAGAAGACTCCGTTTTATATATAAGAGGCAGAATTCGATAATCGTTTTGCCAATTATGAAAACCGATAATCGTTTTCGAAACCGATAATCGGATTTCCGATTATCGTTTAACATCCCTAGTTAGATATCCAAGTGCTGGAAGGCCAAGGAGAAATACTGAATTTGAGCCGCTTTTTGATGGAAGGAAGTGAATTTGAGCTGCGAATTAAGACGTTTTACGACATTTTGATTTTCGCTGTAGCTAGTGGGAGATATCTTCAGAAATAAAGTGGGAGTCGATAGCCTGAGAGGACTTCTGCCGCAGATATAAAGCGTGCTTTTGTCCAATTACATTGATAAAATCGTCATATTGATAGTCAATCTGAATCAGAGGCTGATTGTGTTCATGGTTTGCTTAGTAGCCTCGTCATTTTGTATTCACAGAGCTATTGATTTTTTAAGTCCGTCCATCTGTTACACTTCACTGTAGAGGAAAAAAGAGAAAATATTTGTCTGATTGATTGATTATTGTTCCTACTGGAGCAGTGTGTACGTGGCAGGCAAGCTCTAAATAATAAATTTTTATTATTTTCCGCTTGCCCTCTACGTTTTGATAGCATCCCACATTTTTACTGCACTTGGGTAGTCAGTGTCAGTTCACTGGTCAATGTGGTGTTGCGAGAAGTGGCTGGTCAGGCCACTTAAGTTGATGAGAGACAATCTGTTACCATTGTTATGTTTGAATACTGTCAGATTCTATGGCATTGTGTATGAACTTGGCCTGTGTTACTTATATTTTCCTTGTCCTTGTGCCTATTTCTTCACTGTCTATCTCTGTAGCAGAAGAGTGTATAGATGAATGTTTGGTAAAGTAAAGGAGATAAAACAGCTGGAGCAGTTTCATTAATACTTGCCCCTTGTCTGTGTTACGAAAGCAAAACATTTTTGTTGTGATACTATATACTTTTAACTGTTTATTTGATGTCTGTATACCAAAGTGCAATTAGCAATTGGTTGATAAAGAATATCCTTGCTTACTTACTTACGTATTTATTTACTTGCTTACTTACTTACTTCAACAATTGTGCTCAGAGATGTGGTCCGTGGTTGAATGAACTTTTGCCTGATGAGCTTATACAAAAACAGTCTTAACAATGGCTGACCCAGTTAACTGTTTCTTATGGGTTATACGCCCTTTATACATGGTCATCATGACTGTTTGATGTACTGGGAGATCCACTAAAGACAGAAATGGACCAGCCAATGAATTTTGAAATCTATGAGCTACTCTACAGTACTAATGGAAAATTAGTCAATGTGAATTGGACGCATGGGAAATGTAATTTAAAAACATTTACATCCACTTAACACTCTGAGGTGCTTTCAGTGTAAGACTTGTGACTGAGGGGTTCAGATAGTGTTTTATTACTCCAACTGGAAGGAGTTTAGCAACGTAATTGGAGGAATAATTGTATAGATCAGATGAGTGAGTAGAACAGAAAATGGCTGAAACAAAACGCTAATGAAACAGTTTATCTATGAATTTTTAGACCGAAGGCGGAACCTCACCCAAAAAATTACCCTTGCAATAAGTTTTTCTTTTTCAGCCCGAACGGTTATTCAGTGCTGTAGAGTTTTTAGTTTAATGAGCTGTGGAGAGTGTTCATGGGGCACAAGTTGACCTAGAAGGACATAGAAGTGAGTTGATAAGTATTATGAGTTTGTATATTTGTTTTATTGTATCCCATATTATAATTAGTTGTATTTTGTGTGGTGTCTTCAGTCTCAACTATTAAAACCAGGCAGCATAGATTACGAGAAAGCAAGTCGTAATAAATCGCTGATACGCGAGGAGGCTCAAAACGTGATGCAAATCGCTGAACCAGGTTAGAAGATTGAAGTTCTTTTGTAATTTTCTGCCTGATTTTGTCTGATTTTTCCACTGGCCTGCACTGAAGAATAATTGTTCACGTGATAAAGATAATTGACAGCTGTGTATTCAGTAGTGTGTAGAATGATTGATTGATTGATTGGTTTATGGTTTCACAGCGAACAAATTCACAGGTGACTGACTCACCTGCAGTAGCACCTGCATCTCTTGGTGATATAATCTGACAGTGTTTGACTAAAACCACTACATTCATTCTAAACTTTCCTATTACTACATGTATCAGATAGCGGTGTGTCTACCTGTTTCATATCAATCAACGAATATATTATTATATTATGATTTGTCTAAAGGTTAATTGAATTTGGGATAAAAACCTCCACTGATTTCTATATAGATTTGGTCTATGATAGTGCTCATTATAATAGGGATCCAGTGCATTTTCAAGACCATATAGTATGGAGATTTTGTTTCATGCAATTAACGAGTAGTCAGTAACTAGTCAGGTGCAATGAACTTCACTCATATCTGTTTGCGACCAGTTGTAATTATCTTCCGTGACAAAGTTCTAATATTACGATGTCTACAGTTTTATTGAGTGTCAGACAATTTATGCAGTGACATTTGAGATTAATTTAAATAATAAAAATTTAGTTTGATAAATGTGCAAAATTTTTTAGGGCGAGTCAGCTGAAGCAGTAACAATAAAAAGATATTGGAAGCAAACTGTAATTAAATCTTTAAATGAATTTTGTTAAGTGATACAAACAGTTCGTCTGTTGAAGTGAGATTCTTGTCACAATCTGTCGGCTAATTCTTGTACATACACATATAATATTATATACTATATATACCGGTACACACAAACACACACACACACACACACATATATATATATATATATATACGTACATATATACAATTATACATACATGTATTAACATACATATTACACACATTGTGGTTCTTCAAGGTAACAGTCAAACACCCATGGAACTGTTAAGTATTCATTTATAATAATAATAATAATAATAATAATTTATGCTTAACAGGTGATAACAAGCCGAAAGCCTACTTTGAGGTTAAGTCACCTGCACCCGTTGATAAGAAATTAGCGGAGGCACAAATGCAGCAGCAAGATCAGAAGGAGCAGGTAGCGCCACCTGTTGTCAAAGACCCGGTAAGTTGGTCAGTCTATGCATATTGATGTATCGTAATCGGATACGTATACTGGAAGCAAACTGAGTAGACAGTCTTGAAGGGGCACTATATAAAATTACGGTTATAATTGAAAGTCACAGGATGCTGATATTGAAAGTCGCAGGATACCTATATTGAAAGCTGTAGGATACCTATGTTGAAAGTTGCAGGATACCTGTATTGAAAGTTGCAGGATACCTATGTTGAAAGGTCAAAGGATACCTATATTGAAAGTCGCAGGATACCTATAGTGAAAGTCGCAGTATCTCTACCTGGTTATTCCTTAATTTCCTTGATAGTTAGCACGTTGGACAGTGATATAAGATGAGTATACTGACAGTGGGGAGAACTATTCGCCTGCCCTCGTATGCCAAAGCTAACAAATCAACATGTCGAACAACATGTGTTTATCAACCACAAGAAACGAGATTAATGATATTGAATTGTGCATAATTTCTTATTGTTAATTATTATTGGTTTTTTATTCTCCTTTGTTAGCGATCTCTGATTGTTTTTAATCTTTACTAGTCAACTACAAATTTACTGATTACAATTGATCTTTGTTTTCTCTTTGTCATTTAAGGAGACCGACGATAATGACAAACACAACGCCGATGTCGATGCCAATCAAGTTCAAAACGATGACGATAATCGGATAAAAGACATACCCGCAGTTACAAAAAGCAGAGATAGGAACTTAGGTATCTTAGTTATGTTTAGTCTTTAGATAAAGCTTGATGTTTAACACTTTGACAATGTACAACTGCTCTGAAATTTTGTATGACACAGTTTGTTAAATTTTCTCATACATAGATGCATATTTATTTCTACCTGCATGCTTGGGTACAAGCATACATTTACACTTGCAGCTACATTCTTGGTTCTAGCCCCAATGTACCATAGGACCATAGCTGCCCAACATCATGCTTATGCTTCTGTTGGTCCTTCGCTCTGGAATGACCTCCCGTTGTTTGAAGACTTTTCTTTTCTGATGGGGCTTGCGTACTGGGCGCGCCTTTGATTAGGTTGTACTTCGAGAGGCACTTTAGAAGTTGTTAGATATGATACATAGATCCTTTAATGTGTCTACACTTGCATGCAAGTGTAGACACATATTTATATGCATATGTGTGTACATACATGCATACCTACATGCATATGTAGGTATATAATGATACATGCAAGCCTCAGTACATATATGTGACCTTGGCCAAAAAAGAGACCACTTGTCGGAAATGGACTTATTAACCATTAACATAAGCTTATACCATAAGCAAATCAGGCTAAAAAATTTCAGAACGTTTGGCCAAAAATTTATGCACTTTTAAGGAAAATATAAAATATCATTTGGTGGGAAATCGCTCTATAAATATTGAAACTGTCTCTACCCGATGCTTTAATACAAGATTTGGGGCCTTAATGCATCGTGTGGGGTAATATAGTTCGTTATACAGTGAGTCTTGGTGGCTTCAGATGCATTAATTAGTGCGCAAAACTCAATAATCACCTGTTTTACAAAAAAAGACCATTTCTGGCTGATGCATGATTTAGTGGTCCCTTTTCTCCACCGAGGTCGCGTGTACCGGTACATACAAGAAACGATTGTTTGGGGATTTTTAAGGCCTCTAAGATTTTGATGTCATTGTATGTATTTATATATGGATGCATGAAACAGTTCATACAGAACCTAAGTGATCTCCCTGTCAGCCTTCTTAGTGCATCCAACCTTCCCTCTTTTAGGGGAACTTTGATCCCTTCTGGTCCTCCCTCTGTATCCTGATTTAACTTTAAATTTATGTTTGTTACACACTGACATTTAAAACATCGGAGAAATAAAAACTGTTACGTTATGTTAATTGGCCAACTCCAAGGACTGATGAGATGTAGGGGCAACTGCCACTGTTTATTTTATGGAAAATTATGAAAACTGTATGGAAATATGTTGTAGGAGTTGTAAGAAGCATTGATAAAAATGTGATTGATCGCATTCCTGGAGATACCGCGGTTAAGGAACCACCGAGGGAAGAGAGGAACGTAGTTCCAGGACAGGTACCACCTCCAGCATCAAAGGATGAGAATCAGCAAGCAGGTGGAAACGAAATACCAAATCAGGTGGATAAACCACATGACGATGTTCAACCGGGTCAGGTGGTGAAACCAGGTCAAGTCATTCAGCCAGGCCAGGTGAATCCTCCAGGTCAAGTGGTGAACCCACCGGGAAATGATCGGCATGTAGCCAAAATTCCAGACGAGGATGACATCGAAGAAGAGGAACAGGTTTGCACTGGATAATCAATCAATCAGTCAATATTCGTTTAATCATGATTCCAAGCTGACACAGACGCAACTTGTTACAAACAGAAATGCAGTAGAGTTAGTATTTCAGTCAACGATCGCAGATTATTCTGCCATGATTTAAACACAGAAGTACTGCAATATATTCATTATATTCGTTACGTTAGATCAGTGGTTCCCAACCTTTTTCTGAGCACGGCTACCTAACTGAAATTCATTCGGTCAATGGCACCTGGCCTTAATTTCATTCACTTTTTTTCTAGTTAATTCTTTATTTTAAAGACGAACGGTCCTTGTATTCAACTGCAGTGTTGCAACGATTTACACATTACTTTAATTTTTAGATAAAATTACATTACAGGCCTCTGTGTGTGTGTGTGTGTAATCTGTATAATCAGTAGCTCTTCATATCATTTTGACAAAAAAGTTAGTTACATAAATATTATGCTCCCACAAACCATTGGGTACCGTGACTTAAATACATTAGAATATAGCATTATAGTGAATGCATGCTGTAAGAATGGTGCATTAGTTAGTTTTATTAACACTAATGACGAGCGTGTACTAAAAGTTACTGGGAAAAACCAGTGCAACTCGTCTTTAAAGCGTTCATACTATTTTATTGTTTTTCAGCACTTCATTTAATAGCTTTGAAAATGAATTTCTGTTTTAAACCAAAACTGCTAAATGAGGCATGTACATCTAACTTCGGTTGTGTGTTACAAACAAATTTGGAAAAACGAGTAATAACAATTGTTGTACAGCTGAACAGTTTAGCACAGCCAGTGTCTAGATAAGAAAAGTTGTGTAAATATTGTTTAATAGCAAGATGACAGATTTACAATTGTTTTATTGGTAACTTTATACATGAATAGGATAGATTTTTATGTGATTACTCATATGTATGTATGTATGTATGAATGTATGTATGTATGTATGTATGTATGAGCACTTGTTATAGCGCCCCTTCAAGATTTCTACTCAGAGGCGTTCCCGACTACAGCGCGGACACTGAATCGGAGTTTCACGCCGAAGCGCATGAGCAATTGCGAGTGAAGGACTTGCCCAGGGTCCCTACGCGGCGGCTTTTGAGGTGGATTCGAACCCGCAACCCTCCGGCTGCAAGGCACCGAACATACCCCTACACCACCGCGCCCCATTGGTCAGAATCTGAGTTGTAATCTTTTGTGTTACAGGCAGCAAATGAGGGTCAACAAGGAAAACCTGATGCGAAGAAGAATGCAGACAATGAACAAGAAGAAGAGTATGAAGACAATCAGGATAACAATGGTATGATTAAAATTCGTCTATTGTCTTGACCATTGATTTTTATTCCTGTTCATTTCGGATAGCCGAACAAGTGCTATCCTGCGTGAATTTGAGAAAATGAAAGCCGACAGATTGTAAATAATTAATCATTAACATGCTGCAAAATGTTACAAACCTAAATTCTTTGTTTTAATATGTTTGGTTACCATGTTTTAGGACCTTTGAGAAGTTCATAAATGATATGGTGTAAATCTCAGAAATTAATTAACCCTTGATCTGCGTGAAATTCTCTAAGTTTGAATGTTTCAACCACGGTCTTGATTTGTTTCAGTTGAAGCAGTGATGAAATGTTGATTCAAGGTTTCTTTGTGAATGAATTTTTGCTCAGGGACTATTCACCTGATGTATCGATCTGAATATGCCTCTTAACACTTTAACAATGAGCGTGTACTAAAAGTGACTAGGAAACCAATACAGCTCGTCATTAAAGTGTTAAAGAACTATTCACTGCATGAAATATATGTTTGTGTATGTGCCTCTTAAGAAACAATCACTCACTGTATCTATCTGAATAGGCCTGCAATCTTTTCAGAACGAGACTTTACATTTCTTCAGCCACATAAACACAGCTGCATTAGCTTTCTTGTTATTTTAATGAATGAATGAATTAATTAATCGTATCAGATTTACATGCCAGGTGTCAATAATGCTCCAACTACACCACTCCAGACGTCTAACAATGGCTGCTGTTAGGTTCTTATTGTTAATAATAATAATAATAATAATAATGACAATTTATATGGCACTGTAAGTAAGTAAGTAAGTAAGTATATCCTTTATTGAAAAACCAACTGCTAACCGCATTTTGGTGTACAAAGATCATCAAATATAAAAAAAATTAAGTATAAAGCATCCGTGTGACAAATGCTTTACGAGATAGAGAGTTTGCCTTAGGTATTATTCTATTGTGGGTTCTGGGGCGTAGCGAGTATGAAACAGTTTTCACGGGAGGCAGTAGTTGATGTAATACATGTGCAGGGTTGCTGATGATGGTAGAAAAGAGGTTAGAGTAACACTGCCATGCCACTACAGGGCGCCTCACAGTCAACTAACAGCAGCAGGGTAAACATTAGAAAATAAATAACTTGAATGTTCCACTGTTTTGTTGAGCAACAGAGCTTCTTTGTTACTAATAATTTTGCATTGTTTTCTGTGTCAATTGTAGCAAAAGACATGTAATGACGTCATCCTGTTTGTAAATAATCATCAGTTGGGCCTCAATGGTTTGGACTCTGGGAATTTCGTTCCAGCTTTGTATCATAGACTCATGGACAGAGGAGGGTTCGGCTGTAAATAGTAGTTGTAGGTGACTAATATGTTTATGGCCTAGTTGTTAATAATTAATATAACATTGCTAATAATTTCTCTTAATGTTAGGACTTTATTTTAATCTGTTTGTGTTTATTTTAGTTTGATTGGTTAAAGTTTGTTGGATTGTGTCGACGGCACAGTTATCTCTGTATGTGTGTCTGGCTGTATGTTTGGTTGTTTGGTTGTCTGTTTGTGTTTGACATTTGTCCGCTCGTAGGCCAACGAGTCAAAATTTAATTTTCTGACTTAAATATGTGTGAGTTTGTGAGACTGTGCTATCAGATTGTGTACATTTCATTTTCATATATATGGAATTGTTATCTATATGTTGGACTGATGTTTTTGTCCAGCTGCACCGCTGTAGGTCTGCAGTTATTGTACACATGCTTTTGTTGCACCGTAGTTGTCTCTAAAACTGAGCTATAGTAAAGCCATGTAGGGGAACTTTGGGTGGCACTCATATGCTCTGTTGTTGGTCCTTAAGCCTGGAAATGTAATCAGCACATTGCAGGCTTGCTGTCTGCTTACCAGATTATTTCAGTACTAAATTCTACTGCTTGTTGGCAGAGGCATTTGTTTGCAAACAACTTCGTCCGGGGAGGGGGGGTTACTCGGAGTCTCCTCATCAGGCTCAAACCCACAGTCGCTGGATTACAGACCAAGCATGCTAGTGCTCCAGGATGCATACTAAAGCTTGCTAACTACTATGAAAATGTGGCTGCACTTCTCGTGTTTGTGGCTGGTACATCAATAATTGGCATTTACAACATCCTGTTTATGTGCTCTCTACCATAAACTGTTTTCACCTCTTGCCCTCTTTGACAACCTGGGCCTGGTACGTGGAACATGAATACTTGGTGATTTCAGAAAGGCAACCAACAGACAACCATCAGATAACCATGCTTTAACGATCCAGTAAAGTTACTATCCCAAGTCCAGAAACTGTTGGAACTTGGCTCAGGGTTGTTATAAATGTGGCTGAGATCTTATTATCTTTACCTGTCGTAAAGTAAAAGATTTGGTATGGTGCATGTTATTAGTTGATAAACAGAGTGAGTGACTAAGCGAACACCAAAATGTCTGTGCTCATCGAACAAAGTTTTTAAGTCAGGCATTCTATAAAGTTACTGCATGTTTTAATTTAAAGGAAACGCTGGATTAATTCTTGTTCGAAACTATGTTGTAGTGAAAGTTTATGTTATCCTTTGGTATTTGTGCTGTTTATCAGTAGGTTGTTTATTTTCTTATTGGAATTCATCTGTGTTGTTATTCTTGATTAAAATGCTTTAATTGTGTTTTAACTCGATTAATGGACTACTTGGTTTCTGGTTGTAACAATTATTTTAAAAGTTCAATAAACTCTGGTACCTATTCTGGTGTTAATCTGGTATATTTTGGTTATTGAAAGAAACTTGGTGTTATAAATGAATGTACATTCTGTAGCAAGTCTTATAGCATTCTTGAAATGATCGGGAATGAATTGCAAAGGCTGATATGTGTGTAAAGGATGGTTGTTTGGTGTTCATTGGAAGAACAGTTTTTTTATATAGAAGGATATGCAGAAAAATGTAAATCTTACTGTTTTTCTACAAGTGCTGGTCCTAGGCTTATTTAGAATCACAATATGGTGAGTGGGAGGAAACAGGTTATGTAGTTGGCTGTTTATCTGAGTAATTTTTCAGCTTTGAAAAGATTCTCTTGTTGAATCTGAATGCAACTGGTGTTGTTAGCTGAAAGCACTAACAAATACCAAGTACTCTGATTTCGATAATCAGGTTATTGTATAATGCTGGTGTTTGTAGGCTTATATATATATTCGTTTATTTGAAAAAGAGACAAATCTGGGTGGCACACCGCACCCAGTTACATGTCGAAGCATAAACCAGACAAATAAAATAATAGATGAAAAGAGCTAACAGAACTCTGTCAGTGATTACGGGCAAAGAGGACTCTAGGAATAAAGTTTTTAACATCCTTTTCTGGTAGCACAAATGGATGCAGTCTAGGATGCAGGTTGTAGCGAGTTTTGGCGAGAGGTGGAAAGAGGCTCCTCAGAACGTGATTGTTATTTCGTATCACATTACTTAGGAGCCTAGCATCGGCTCCAGCCGCTAAATCCTCCATATTGGGTGACGTCGCCGGAAGGAATCCAAGTCGCCGCATCCGGTTCAGCATTCGCTCCATTCTAGCTCTGTCTTCGCCTAATGTGAACCCCCACCAGGCTGGGGCAGAGTAGAGGAGCCTCGCGACCGATGTGGCTCGAGCGACCTCTTGCAGAGCCTCAGAGGACAGTCCATGGGCCCTTAGTATAATACGTAATGCGTAGAGCGATCTTGAGTATCCCCTCAGCAGATCGGAACAGATCAGCCTTGACAAAGGCTGCTGGGAAGTATGGGAGACTTTCCATTCCATTTACATTCACAAAACAAGAGTAGACTACATGTAATTGTCTAGTCACCGTGATGACGCTGATTAGGTTGAATGTTAATTGCCATGGCTGGGTTGCTCCACGTGCCTAAACATGTCTATAGCCAAGAGTTCATTTGTTTATTAAGATTACAACTTCAGCAGTTGTATATCTCGTTTTTGTCCAATCTGCCAGGGAGCGCCTATGTGAGTACACTCACTACAATGGACTCTGTTAATTGTAATAATACAGGAAACTTCGGTATTTCGAACTTCCGCTTATATCGAATAACAAACAGTCAAAGGCCAGATCACAACCAATGTAAACGCATACAAGTATAAGCTTAACGCTGTTTTATCGAACCTGCTTATATCGAAGTTTCGCTTATTGCGAAGGCACTGCTGTCCTTGCCAAACTGTTGACTGGTTACCAGGGCTTTTTTAAAGGAATTTTTAGAACTGCACAACCCATTCACTTTTTTCAAAAAGCCATGGCAAATTATTCCCAATGACCTTTTTTTAGCCACTTTTAACTGCACAAATATACTTTTACAACTGCACATATTCATTTAGCACAAATATACTTTTACAACTGCACATAATATGTGCAGTTGTTCATTTAGAATTGCACATTTTGTGTAGAACTGCACGCTAAAAAAAACCTGCTGGTTACCATTCGACTGCCATTTTGCGCCGTGTTGCTGTTGGCCTAGTTCTAGCTCACTGAAGAATAATCAGATTCTTTGATAATGATGATGAGACGAAGGCTGATGCTTGTGTATGTCTGGTCAGTGGGAGGGTCAGTCAGTTGAGGATAGGCGTTGTTTGATTTCGCCTTCGTACCTAAGCCTTGCTTTATTGACCTAAATCCTAGAGCTTCTGAAAGGTTGGGTTATGAAGACGAGGGTGTTTTGGCGACAGTGACACCACTGACACCGGCGCCAAATGTCTTAGAGAAGTTGAAAGGGGTAGTAGTTATCAGACGGTGTCAAAGCTTTTTTAATGGCGCGCCAGTGGCAATGTTTTCCAGCGAGTGGCGGCCGTGGTGCCGAAGGTGCCTGAGCAAAATTGGAGTAGGAGTCTGGGAAGGGGCTTGGTGCGCTCATCCCCCAAAAAATAAATCTTAGATGGTGCATTTTTAGCATACAAACAGTCTTAGTTTTGATCTTAATTACCAATAACCTCTGTAGCGGAGTGAGGATTTAATATTGAATGACTTGTTACTAGCACATCAATTTGATTTTCGCATCATAAGGAGTGAAAAATGACAAATTTGAACTTTTATTCTCAAATTGTGTAGTCTTCGGGCAAGGTTCCGGGGGCCAGAAAAACATCTTCGGAGAGCCACAAATGACCCCCCAAGTGTATTATGTATAGAATGTTAGCTAATTAGGAGTCCGATGAGCATTTAGGAGCCATTATTTTGAAGACCAAGTGAGCACATTTTTGCACAACAAAGGAGTTGGCGACTATGACTATTGACTACAGAGCTGTGTACGGAGTTGACCTGAGTTCTATGTTTAGTTTTCTGTTGTCTTAAATTTGTTGTGTTGTTGGATTTATCATTTGTAGAAGAGGAGGCCGGGTGTGTGTTGAAGTAGGCTAAATGTAAATTGATTTTGCAGTTGTGATGTTCAAGCATGCCACATCACTTTCGTTTATGCCACGAACAATGTGCACAGTGGCGTCTATCCCCCCCTAAGTCATTGGAGCAAGTAACCCCTCTGCTCCCCTTCCCATGGTACGACATTAAAAAAATTTTAATTCCCCCCTAATTTCGCAATGAGGTCTTCCCCCCCTATTTCTTGGATGGAGCATTTGCTCCAAGGCTTACATGGTGTAGACGCCCCTGAATTATGTGCATATGTACTTGCATTTTCTTTGGTCTGATAAGGCGTTATTTTGTCGGTTTAAATGCTTGGAGATTTCTGACTCTTCTGTTTCTGATGTAGCTAACTCGTTCTTAGGGTGAACTCCGATCGTTCCCAGTGCGCCAACTGCTATTAGACAGCATCGTCCTTTCTCTGTTGTCTGCCTTATGGTATGGTATGGGTTCCCATTAGCTTTACGCCTGATGCGTAGGGTTCACTGAGATACGTTTTATTGCAGCCTTAAGACCGTCCTATTGGCGGGGGTTGGGTCGGGAACAGTTACCTTAAGGGCGGTATATAAATCTCCATAATGAATGAATGTATGATTGCTCTGGACTTCTACTTAGACCTTAGACCTTAGTCCTTCCTCGCGCTGGCAGCGCATCGGGCGACACAGCCTATCTGTGTCGTTTCTGTTGCGGTAATTTGTTTTACCCGGGAGGGCTGCAAACCCTCCGCGGAACCCTCCTCCTTTACCCGGGCTTGGGACCGGCACAGGTTCCATAGCAGGAACCTGAGGCGGAGTCTTTAAAATGCAATTAATTAAAATTAATTATAAAATGCACTACACTAAGGTAACTGTTCCCGACCCTTATAGGCCTACTAACGTTCGTACATATATATTCGTATGTAATGTATGCATACATCCTGTGTTCATAACCAGTATCGCAGTTATAAGTGCTTGTGTAAGTTGTGTATAATGAGGAACTCGGTCAAGCAGGGTAGTAAATAGTCTCAGCATGAATCCAATCCTTCAACAGCAAGACATGAATCTTGAATTCTGGATTAAGTTTTGAAAGGTGAGAGTAGGCTTTAATTAATTAATTCATGCCTGGGAAGAAAAATTGATCCATGAGCAACATTTTTTAAAGGAGGTAGGCCTACGTTGAGCCATTGTTGTAACAGCATTTGGCTATGGGTTAACTCTTATTAAAACACCGGTTCTCGTCCGATCACCGATGGTGTATTGATTAGCGTGCTGGACTGTCAATCGAGAGGTCGGGGTTCAAATCCCCGCCAGGGCAGAAATTTGGTTCGAGATTTCTCTCCACCTGCACCTCTAGCCAATTCAGCTATAATGAGTACACTGACCGTACACTGTCTGTGGGAAAAGAAACGGCAAGGGAGATGCCTGGCCAGTGGCCACCCGTCCTCATATGCCGAGGCTGAGAAAATGACGTCGCTAATGCTTCATACCAATCAATCAATCAATCAATCAATCAAAACTCTTTTATTGAAGCCATGTCAAATAAAAATCACATAACATTTAACAAAATATCAGGATTGGCCGCAATGGAGGAGTCCCAAAAAGGATCAAGATCCCGCTAATATAACTAGGGACACCTAAAACAACATTTCAGAAATTTGAATTAGTGATAGCTAAATTCTTAACAAACAGTGCATGACTGCCTCAGGGCTAGCTTAAGGGAATGCTCTTCTAACTCCTATAGGGCCTACTCTGGTCTAATGACTTGTAACAGAGTCCAATCATAGGCTAATACCCACTCCATCAGTCGCACCACCAGCGGAATGTCATCCAAAGAAGTGTTTGTTATATCCACCGTAATCTGATAATGAAGAACAATCGTAATCGTTATCGTAAACTCGAAACTTCTACAGCGCCCACAAAAGCGAAGTCGCGGGAACCAGCTTATCCACAGGCGCTCAATAGAGGCAACGTCACGGAGGTGGAAACACCGGCACCTTCGTTGGAAAAACAATAGGCCTATTGTTGATAAAAGAAATGAAAACAGGGCTTGTTCTTCATACAGAGAATTACAATGAAACAGTCGTCATCTTCATTGGAAATGAAAGTAGATAATTAGGACGTCATAAAATATTGCACGCATGAAATAATGACGTCACCGACTGGAGGGTAGATACAGTATGGCGTCATAACCATAGGCATGACGTCATTGCTATTCGCTGACGATAAGCAAAGTATACTGATTTCGTTTTCTGAACTTGTATCCTAGGCACTAGGGCGTTGGCTCGTTGAAGGCCTAGAGTTGGCTGCAAGCGCCAAGGAATAAACTAATGCGGTTGTAGTCTGAAGAAATACGGGATTAATTAGACGACGTTGTGGCTCCGAAGTCAGCTTAAACGTCATGTTCCCAGAGCAGCCTTAAGGTATCGGCTACTACTGTAAATTGGTAAGTAGTAAGAATTGTATTGTATTGTATCTAAAGATTTATATAGCGCCTCTCTCAGAATAACTATTCAGAAGCGCTCTCAGCACGAAAACCCGGGGGAAAAGAAACGTCCTTAAAGAACGAGAGACCAAAGAGGAAAAACTAGTCATTAGTTTAGCCCTTAATGAGGGGAAGGTCATTCCAAGTAGAGGGACCAACCACAGCAAATGCCCGGCGTTGAGCCAAGGCAGTCCTAGTCCTAGGAACAAAAAGATCTAGCCAATCAGCAGAGCGCAAGGCACGAGATGAGGTCGCAGACAACGGCTTTCGTATATAGTCAGAAAGATACTTTGGGGCACTGCTCAGCTGCGCCTTTGAGACTAGCAAGAGGATCTTATAGGCCTAATGGATGCGCGCAGTGATAGGAAGCCAGTGCAGAGATATGCGACCAGTAGCGTTTGTCTGGGTCTTCCAGTAGGTAGGCAGTAAGGTAGTAAATAAACAGCTGCTGATATATTAAGTGGACAAAGTCGATAGCAGTCGATAGCTTAGCGCATGTCTTCGACTTGAGGCCTTAGCGACGGCGGCTGCAGCGGCGGAGACTGGGTCCAGTCGATAGCTTTAGCGACTGACTTCGACTTGAGGACTTAGCGACTGGCGGCGGCGGCGGATGGCGGCGGATGGCGGCGGCGCCTGGGACTAGTTCAGTGAAGGTGAGAGAGCTATCTAGGGTGACACCTAAGTCACGGACACTATAGATTTAGGAGCCGTATAGAGCCCGTATAGGGTTCTATCTGATGCCCATGAAACTGCTGGCAGGGAAATGCGCTGCTAAGCCCACTACCCTGTCAGCTTATTCATGGGCATTATATGGGACCCCTATGGGATGCTCACAGGTCCCGTATAGGAAAAAAGGCCTATATTAGCTCCATGTGGGCAAACTGGTAGGGATGGCTTATTCAGAGTTTAGAAAACGTGGGGGTACCCGTACCAATGAAAACTAGGCTACGTCTTGGCCTCTGTAACCGAACAGATGGCGGAAGTTGGCAATGGGGTTTACTGGAAGTCAAGCATCAAGTCGTGCAGTGAAGGCCTTTGATGGAGGTGAGTAAATTGTTAGCTCGTCATAAGCCACAGAATCAAATGCCTCGTGTTATTTCTTCTGGCAGTTGACTTAATTAAATTCGTTTAATTTACTTGTTCTACAGAAACGTCTGACGGAGGAGGATTCCCACTCGAAGCAAGCAGTCTGCAGGGGAGCCAGTGGCTGAGGCAGTCCTTCCCTTAGCTGGTCAGAGGACTGAGGCATGTACGAAGTGCGTCGATCGACGAAATCGAATCGGGTTTCTTGTGAGATACCCCTCCCAGAACCAGGTAATCAGTTCGATAAGCGATCAAGCTTACAAGGCATGTATGTATGTATGCATGAGCACTTGTTATAGCGCCCCTTCAAGATTTCTACTCAGAGGCGCTCCCGACTACAGCGCGGACATTGAATCGGAGCTTCACGCCGAAGCGCATGAGCAATTGCGAGTGAAGGAATTGCCCAAGGTCCCTACGCGGCGGATTGAGGTGGATTCAAACCCGCAACCCAAGGCAAGGCACCGAACATACCCCTACACCACCGCGCCCCACATGGTAGATCGATGTCGATGGAAATGGTCCAAATAGAAGCTTAACACGTCTGACATCATATTGGCCATCAGCGCCTCTGATTTGTTTTGCTCTCCGGTGGCGCTATATAAATGTTCAATTACAAATAAAATTCGGCCAACGATTACACAACACCTGACATTTGCTCGTTTTTTCATAAGTTTCTTTAATTGAATTGAATTGTCACTGTCTCGTAAATCACGGGGGACTGTCCCTCAAAGTTTTGACTTGGGGTACAGCTGCAGTGTTGACTTCTCTCCCCCCCCATTTAACCTTCTGATGAGGGACAGCAGTGAGGATTATTGCTAAACCAAGTATTCGTGAAACCATGTAGCCTACTTGACCAAGCACTAAACCAGTTGTAATTGTATTAATGTAATCGAGCATTTATAAAACGCCACTCAGCCATTCAGAGGTGCTCCCTCCCGATCCAAGTCAGTTCTATCCCTAACAATTGAAATGGACGTCATGCGTTTTCAAAACGGGAACAGAAAGACTGAGGAGCTCAAGCCGCAATTTCTGTGGAAGGGGGGGGGGGTTCCAACCAGAGGGGCAACATAAGCACAGCTTCTAGATTGAGCAGTGGCGTATATACAGATCAGAGCCTGGCCTATACGATGTTCAATGTCATTTGCTATACTATTAACTATTAGGCCTACATCAGATTAGAGTACAGACTATACAGGATATTATTAATTTATTATAGGATTACAGGCTATAGATTATAGGCTATGTATATTCAGTAGACCTGTTTGATGCGTTTTACGAGTATAGGCCTCTGTAGGCCTATATGTATCTGATGTAGGCTGATAACATAATTATCTGATCTATTGCAGCCTATGTAAGCTAACTAAACTTAATTAATTTTAATACAGATGAAAGCGAGCTGCCCACTCGTAATTGGCGACCTCCATTGGAAGACTACACATCGAAAATTCATGGAATCCAGCCAGAAGACAAATACCTATCGAAAAAAGTTAGGTCGGTCCAGACAAGGGTCGCAATTAACCCTCAAAGTGTTCAACCTCGCGGGGGCGGGAAATTATTCCTCCACTGCAACGATATTTAGTCATTGTAACTGGCTTTGGATGAAGCCTTTAGCCTAATGGTTTCGTTTTTGTTCATGACTTCGCACGTATTCTTTACATTGATCAGTTTCGACGGTAGTTTAACTGGTTTCCCTGCAGCCACCTGCGTTTCGACCTGCAGCTAACACCTGCTAAGCGGAATCAGGCCCGCAGAGACGGGGCCAGAGGGCAAATGCCCAGGAGCCAGGCGATTTTTAGGTGCCCGGACTGGGCCCGCAATGAACTTAAAATACTAATTATAAGCTCAAGCAAATTAAAAGTGTTCAACGATCTGTCATGAAGCAAGACAGACTGAATGGTCTTGCAACTCTTGCATTCGAATTCATTCATTCATTACGAAGTTTTATATAGCGCCCCTTCAAGGTTACTACTCAGGAGCGCTCCCGACCCCAGCACGGCTGAAAAGGACAGTTTTGAGGCAAGTATAGAAAGATTCAGAGTGGATTCTGGGACGCAAGCGCAGCATCAAAGGGAGCCCGTTCCAGAGGGACGGGCCAACCACTGAGAAGGCTCGATTCTGCTTAGTAGCTGTGCGGGCAAAAGGGACCATGAGCACGCCCCGCTCAGTAGAGCGGAGAGAGCGACGACCCGGTGCACCCAAGGTAGGGCAGCAGAGGTCGCGTAGATAGGCAGGGGCAAGGCCGAGCAAAGACCGCCAGACCAAAGCGATGATCCGATACGAGATCCGCTGCAGTAGGGGGAGCCAATGAAGCACATCCAGCATATAACCTGAGACGTAATAATAATAATAGTAATATGATCTGGAAAAATCATTGAACTACGAAGATATTATAAACGATTTTTCTGCAGCTAAATCCAGAAAAGTTGCTTTTTGATGAGCATAAATTTAAAAACAGTTAAATTAAAAAAATTAACAACTGATTAAAGTCATAGTTGTAGGCTATATATAGCCTAAATATAACATCGTGAGGTCGTACCCGCGCTTTTATTATTTTAATTTGTTTTTTTAAATTTCTCATGAAGCCTAAAGATATAGTGACTGCTCTGCCTAGGAGCCAGGCATTTCTGTCGCCGCCTCCAAATTTCTCATCTACGTTTATCTACTTCGCCTGGGTCGGGAGCGCCTCTGAATAGGGATCTTGAAGCCTTGAAGGGGCGCTATATAAATTCTGATTGATTGAGTGACACTTCATTTTGTAGTGCGCGATAGTCTAGTGGTTAGATGGTTGGACTATCAACCGAGAGGTCGTGGATTCCAATTCTTGCCAGGGCGGAAATTTTTTGCGAGATGTCTGCTTCACCTGCACACTTAGCCAACCCAACTATGATGGATGAGTACACTGACTGTCAGTGATGGGCAAAATACTTTTCAAAAGTATTTTGAAAATACAAAATAAAATACTTTTCAAAAGTATTTTGAAAATACAAAATAAAAATACTTTTCAAAAGTATTTTGAAAATACAAAATAAAATACTTTTCAAAAGTATTTTGAAAATACTTTTACAAAATACTTTTCAAAAGTATTTTGAAAATACAAAATAAAATAGTATTTTCTATTTTGAAAATAGAAAAGTATTTTCAAAATAGAATTGTGCCCATCACTGCTGGCTGTACACTGTCAGTGGTAAGAGCAGACGGCGATGGAGAGGACTATAGTCACCCCACCAGTCCTCATATGCCGAGGCTAAGTAAATGAAGGCTAATACTTCGTCCTCATGGATGCATCCTCCTCCCCTCTTCCTCCTCCTCCCATTCTTCTGCTCCTCCACGTCCTCCTCTTCCTCCACCTCCTCCTCCTTCAATTCCTTCTCCTGATCTTCTCTGTGGCTGGCCCGGTGACCTGGAATGGGCTTCCGGTGGCACTGCGTCTGACCTCAATAGGACACTCTGCTCAGTTCTTCTCTGGCCTTAAGACTGTCCTGTTTGGCCGAGGTTGGCCTGGGAGCGCTCCTGAGTAGACTGTCTTGAAGGGGTGCTATATAAAACTACTGTAATAATAATAATAATAATAATAATAATAATAATAATAATAATAATAATAATAATAATAATAATAATAATAATAATAATAATAACAGTAATTAATTGATCGGAGACCGTTTTCCGCTACAACTACGGTATGATCAGGCTATATTATTATGCGTAATTACTTTTATCCATTGTCATAAGTTTCCGCCTGCTCTCAGCTGTGATCTACCTGCCTATTGTGTGAACATTGTCTGTTCTTTTGCCAGCTATCAATTATTACAACTGTCTGCCTGTTTTCGATTTATTCCGAAGGGCTTTCTATGAGGACCAGGACGATCTGATCGAGAGCTTCGTTTCTCTGCTCAATGAAAGAGAATCGATTGCAGCTCGACATCTTGAACTGTTTGAGTCAATCAAGAGAAAAGCCATCCTATATGCGAAAATCTCCTTCCTTTCGAACTTGGTAGGCTATAGCACACATGTACTTTCACTGTGTTTAAATACTTATCCGCGTGGAATTCAGAGAATGGCAAAGACCAATATGGGTTTAGGGTAGAGGGCAAGGCAGGGCTGTATCGTCTCGAGACAGGGTTTTTAATGTGCTAATCTCGTTCTCGGTCTTGGTAACCTAGCTATTTGGTTTGGTCTCAAGGTAATTTCTTGACTTTTAGAAACTGTCTTGAAGTGAAAGTCTTGTTCTGCATTGGACAAGACAGTGGTCTCATTAAATCTCGCGCTAACTGGTCCGGCGAGATGATGATGATTGATGATGATGATTGATGATGATGATTGATGATGATGATTGATGATGATGATGATGATTGATGATGATGATGATGATGATGATGATGATGATGATGATGATGATGATGATGATGATGATGATGATGATGATGATGATGATGATGATGATGATGATGATGATGATGATGATGATGATGATGATGATGATGATGATGATGATGATGATGATGATGATGATGATGATGATGATGATGATGATGACGATGATGATGATGATGATGACGACGACGACGATGATGATGATGATGATGATGATGATGATGATGACGATGATGATGATGATGACGATGATGATGATGACGATGATGATGATTGATGATGATGATGATTGATGATGATGATGATGATGATGATGATGATGATGATGATGATGATGATGATGAAGCCCTGGCCAACGGTTGCAATTCTGTACGAGGATCTAATATGAATGCGACACGTGACTGGTTGCAGGTGCTTTTGGTTATCAAGGTGGCCGCTGCCTACCTGTCGGGGTCTCTGTCCATCATTGTTTCGGTGATTGACAGTATCGTCGACCTGTTCTCCGGCATCCTCTTCTGGCTCTGCAACCACGCCATCATCAACAGAGACTACTACAACTACCCTCAAGGTATGCATATATATATATATATGTTTGTATATGTATGTATATATATCTACAGTGCTTTTTTTCTAGAAAAAAAGGTTCCGGAACTCAACAAATTCAGAACAGTTATAGTGGCATATTTTATGGTAATATTTCTATTTCATATAATATCAATATCAATAAACACTGAAAGCACTTAGATTAAATAAAGATATCTAAATAATTTACAAAAATGTTAATGAAAATTTTTAATTAGCTGAATTATTTTTTAATAGCTGAAAAAGGTCCCGGAACGGCGTTCGGGACCGTTCCGGCTGAAAAAAAGCACTGTATATCTACATATATATTATATATATATATGCCTACAGACGGAAGCCAGTTTTTGCAGGGACTTCTTTACAAAGAAAAGAATTTAGATAATTTATATGCGCCTATATATCGCGGCCTAATGGCTGGCTTCAGGAACTGATGATGATGATGATGATGATGATGATGATGATGATGATGATGATGATGATGATGATGATGATGATGATGATGATGATGATGATGCTCATGGGCGTCCGCAGGGGAGCAAGGAGGAACATTTGCTCTCCTGGAGTTTGCAATTGTTATTTAAAGAATAGGAATATCAGACTTCTGTCATGCAGAATTTACTTAACACCAAATTTCCATGGCAAAGCAAAATGCTCCTTCATGGAACAAATAGGGAAAGCATGAATATTTTAAGATCTAACGGTGACCAAATATTGAAATAATTAGAAAATTATTAATAATGGTGCCCATATACATTAAAATAATTAAAAAATAATGAAAATTTAATCATCAAAATTAGTGCTGTTATTAAAATTAAATTGTTGTTAATTGTTAAATTTAATAACATAGACCTGGTGTGACATCACACTTCTCAGACCCCCACCCCCATGTCACACATCGTCACAAATTTCCGACCCCCCGACCCACTAGGTGCGTGACGTCATTTATGGACGGCCCCTTAACACAATAAACGAATGTATGATACTAGATGTTTGCCCGTCCTAAGACGGTCGAGTTTAGGGAGCGATATAATTATGATGTAGTAAATGCATGGTTGAAGGGAGGACGAGACTGGAGCCAGTAGCAATCATCGTCTTATGCTGCATAACGTCGGCCATCTCCTTCGAAATGATGGTCGAATCTGTCCGACGAATACTCGCTCTGTCTCAAGTCGTTCCCCAGAATAAGATCCCCAAGTACGAGATAAACGAGACGCGTGAATACGTTCACTTCAGGGATGCCGAGGATTACGCGCACAACATAGAGATGAAGAAAATCGTCTTCGAAAAGGAGACGATCATCATCTTCTCCGTCAGCATCGGTCAGCTCAACACCGTTTATTTAAAATTCAAGTTCTTAATCAGTTGAGTATTCATTTTATTTCAGTAGTTATTTATTTGAGTGTTCGTTTATTTGAGTGTTCATTTATTTGAGTGTTCATTTATCTGAGTGTTTATTTATTTGAGAATTTATTTATTTAAATATTCATCTTGATATTTATTAATTGAAGTATTTGTTTAAGTACCAAGTATTTATTTAAGTATTTATTTATTTAAGTATTTATTTATTTAAGAAATCATTTATTTTAGTATTTATTTAAGTATTTATCAATCAATCAATCAATCGATCAAACTTTATTGCAACAAGTTATTTTACAGAAGTAGATTCAGTTTATCAAGATGGTAACAATACAATACAATACAATAACAAGGAAGGCCCTTAAGGGATGAAAATCCCGCTAACAGGGACACCTATTTGCTTAATCTGGGCTTAACAAAGTGGCAGGACGTATTTATTTATTTAAGTATTTATTTATTTAAATATTTATACATTTAGGCATTCGATTATTCAAGCCTTTATTTAAGCATTTATTTAAGTATTTTATATTTAAGTAATTTTAAAATGCATATTTCTTTAGGTATTTATTTATTTAAATATTCATTTATTAATGTATATATTTGACTATGAATCGTCTATGATTATTGCATCAGAAAACAAACCAGAACACCAGTACAAAACAAGTAATTATTTACACAAGTATTTATTTATTTAAATAGTCATTTATTTAAGTATTTATTTAAGTATTTATTCAAGTATTAATTTATTTAAATATTTATTGTCCTTATAATAATGTTTAAGCGTGCGTGCTCTGCAGTTAAGCTGCTGCAGCTGCATCTGAGACGAGTGTTAATTGAGCAGAAACAACATTCGAGAGTCGTTTCTCGGAGTTCACTCAGCAGGTTCGAACCCAAAGCATGCATGCATGCGCATAGGCCTACATACATGCATGTATGCATGTTTGTATGTAAGTATGTACGTATGTATGTATGTATATATGTATGTATGTATGTATGTATGTATGTATGTATGAATGTATGTATGTATGAGCACTTGTTATAGCGCCCCTTCAAGATTTCTACTCAGAGGCGCTCCCGACTGCAGCGCGGACACTGAATCGGAGTTTCACGCCGAAGCGCATGAGCAATTGCGAGTGAAGGACTTGTCCAGGGTCCTTACGCGGCGGCTTGAGGTGGATTCGAACCCGCAACCCTCCAGCTGCAAGACACGAAACATACCCCCTTGAGGTGGATTCGAACCCGCAACCCTCCAGCTGCAAGGCACCGAACATACCCCTACACCACCGCGCCCCACATGTATGCATGTATGTAAGTATGCGCGTATGTATATATGTATATATGTATGAATATATATGTATCTATATATCATGTATGTAATTCAAGTATGTATGCATATTTAATATATATGTATGTAATTCTATGTATGTATCTATGTATGCATGAATGGATGCATATGTACAATGTAAGTATGTACGTATGCATGTGTGCGTGTATATATGTACGATATAATTATATTCATGTCGACTCAGGCTGTCATTCACTAGGTGGGCTAGGTGGCGTTGGTAAAATGAGCAGTAGGACTAATGGGCGACTTGCATGGCTGCCATACAGTAAGCATATGTATGTGTGTACGTATGCATGAATGTGCGATGTATATATGCATGTGCTATGTATGTATGTATGTATGTATGTATGTATGTGCGTGTACATGATTGTGTATGTGTTTGTGTGAGCGGGATTTGATCTACAGTAACTGAAAGCAGTTCCTCTTTTTCTCTTCTGTTGAATGCAGTCGTTAAGCTGATGCTCTACCTGCTGTGTAGGCGATTGCCCAGTCCGAGCATCCAGGCCTTGGCACAGGACCATCGTAACGACACCCTCTCCAACTCCGTCGCACTGGCGTGCGGCCTCATTGGTATCGTCTCTAGAAGATTTCTTCTCTCTTTCAATTTTTTAATTTCCACACTGTAATGGTAGCAATTTAAGCTGTCATCTGAACAAAATTGATATATTATTTCAGTGCTGCTAGGAACCAGCTGTTACTCGTAGCTACGATGTAGTTTGAGTCGTGTTTGAGTTTGACTGCAGACAATACTTGCAAATCAGACATTTATTGAAATTACTAGGTCTATAAAAACTAGCAAATATATAGTTCAATTTTATAAAAAAATATAGGCCTACGTGCTTTGTAGTTTCCTGCATTCTTTTGAGTTCTTTTATAACAGTTTCACGTACAAGCAATGTCATCCAAAGATTTAATTTCGCAGTTGGAAAATATGATTACATTTTTTTGCAATTATTTATTTGGGGGGGTTGAACCCGTAAACCCCCTAAATACGCCCATGGGCTTAGGCCTACTAGCAAACCCAACGAAACAGTGCACCTCTGCACCAAGTAGCCTACTGACCTAGGCTACTGTACCCTAGTACAGTCACTAAGAGAAAAGCTGTGCACATTTCCTTTGTTCGTGCACCATATGATAGGCCTATAATCGCCTTACCAGTTGGCTTAGGCACCATATGGCGCCCAGATTTCAGTCAGGAAAAAACCTTGCGGAACACCACTGGTGAGAGGACATGCTTGGGATTAGGTTTCGGATGTTTTAACGGCGAAAGAGCGGGAAGACAGATAGGACTGAATCCAGAGGAGAGCAGTGTCAGTAAAACCGAGCCAGAAAGAATTAATGGAGTAATATGTTGTGGTCGATGGTGTCAGGCTGCAGAAATGTCAAGAAGACAGAGACAGCTAGGAGATTTGTTGATGAGAGATGGCAGAGACAAGTTTATTATAGAGGGAAGTGAGTTTGACAATTATACACGAAAGCCCCCGAAAACAGTTTTCTAGAACGCGGCCGAACTCCCGAAAGCAATTCATATAGGCCTAGGCTAGTTAAATTGTAAACATGACATAGACCTTGCGTGGCCTTGATGTATATCGATATACTGCCTATTCACATCTTTATTTGTTAATGATTTTCCTTCGGGTCGGACTTAGAAAATCAATTTGGGGGAACCGGTAGAAATTCGTTTCGGGGATTCTGGTTTCGGGGATTCGGCCCGCAGCCCCGCACCCGGCAACTAGTATTGTTCACATACAGCGTTTTGCTTGTTTGATTTATTAAAAAAATCTATTTTTAAGAATTCTGCGCAGAAGTTTTGTTCACGCTGGTTTGTCGACTTGATTTATCTTCAGGCATAGGCAGTGTTTAATCTAGACGTCTCTCGGAGGGAAAGTTCCCCCCAGGATCGAGTTCCCCCAGAAAAAATGAAAGACATGTAATTTTGCACAGAAAGTGTGAAATTTAGGGATAATTCCCCAGGATTTATGGTCTACCCCCGAATTTGTGTTGGAAAACTCTCGTTACTACCCCCTCGGTCGAAAACAACTTTTCAAATATGTGGGATACCCCCCGAGAACCCTGGATCCCCCCCGACAGCAAGGGAGTAGATTAAACACTGCAGTATAGGGGCCGTCCATAAATGACGTCACGCACCTAGGGTTGGGAGGGGGTCGGAAGTGTGTGACGATGTGTGACATGGGGGTGGAGGGGTCTGAGAGGTGTGACGTCACACCAGGTCTATGTAATTAAATTTAGCAATTAACAACAATTTAATTTTAACAATAACAGCACTAATTGTGAGTATTAAATTTTCATTTTTTTAAAATTATTTTAGTGTATACGGGCACCAATATTAATAATTTTCGAATTATTTCAATATTTGGTCACCGTTAGATTTTAAAATATACATGCTCTCCCTATTTGTTCCACGAAAGAGCATTTTGCTACGCCATGGAAATTTGGTTTTAGGGGGTCAGAGCTTTGTGACGTCATTTTTCAAGGGGTGTTACTTTTTTTGTGACGAGGGGGAGGGGGTTCAAAATCGGCCAAAATTGCGTGACGTCATTTATGGACGGCCCCATAAGCTGGTTCCCAGCTCTCTAGTAACGTTGCTCCGATGGTTGTTACATTCAACCCGTGTTACTTTCGACCCCAGTCTCCCCTACAGTAGCATGACTTTCAGTCATTGTGATGCGCAGCGAGACAATGATGTGAATTTACATATAGCAAGACCGTACACTAAGCCGGCCAATGGTAGGCCTGTCTGTATAAAGCATTGGTTTCATAATGAACATTCTAACGGATGTACAAAACATTATCGCTCATCTCTTCTGTTACGATTAAATTTTGATCTCGAGAGATGTTTTTCTATTGAGAATTATATTGTACGTGTTTTCCAATGTCTGTTAAGGTTCCAAGGTCTTTCCATATATCGATCCAATTGGAGCTATCCTCATCAGCATTTATATCATTTTCAGCTGGACGCAAACAGGATGGCGTAAGTAGATTTCTTCATAACTTTATAAGGCCTTCATATTATATAAATGTACGGTAATTGAACATTTATATAGCGCCCCTTCAGGGTATCTACTCGTTGGCTCTCTCTACGCTAGCCTTTATGATGTTAAATGCAGAGTCGAAAATCTGTACTTAACTCTGGGAGACAGATTTTTTTGCACGCCGGATTTTCGCATTTTTTTGGGAGGGGGACAGATAATACCCAGTCAAAACTTTGGGGGGGGGACAGCTCCCCTCTTTCCCCCAGTGATTTATGCCACTGGTTAAATGTCATCACGAATGAATAAATTACTTCAATTAAATGTAAATGTATACGTGTTTCTATAGCGACCGTATAATGGCCTCGACCCTGCTCACTTATCAGTGAATAATTGATCGGACGAGATCCTCTTCCGTTTGAATGGGTGCCATGCCATTTAAGGTCCCAATGAACGGACAGTGCTAGCCCGAGATTTAAATCTCTGAAAATAAGCTAGCATCGGAACGGCAGTTTTACAAAAAGGTGTTAAATTGTTAATGCAGTATATCCCCGATATGGTTCATTGATGTGGTCTCGAGACCGCGGTCTTCGTCTCGAGACCGAAAAAATGCGGTCTTGGTCTTGGTCTCGAATGTGCCGGTCTTGGTCTCGGTCTTTAAAGGTGCGGTCTCGGTCTTGGTTTTGGTCTTAAAGGTGTGGTCTTGGTCTTGGGCGTCTGGTCTCAGTCATTCGCCTTTGGTCTTGGTCTTTGGTGGGAACTAGAGTGGATTATTTGTTAAATGTTGTCGATATTTTCGGTTATTCAGGGACTTCTGAGATAGCTTCGAATTCATGCGACGATCCGCCTATATATATAAGACAAAGCGAGAGAGGACCGCGTTGTTCGCTTCTTACCAGAAGCCACAAGAAAACGTTGAGGCACAGTTAACCATGACCTCTGGTGCTTTATTGACTAGTTAAGCTTACATTGATGCAGTTTCTCGAGGCAAAATCAGTAGCCGGGCAAACGATGCAGATCAGGTATTTGGTGGGGAATTTTTCTCTACTGGCAAAGTTTTTTGTATTCCGCAACACCTGCACCTACTGAGAGTGTCTTTAGCTATAGTGTGCTCTTCATGAGACCTTGAAGACTTGGGGACAAAAACCATAACTATAAATATAATGAGCATCAGATCTGAATTATGGGAATATGTAACACTACAACAGTTACTGAGAATTGCGTTTATGGGCTTGAGGCTTAGATCTTGGTCCCATATGATGCGGTCTTGGTCTCGGACCACGCGGTCTTGGTCTCGGACCGAGACCAAGACTCTCGGTCTTGGTCTTGGACCACGCGGTCTTGGTCTCGGTCTTGAACCAGTCGGTCTTGGTCTCGGTCCCCGCGGTCTTGGTCTCGGAATTTTGGTCTCGTCCACAACACTGATATGGTTGATCCAGCCGTTAAAATTCTGATCATGACTGCAATCTGACTGCACCGACTTAAGTTTCACTCAGGTTTCAGTTTCAGCCACAATCAGTTTAGGCTGAAGTTAGCAACTCTAAAGCAGGGGTTCCTAACTGGGGTGCATGCACCCCAGGGGTGTGACATGTCATTTCAGGGGTGCAACAAAGAGGGAAAGTATGAATTATAAGAATGCATTGATAATACATCATACATTTTTGAGCTGTCATAGGACAAGTATGGGTAAGACTGAAGATTAGAAGTTTATTTCCATGTAACATTGTAAGCCTGTAAGGTTGGCCTAAGGCTTGTAAGCAGAAGTTTCAGTAGTAACAACTCCGTGTATGCGTCTTCAAATGCAATAATACTTTTGTAGGGGGTGCGAATATTTCCCAGGTGTTCAGGGCATAGAAAAGATTGAGACCCATGTTCTAAAGTCATATTTTCTGACTAGTGCATGCACATTATTTATGTCAAAAAATGTTTCAAATGAGTTTACATCATTGCTTATTCTAATGCTTAGATCTTTCGGTTTTAAATGGAAAAATATTTCTGTGAAAATTAACAGTTCAAGTAGAGATGCTGACCGGACTAACAGCTCCACCGGACTTTCTGAAGAAGATGACCTGGCTTGCATTAAATCACCATTCAAAGATAACATACATTGACACTGTAAGTGCCTTCTACTTTGGAAATAACTTTCTTGTCGAGATTCACATTGTACTGCCCGAGGACATGAACATCCTGGAAGCACACAACATAGGCGAGGCACTTCAACAGCGACTGGAAAGGCTGTACGAAGTCGAAAAAGCATTCGTACACATTGACTACGAAATCACCCACGACCCAAAGACAGAACACAAAGTCATCTAAATCGACCGAAGTGCATTGTAAATCTCATCATGCATACATAATGCTGATTTGCTGCTTACTTTGCGACTGGTCACCGTATCAAATTGGTAGAATGATCAGTCGGCAGTGTGTTTTACTACTGTAAAAAAATTAACAAAATATGTGTGAACTGTTCACATCCTTGCCTCTTCATTCACTTAACCGACCACCATATCAAATAACCATCATGCAAATATAAAAACAAGACTGTTTACTTTTTCCTAGATTTGCTTCCAACAAATTGTTTTTATATGGTTGGTTCCGCTCATTAAAAACCATATGCAAATCCTATCAACGAAACACAAACTATTCTGATATACAAAAAATATTTATTTACTGAAATGATCAATACCATCTTCAAGCCAAGTGTCTTCAATAGTAAACGGTCACAAGTAATAGTAAATTAAGGACTTCGTGAACTAAACTGAAAATCTGTGCTGGCTTTCAACTTAGACTTATTCCACTTGCAAACTGTGAAGTTCATTGTTGATGGCATGGTGCAAAACTAAGCAAAAACGCCATCACGACGTGAACATTACACTTTTATGACGAGAGTGTATTAAAAGCAACTGGGAAACCAATGCAGCTCGTCGTTAAAGTGTTAAAGGAAGACTGCTGTGTGCACCTGAATAATGCACAGGCCGAGCATGTTCATTAAGCTCACGTAGAAAATGACAGATAGAGCATAACAGTTTGGAGGGAGTTATCAAAGTCGACGATTGTTGCAATGCTCAGGCAGAGCTGGAGGTGGATGTTGTCAACTTGCTTAAGTTGCTTCATTCGCAGGACGCTACAGGAAATAGTCAGCTTGTGGCTTCTTTGAAGGAATCCCGCGTTGTTCCTGAAATATACAAATACGTATATTACATTAAACCTTAAATTCATTAATCAATCAATCAATCCAGAATTTCTAACAGGTTATGAAATAGAAAGGAAAGGCTAGGTAAAAGCTCATTTGTTACATGCTTCTGAAATACAGTTATCAGATGAAGGAAGGCTCATTCGCCATTACCGCGCTAGTAAAAACCCATTACCGTGGTAAAACCAAAATTGCTGCCCTCATTACTGTGTTATTTACCACGCTTTTACCATGGGAAAAATTACCATGTCACTCTCTATTCAGCAGTACAAACAGTCTTTACAGGCAACTAATTTGAATCACAAGATTACTCGCAATTTCACTTTACAATTGGACATAATTGTGCAGACAAAAAGCTCACTAATTTCCACAAACCTTTATGCTTGTTGTTGGATAAATTTTACCAATTCAATTACCGGTATTAGCATAATACCACATGACCCTGAATGTCATCTAATCAAATCATGATGAAACTGTCAGATTAGCTGTGTTTGTAACTGAAACGTCAGAATCAATTGCATAGTGAACCGAACATTACTCAAACCATAGCATCCAAAACACCGACCTGTGGTGCAGCTTCAAAGATGGTGAAATTCCTCTGCAAATGTTCATCCAGCTCCAGAATTGCTGCCACATTTCCACACCTGTGTTAAAACAAACATTGGCATTGATAGACAAAGCGTATACCCAGAGATGAACTTACAACAGCGGTCGATATTTCAATTTGTTTCAATCACAAAAACTTTAACCAACTGTCATGGTCTAGATCTATCTGAACTCATTAAATGATTTATGTTTGATATATACAGAGTTTATCCTTCATTTATTTTATTTTATCTTATATTCAGTTTAACCTAAAGCATCAATTCATAATCAAATGCTGCTCATATATCCAGACAGAAGTAGTAGATCCAATCTGATACTTCAAATCAGTGGCAACCTTAATTAAGGCATCTGCTCGGCTACACTGTCATCACAAGCAACTTCTGAAGACAAATTCAGAGTCAGTTAACAGCTTGGCAGGAGCTTTGATACATGGGCCAGATTCAACAGTAATGGTGGCATTTATGCTTATGGTAAAGGAATCCGGTATGACCAAATAAAATCAGAAAAATTAAAAAAGGAATGCCTGGACCAACCTGTAACAATAGTTTGGTGCTGACCATACAGTGAGGACAGTCTCGTTAAAATGCCACTTATAGCCCTCCATGACGAGCTGATGAGCACGGCATATGATGTCCAAATTATTGGCTAAATTAAACTGTTGTACAACGTCGCTCCCAAACAGATATCCGGCTCCTCTTGGAGACACTCCCCAACCCTGTGTATCTATGAGCAAAACAGAACACGTTGGTAAACGGAGCAAACAATTAATTATATATTGGTTTATTAGAACAGACTAACAAACAAGAGCAAGTTACATAATAGATAATCCAATTGTTTAGTCACTCTACTACTGGTTTTGTGAAAAGTGATTCAAGTATACGCTAGGTCCTTCTGCTTGGCTCTATGGCAGTGCTTCCCAATCTTTTTTGGCCACAGAACACTTTTGATTTGAACATTTTTTTATGGAACTTATTATGGCATAAATGCATGGCATCTGCAAAGCAGACCATTATAATGCATGTTTAACATTAACGACAGTTATCAGGATATATACAGTTTTAATCCCAAAGATATAGAGTAGAAATTATTTTAAGTGTAGTTTTCCCATGGAACCCTGTCTCCACCTCAGAATCTGATTTAGGATTTAAGAACACAATCAAACAACACTTAACAAATTTTATTCATGGAACCCTTGTCTTCCCCTCACAGAACCGTAGGGTTCCGTGTAACACAGTTTAGGAAAGCTGCTCTATGGTATAAAATTGCTTAAACATGGGAGGGGGCTTGTTAAAGGTAGGCAATGAATTAATAGATCTAAGGTCGATAGTAAGTTAAGTCTGATAGCCAAAATATGCACAATACAAGCTCAGATTTCTACACTACGCTGATTTCCTAAATTTCCTAGGTAATAAAACCTACGGAATTAAGAAACTTAACTCGAAGATGCTCCATTGACAAAACATAAAATAAATTGATGCACCAACAATACCATGGTTTGCATCAATTAGCTAAATAACAAACTGCATGCTGATTTCTTAAATCTCCTAGGTAATAAAACCTACAGAATTAAGCAACTCAACTCGAAGATGCTACTCCCTTGAATACGTCAACAAACTCTCAATAATTTTCTTCCAGAAACCAGAAGGAATTTACCAGCTAGATTGCTTGCATTCATGTGTAATTCCTTAACACTTCAATGACAAGCATGCACTAAAAGTGATTGGGAAACCAATGCAGCTCGTCCTTAAAGTGTTAAACCAGAAACTATATGTAAATTCTCTCATATCCTAGTACATCATAGAGTAGGCCTAACTGCCCACTTCCCCTTCCTCAATCCCCAGACTGCAAGTACAAATCACAATGAAGGATTTGCTATTTACTTTGCGACTGGCCAAAGTAATCTGCATAACGGCAGTGGCATCTTGTCCAAACAACTTGCCCAAGTTTGTTTCCTCTGTTCACTAAGCCGAAACAAGTGACTCCTAGATCATAAAGTAAAGGCTGAAATAAGTGCAACATGAATAAATAGCACATTTAAATAACTTCTGTAATACTGATCAGGAGGCAGTATGCTGCAGTAAAGCATCATTCACAAGAGTAATGATTCCTACCTTCTGGATCTGACCAGAGGAGATCACACATGGGACCATCGTGTGGAACCTCTTGTTTCCTGTCAATTCCACGGATCTGGTCGAGTGTCTGGATGGATGGTGACAGACCGCCATGTACACAAAATATCTAAGGAGAAACAAAGCATGGAAACAATCAAAAGCTCGCACCAATAAAAGGAAATCTACATGCATAACTTCAGGTTTTCAATCTAAATCTTTCACACATGGTAAAGACACCAACCGACAGCTTACTTTTAAATGAAAAAACTTAAAACTAAGCAGAAAAGCAACAAGGCTCCTGACTAATAAGCAAAGCTAGGAAACAGAGGATGGAAATACAAGTGTGGTATTTACAGTGGTAACAGTTATAACTTTGTTCACTGTAATTATTAACATTAAGCTAACAAAGTATGTTATGTCAGCACTCTAAATAATTGAAATCCTTGAATATTATACATCTTTTCAACTTCGGTTAAGTATTCTGTATTTAAAAACTTAACATTTTAACAAAACTGTTTAATGTGCAGGAGCATTTTTATCTTCTTATTTAGTCTCTTTGGAATAGGAATGGGAACACGAACAAACTCAATGGGGATGGGACAGAACTAATGGGGATGGGGACAGACCTGAGGAGATGGGAACAGACCCACAGGAATGGGGATAAAGACAAATTTTGTCCCCGCATCACTCTCTAATAGGGAAGGCTCTTAATCCTATTCTTAGGCCCTTGAGCCAGCAATAGATAATCTCACAGTTCTGGACATGGGACCAGCGCATTCCAGTTTGTGCCAGTACCAACTTCTACTAGGTGACAAATACACACATGGAGGAACAACTTGTCCACGCATTCCACAGTCAAGTCTTTGAAAACAGTCAATTTCACAAAAATAAATTCACAGAACGACAGAAACTGCATTAGACAAAGTCGAGCCTGTTAAGATAACTCACATTTCCGTCGATGATGGCTGACAGACTGAGGTAGTCAAAGATTTCTGTGCAGTAGCGCCAGACGGTTATGGAACCATACTTTCTCAAACATTCATCATAAAATCCGTAGACCTGTGTTATTTGTCGGCTCTCGTGGTTTCCGCGAATCAGTGTAATTCTGTCAGGATAGCGTACCTACGAATAACACAATCAATTTTAACTCCTAGCAGTGAATTAAAAATTGTCTTAACAGTGCTCAGTAAATGATAAACTTACACAGTAAATGGCCTTTTTGGAGCAAAAATAAAACCAAATGAATTATTAAACAAATTTTAATAGTGAACTATTTAAGAATTAACTATTAATTAATCATTAACTTCCGCAGCCATAGATTAAATGTATTCCCAATATGTAACGACAAATACAAAATTAAAATTGCATTAATTGTGTAATTTCATGTAAACCAAAGTGCGGTTATGCAGTTGGATAAATAAAGAATATACTTACTTACTTACTTACTTATCCCTTAATAGTATTATTAATATTTATTGCTAGTTAGTAGCTAATTAGTAGTTATTTGTTCATATCAGTAGTCTTGTTTTTATTTTTCAGTTCAAATATCTTCCTTCAACCACAAGGACAATAATACCGGGGCACCTTATTGAATATAAAAAGTGGTCTTTGATTAATCGTTACAAAAATGTAATCGTTCAAATTAATTAACGATTAATCGATTGATTAATCGTTAACTTCCACAGCAATAAAATGAAGCCAACAGTACTTGTAAACAGTACTGCATCAATGTATCATATAACAAATTCAGTTGTACACAGCCTATTTAGAAGATGATGAAGATGAACAGCAGTCCCTTGAGCTAGCTAGCCCTGAGATGCAGCCTTTGGTATGAAGTGGTAGAGACTTAATTTGCTTGGCCAGGTATATGAGGGCAGGTAGCCAGTCCTCTCCCTTGCCATCTGATCTTCCCACTGACAGTGCATGGTCAGTGTCATCACAGCTGAGTTGGCCGGCGGCACAGAAATCTCTAAACAAATTTCTGCCATGGATTCATAAATCACACAATACTGTATTTCAATATAGCCCTGTTATCTGACAATCTGTTAACAGGAGGTCATGGTGACTTCCAACGACTGTGCGTAAATGGACTGCATTGTATTAAGAACCAACTCACCTTGAGTGCAAGAAGAAGGAGGAATGTTTCCACGCTGTAGAACCCTCGGTCGACGAAATCACCCATGAACAGGTAGTTTGTGTCTGGGACATCGCCACCAACTTTGAATAACTCTTGTAGGTCATAGAATTGCCCATGTATATCTCCACAAACCTTCACAAATAAGTTTAAGAGTCCACATTAAAACATACACAAATGAAAATCCACAATTTATAACTACTAGATGCATGTAATTTCTCAGTTGCAGTGATTCCTCTGGCTATGACACGAAGGGAATGCAAACCCAAGGCCTTTTTTCGAAACCCGGGTTTTCTGAGAGGCTCTTTACAAAAGGTTCTTAGGTAATAATAAAGTAGTAACAAATGAAGCCAACACAAGAATTTACAGGACACACAGTGACAATTGATGCAAAATAAAACAGCCATGACACTATCATGGTTTAAACTTTTTTATGAATGGATTATCCATCATTCACTAGTTGCAGTAACAGTATGTCCTAAACTACATCTTTACAGACATATAGACAGATATGGCTCCATGTTTCAGAAACTTAAAAGCACTACTGCTTAGATACACAGATAACGCAAGTGTTGAAGAGCTAAAACAAAAATCTAAAAGCTATCAAAATAACACATGAATGAGTAACCATAATTAATTCATCCACAACTAATCATTACTAACTTAAAATGTCAGTGAATTACCATACCTTATTAAGTTACAATATCGAGTTACTACATGCATTAAGGAGGGGCGCTATATAAGTCCTCTGAATTAATTAATTTACTAGTGTAAATAGGAAATATTACCGTAACTGGTGCGTCGATGCTCTGGACGTTGCTTTCCTCGACCAGAATTTCTCTTGCCTTAGCGCAGAGTGATTTTACTTCACTCTCTTTAATTATTTCACATCGTTGAAGTTGTGCGATTTGTCTAAAATTTATTTAAAAAATTTATAAGCAGTTTATAGCATAACAGAAACTGAACAGTTTTAAACCCAATCACAAAGTGACATGTTTGATACCAAGTGCCAAAAATTAAAAAATAAATCCATCATAGGCAAATGTGGAGGTGCCAAGGTGCCATGGTGGCTGACTTTTAGCGTGTCTAGTGGGCTTATCCACGCCAAACTGAAGTCCAATCTCTTCAAGAAATTGTACCGAGTACTTCAATCTGCCACATTTTCTCCTTGTGTTAAACTTAACCTACCATAACAGCTCCTCTTTCATCTATGGTCTCCCAGCAACCAGATCATCTTCTTCGTACAGTATTTCTAGACAACCTCTCTGCGTTCATGCAGTGAGCTGCTGTCATGTGCTTAGCTTTTAAGTAGCACTTTGAAATTTTCAACTAACTTTCTATTATGAACATTTGGCCAAAGCACACAAACAAAATATATTGGTATGTAAAATCACAAATTAAGTGATCATAATCGCGAATTTATAAAGAGCCACTTTTAATCAGAGGCACTCCCGACTCAGGCCAGTGTCTTTACTGGCAAGAAGAGAGGTTTACAGGTGCTTGCAGAACTGATCATAGGAAAGAGAAAGAAAATCAGTCCAAAAGGAATGACACAGTCAGTTCCAGCTGGAAGGGCCCACAAAAGCGAAAAAAGTGATCATGGAAACACGTAATCAAAAGTTTAAAATTAAACAAAGTTTTCCTATTGACCGGTAACTTACCTGTCAAGATCACTGAAGTCGGACATTGTAACCTACAATGTCAAAAGCTGAGTTACAAAGACAAAAGTCGATCCTTTTACGTCAATATTAAAAAAATATTTGTCAATCATTTTTCGATTTAGAAAAAAATGCAAGATTCCTATTATGACTACTTGAGAAATTTAGTATTTCAAAGGCAAGCACATGATTTCACCTTCAAATATGTGATTTAAAGCCTAATTATATTGGATTTATACAGTGGCTCACGTACAAAGATTGGCAAGCTTATAGAATTGGGGGCTGAAGGATATAGTGCATAAGTTTACTGGCATCGTGTCGGTTAGGGTCAGGTTAGGCTTCGTGAGGGTCGGTTAGGGTCAAGGTTAGGGTTAGTGTCGTCATTAGAAAGCATGGGTACCGTCCGGCGTTCACGCAGCATGCCCAAAGATACTGTATAATCCTTCAGACCACGATACTATAAGTTTGCCCAAAGATTTACCAAAACACTGTGTGCCTTGTACAAGTTCGCAAACGTTACGACCGAATTACATTTTATTAGCAACATTCTACGGTGGCGATGGGTGAAGAGAGCCACCAGCATCAGCGACAGAAGATTCACACGTTCACCGGTAACTAAAGCACGAGCGTTACTATGAAAACATTCGCCTTCAGACGTCAAACCATGTAAGCAACAGCATAAATATTACTACGAAAGCGAATAACAACAAGGCTACTATACTCTTTCGACTTAAAACAAATATGATCCATTGTGTAAAGCACTACAACACGGCTAGCCTTTGTTGCTTTACAGAAGGAAGGAAAACGGCAAATTAGAGAAAAAATGGCAGAAATCAACTGAACGTAAAAGCGTGTTGTTACTGAAATGAACTATGTAATCACGCAAAGTAACTTTTCTTCACAAAAGACTATTTATGATATGGTTTTAACTTGACCAACCAGAAAATATAGTCCAGGCTCAATTCGGAAGAGATTTTACATAAAATATTCGGAAATTTAAGAATTTTTGGAATAACGCCCGGAGTTTCAAATCCGCAAGCTATCAACTGAACCCTAACTTCATTAATATTAAAACAGAGCTTCTGCGCATGCGCATTAAAATGTTTCGTCATTCAATAGGTAAGCAGTTCGAATGTCTTTGACTCTAATGTAATGTAATGTAATGTAATGTAAATCTTGTATAATTTCTCAGCGTCCACCAAAGCCACGTCAGGGAGACCAGTTTACTCACCGGCGCTATATCACATCAAGTCCGCAATAGCCAAACTCCTCGGTTCTTACATAATTATTAATCTTCTCTTTTGGAAACTTGAATGTTATCAGCTAGGCCTATAGTTAACAACAGTAGGCCTACTGTCTAATCAATGAGTAATCATCCATCATCGAATCTAGTTAATGTCCCTAATTAAACGGGGCTGCTGCCCCTTTTGGGTCTCCCTATTCCAGTGCACTGAATGTATTATATTGGAACTGTTATATGCATTGTACGTTGTTCTGGGAAATAAAAGTTTTGTTAGTTGTCAGTTCGATTCGGTGCCAGATCAAAATTTGGGGAGGTCAAGCCGAGGAGACAGCATGGTGCTATGTTGGCAATCGGTGATGATCGTGGCCGTGTGGTGACGCAGGAGTAGAATCAGGATAGGAGAGCTTGAAGAGTTCGGTTTTCAGTCGTGAGTGGAAAGCAGAAGAGGCCGGAGAGTGCAAGCGGAAGAGAGGCTGAGCTAAGAGGTCTGATCGAAGTTGAAACTGATCGTAGCCTAGCAATCGTTATCGTAAACTTAGCTTTTTCATTGCCTTATGTAGGCCTAATTAGGTCTAGGACAAGTTAATTTCCGTTAGCATGCGTAGACAAATCCCAGCAACAACTATATGGGAAATAATTTCTGGCAATAAATTGAAGTTATGGAAAATAGGCTAACAACGTAGACATAAATTATAACCACATATCGGGGGCCCGATAGCGCATTGGATAACACACTGGCATACATGTAGAGAGCGAAAGGTACCGAGTTCGAGATCCGTAGGCGGACATGCTTTGTAGGCTGCTATTAGCGCCGTGTATTGCAGGCTAGCTGTCTGTTCTGTTATTAGGCTAGTAGTTAAGATTTGTCCTTCTGTGATTTGTGTTCTTGTGAATTGTTTCAATTGCATAACATGTACATGTAATCGTAATCGTAAACTCGAAACTTCTACAGCGCCCACAAAAGCGAAGTCGCGGGAACCAGCTTATTCACAGGCGCTCAATCAAAACAAAATCGACAGGCAGAGGTCAAAATCCAGAGAGTCAGGCAAGCAGACAGACAGGCGGCTAAGGTGGATGGTGTTTGGTGTTGAGACGGCGAGGTAGGCAGGGAGAAATGCTGGATTCAGGATAGGATTTAGGCCTATACAGCGCAGAGCGTTTGCAGGCGCTTGAGTAAAGAAAAAATATTATTAGGCCCTATTATTACACTGTCAGTGGAAGAAGTCCCTCTAGGCCTATAGGACCATAAAAATAACTTGCGTTCAACATTACTAGCAATTACATTGTAAGGCCTAATAAACTTGGAAGAAATCAAATTTAGGCTAACTAGACCTATTATATCGAGATCTGACGCATTACGCAATAATAGTCTATCCTGAAAATGTTTTCCTTCTGGCTTCGACGAAAACATTAAATTAAATTAAGTCGCGCCCGCCTCTGACTTCATGGAACATAAGTAGGCCCTATTTTATGCAGAACAGATCATTTTGTAAGCTGTTTCTCATAAAAATTGACGAGTCACGCGTGTCATTTTTACCACGACCTTCAATAAATTATTAGGCCTGGGCCTATTGTCTTTACTTTGCGTTCAACGTATTGTTGACAACCTTGCTTTTGAAGAGACTTTTAGGATTAACTATGGACACCATAGCAATGGATTGTTTTAAGACGTATTATGTCTTAAGCGATGAGTATATACTAATTGATTATAAT
Source organism: Aporrectodea caliginosa (assembly GCA_020284085.1). Lineage (NCBI taxonomy): Eukaryota > Metazoa > Annelida > Clitellata > Crassiclitellata > Lumbricidae > Aporrectodea > Aporrectodea caliginosa. The sequence continues at coordinate 1,566,154 of JACEVL010000076.1, forward strand.
GGATGATATAACTAGGGCGATCCTGTTAACGGAATCTTATGTTCCATTGGACCTACCCATTGATGCCATATTGTGCATGACTAGCTGAATTATTTATTAGGGTGATCAATATAGTATAATTATACTGATATATTAATAGTGATATCTGTTCAATAATTAACCATGTCTGCCAGTGCTACCACAATTTTGGGGCAGGCACGCGGTTGGGTAGCACTCGATCTCCCTCGAGATCAGGCCTTCTGAAGTCTCGTAGGGGTCATCCATTAATTATGTCAACAAAATAGGGGGGGAGGGGTTTGGAAAAGTTTGACAGTTGTTGACAGGGGGGAGGGGGTTCGGCTGAAGTTGACGTCAAACATTTTTTTCGCAATGAATCCCAAAAAGGTAGCGAAAAGAGTAAATGTCTAAAAAAAGGTCATCTAAAAAGTCTTAAAAAAGGTCAAGCGAGTTCAAATCTCTAAAAAAGGTCGTTGAGAAAACAATTTCAGTCGGGCTACGCTGCTGGTAGGGGGTTCTGGGATTGTTACATAATTTTTGGGGGTCCGTCAATGTTTGACAGTTGTTGACAAGGGGAGGGGGTCAAAAAGGCCTAAAATTTGTTGACATAAATAATGGACGACCCCTAAGCCTACTGTTCCAAACCCTACACTACTTATAATTTCGATTAGCGAGAACGTGGTCCGGTTCTTATTTTGTAAAAACCTTTGATAATAATAATAATAATAATAAAAATTATAAAAATAATAATAATAATAATAATAATAATAATAATAATAATAATAATAATAATAATAATAAACATTCAGGTAGGCCTACTAATTAAGAAATTTCCGTGAAAACGGTTAAATGAAAAAACCTCTCCGCGAGAAACTCCGAAGTTCAAGCACCACCGCAGGGTCATTATATTAGCTCTGTCTGCGCAGAGCATCGTCTGTACACATATGGGCTGACCTGGCTGACCTGGGTTAAGGTCTTCTTACGCGGGCCATGACACCCCTCCAGCGACATCTCTGAACACAAGAGACTAGACCTGCGTACTATAGGCGTTATTTGGAGGTTGCGACCGTGATATAATTATGCACATAGTCTAGCTACGTTAGTCCTCGCGGTTCCGCCGTCAACCGCCGCCTGTCGCTATAGCCCTCAAGTCGAAGTCAGTCGCTATAGAAGCTATCGACTGCTTTCGACTTTATCCACTTAATAATTATATCAGCAGTTGTCTATTTAGTATTTACTACCTTACTGCCTGCCTACTCTACTAGCTATACTTTTTTAAAGGAATCTATATTTAAACCTACTACCTAACAGTCAGATTTTTCTGTCATGTTACCTGGCGTCATGCACTTCTTTAGTTGAAAATTGCGTCTCTTCGATTCAAACGTCGTATTGAAAATATGCGGGTTTCAGTGTCTCTAAACAGCTGTATAGCCTACAACTAAAGATGAAGCCGGAAAATTGATAATATACATGTATATATGTATTTGCATGTATTTTTTATTTATGCGTGTATATGTGGACACTTTGGCCAATATAGCACCTTTTGGCACCTGACAAATGCGATGCCTGCACCATATTATATGATGTTAACCCTCGGGCTACCAAGCTTTTTTTGTGACATCGGCTACCAAGGGGGGGGTGGTTACCACCCCCCTGGATTTCGTGTTTGGTTTCACATATCATAACTTGTAATACAGCAATGGATTCAGCATTCATTTCTGCACAGAATGGTATATTTAGTTGTACATTATGTGAATGCACCTCGAAATTACATCATTTTAAACAACGGAACCCATTAATTAGCAATATTTTATATTATTGCGTACATTTTGTACTTTTTGGATAAACAAACATAAGATTATGTGTGTTTTGAAACTAATCTATGTATAAAATATACACATACATCCCTACACATAACCATAACCATAACCATCATTTTATTGTAGCCAAACCGGTATTACACAGATGATATTACATTATAAGTATTTCGAGTGGTTACAATGGGGGGACCAGAAGGGACCTTGGTCCCACTAAGTAGGGCCCCCTAATTAACAGTTTCAGTATTGGATGGCGATTAGTTAAACAATAACAGTTGCAGTTTTACAATTTGACATTATGTAAGTGTTTACAACACAGGAGGCAGTCTTTGGTAACAGACCTCGACCCGTTCGTAAGTATGCAACCAAACTGGCAAGGTAACAGTAATGACCCGTTCATAAGTATGCAAACAAACTGGCAATGTGACAGTAATGACCCGTTCATAAGTATGCAAACAAACTGGCAATGTAACAGAAATGACCCGTTCATAAGTATGCAACCAAACTGGCAATGTAACAGTAATGACCCGTTCATAAATATGCAAACAAACTGGCAATGTGACAGTAATGACCCGTTCGTAAGTATGCAACCAAACTGGCAATGTAACAGTAATGACCCGTTCACAAGTATGCAAACAAACTGGCAATGTGACAGTAATGACCCGTTCATAAGTATGCAACCAAACTGGCAATGTAACAGTAATGACCCGTTCATAAGTATGCAAACAAACTGGCAATGTGGCAGAAATGACCCGTTCATAAGTATGCAAACAAACTGGCAATGTAACAGTAATGACACATTTCTAGCAAACCACATATTTTAGCATCAATCTTAGACACATGTTTATATAGCATAAATGTACATCCATACATATATATCCATACATATATATCGGTTTACGTTGTAATGCTGTATTCAGCCATTTTCACACAGATTACGCGTATTATTATTTATTTTGATCACTTCCGGTATTCAAAGACAAAGATTTAGGTATGCAAATGAAGCCCTACATGTACATTCCCTCTAAAGAATGGTATCTTTGTTTCTCTTCCAGGAAGACAAACGAATACGCTACAGACAAAACACTAAGGGGGGGATTGCTTGTATTAAGCCCTTTTTCACGCATATTACGCGTATTATTATTTATTTTGATCACTTCCGGTTTTCATAAGACAAAGATGTAGGTATGCAAATGAAGCCCTGCATTCCCTCTAAAGAATGGTATAATTGTTTCTCTTCTAGGAAGAATAGTCAATAAGCTATAGTCGAAAAACTAAGGGGGTGGTATCCCACCCCCCTGGTGCCTCGGGTATATCAGGTATAACTTTTGAATGGCGTGGGCTACCACCATGATGTTTACCTCAAAAGGTGCGCCAATGAATCTGCTACAGCTACCTAAAATGCAAAAATTATATTCCATATGGAAAAACAATTATGCATAAAAAAGTAGGGGGTGGTAACAACCCCCCTTGGTAGCCCGAGGGTTAAAGCAGTGGCGTAACGAAGGGTTTCAGTGCCACGGGGCAAGAGTTGAAGATTGCGCCCTTTTTAATTTTCTTGTTCACTTTTAATCGTTCTTGCCATAGTACTGTGTACCACTGAAAGCTAATTTTGCGCCCCTTGTGCTGCGCCCGGGGGCGGTTGCCCCCCTCTGGCCCACCCCGCTTCGTTACTGCTTTGTGTCAAAGTCATTAAGAATAAAATACAGCCCGTAAAAACAAAGTTTTTACTATATCCATCTAGTACCCTATAACGTGTACTCTGAAAATAGTCCGCGTTCATTTTACAACATAGCACGCTTAACGAGGCAGCGCGCCCATTATTGTTGCAGCCAATCACAACGCTGGCCAATCACAACGGTGCGTATCGGAAAAGGGGATTCCCCGATTCGAATAGTTTAGTCCCCGATTCTATAAGCTAGCCTTTTTTGGGGGAGGTGAAATTTTGATAGAATGAAGTGTGTGCGAGGGCGAGTCTATATGCCAAGTTTCACGACGATTGAATGATTGTAAGTGATCGAACTAGTCGTCGCAAGATTTGACTATTTAGCCTGTGGCTCAAGCAAGCAAGCAATCAAGCAAGCAAGCAAGCAAGCAAGCAAGCAAGATTCCCGCAAGTTAAACTAGATGGATAAAAAGTAAATCAGTTAGCGAACAGTGCAGAAAGACTTAATCACAGTAAGAGACAGAAAAACTGATGAATCAAACAGACAGACAGACACACAGACGCAGAAAGACAGCCAATCAAATAGACAAAGTAGAAAGATGCGTTATGTGCATGCATTGAAGCAACACCAACTATGTTCGTCTATATTTCATTGTCTCTCAGAAGCGTGCTATTGTTTTTCCAACTCTTAAGAAGTCTAAGTTTGATCCTTGCAAATGTCAAAATTACCGCCCTATATCTAATCTTTCTTTCCTCTCTGATACTTTGGAGCGACTTGTCTCTTTGCAGCTTCTTCCTTGCCTTGAACAGTTCTCCCGTCCAGGCAATCTGGTTTTATAGCCCATCATTCTACCGAAATTGCTCTCACATCTCTTCTTTCGGACATTTACTCTGCCAGGGATAAATCTCATGTTACTCTCATAGCCTTCTCTGATGCATCTTCAGCATTTGACATGGTAGATCATGACTTTCTTCCACGTCGTTCTTGAATCTCCTCTGGTCTTAGTGGGCCTCCTGTTCACTGGCTTCGATCCTCTCTCACGGATCGCTCACAAATGGTTATCCAGGTGATAACCGCACCCCGTGGGTCCTGTTAAATTTCGGGTTCCTCAAGACTGTGTTGGGTCAACTTCTCTATATCATGTTCACTGCTGATATCCCTCTCCTTTTTCTAAACACTCTGCAGTGGGACACCCGTTTGCCGATGATGTTCAGGCCTTCGTTCATGGTTCTCCTGCCCATCAACTTGACCTTTCTCAATCTATTGAGTCTCTTTCTTCAGAGCTCCACTGTTCGATGTCCTCGAATCGCCTCTCTATTAATTCTACAAAAACTCAGTTGATCTGGCTTGGCACTCGTCAGCAGCTCCTAAAACTCGACTTTGACCTCCTTTCTGAACGGCTTCCATTGTTCATCTAGTCGACTACTGTTCGGGACTTAGGTATTTCTCTTGACAGCACTCTTTCGTTTGCTGAACACATCTCTAGCCTCTCTCGGTCTAGTTTCTATCACCAAATCGCACGCTCACTGACTCCCAGTGCTGCAACCACTTTACTGCATTACTTTGTCTCTGCTCGACTTGACATCTGCTCTTCTCTTTACTCCGGTCTACCGTCTGGTCGGTTGGCGTGCCTCGACCGGGTGCTCCGCTCTGCGGCGCGCCTTATTGGCCGAATAACCAAATTCGGCCATGTGTCCAACTACATGCTGGAAAACTTACACTGGCTCCCTATCCGCCAGCGCATTGTGTATAGGATCGCCTCCCTGGTGTGGCGATGTCAGTTGGGCCTTGCCCCATCCTATCTGCGGGACCTCTGTCGTCCCGTATCGGGCGCCCAGGGTAGTCGCTCCCTTCGCTCCTGTGAGAGGGGGTGCTCATAGTCCCGTTTGCCCGCACAGCTACTATGCAAAATCGTGCTTTCTCAGTGGTGGACCCAACCGTCTGGAATGGGCTGCCCTTGGAATTACGCCTGCTTCCCAGAACGCTCTCTGACTTATTCTATATTAACCTGAAAACTGTTCTTTTTGGCCGTGCTGGAGTCGGGAGCACCTCTGACTAGTTACCTTGAAGAGGTGCTATATAAATCTCCTGAATGAATGAATGAATGAATGAATGAGACATCTCGAGCTGTGAGGCGATCTCTGACCTTCTCCATTTTTACCTCGATGGTCCATACTTCATCTGCTCGCGCATTTATTGCTGCAACTCACTACTTGTTGATCTTCCGAAATCTCGCCTGTCACCTCTTCAATGTGTACTAAATGCAGCTGTTCGCCTGAATGCCAGCCTTCCTGATTCTCACTTATCTCAGCCATCGTGATCGAGCAATTACACAGACTTCCTCTCATTCGGTTTAAAGTTCTTTTCCTTATTTCCAGAGAGTTTTTGGGTCAGGTTCCACCTTATTTTTGTGATCTTATCCGTCGTACTCTTCTGCTGCCTCTGGTCGCCCTCTCCGTTCGTTAAATCGACATATCCTCTTGGTGCCTCGGACTCGGACTGCTACTGCCCAATACTGCGCTTATGCGTGTGTTGGCACTTTGCTCTGGAACGATCATCCCTATACGACTCGTTCTATGATATTTACTGAGGGAACTTCTGTCTTTGCCCGTACTCTAGAAGCTTTTCTTTTCTCGCGGGACTTTTGCACTGGGAGCGCCTCTGATTAGGTCGTACTGTGAGAAACGCTTTAGAAATTCATAAATGCAATACAACTGAATTCACTTTGAAATTCTCAGCAAGAATTGGATCGGCAAATGTGCTCCCTGTGTCATAGCATGGGTGAGCGAAATTCAGCAGGTTAATCCGAAGTGGAACTGCTCCCGCAATTATTGTAACAGAGCGTTATACTGTAAATCTAATGCCTCTCGTATTCTACACTATGTAGCCCGAATCGCATATTTGAGCTTGTATAGTTTTCGGTGGTTTGTCCAATGACCCATACTCTTATGTAAGAGGAAGGTGGATGGTTAATCTCGTGCTATTTACATCTGACTTTCACAGGTAAAGGTCAATGTAGGACTTTTATCACGACCTTACATTTAATACAGAATCAGTGTAAATAGCATGCTTATTTGGAGAGTGATAGTAGCAGTAGCAACACACAGCATGCAAAATATGGATATCTACACTGTGTCCGGATAAAAAGGGACCCCTTTTGTTATCATGAAAATAAACTAGTAAATATTCATCGATTTTTAAAATTCCAAAACCATTTTAATCCTGACATAATTTGCTAACATGGTTAAAATGTAAAATTTCCTGTCATCAAATAATTACGTCATAATGACGTCATTTGCATCAAAATTTAAGTATGACAAAAAATTGTTGCGTCGTGTGATCGGATCGTCGTAAAACGGAAATCCATTTAACAGAACCAGGCGGGAAAATAAGTGGAACTTTTCCCCGTGATTGTTTGCTGTCGGAAAAATTGTTGTTTGATATCCAGGGTATATTCGGATTATTACACATTCCAACAAGATGGCGCTCCAGCTCACTGAGCTCGTGAAACTGTTGAACTGCAGACAAAGGAGACTCTGGATTTCATGCCTCCTAATCTTTGACTGCCAAACAGCCCGAACTTTAATCCCGTTGATTACAAGATTTGGGGACTAATGCAATAGAAGGTTTACAGGACAAAGATCAGAGACATTGAAGAACTCCGTGCGCGTATTGTTAATGCATGGGATGAATTTGATCAGCTGGTTATCGCTGCTGCCTGTGGCGCGCTCGTCTTGAAGCTTGTGTTGAGGCAGAAGGTGGACACTTTGAGCACGCCTTGTAGTCTAATATTATTCAAATGTAAAATTAAATTAAACTAAAATTTATAATTGATGAATGACAGTTTAAAATAATATTGAAAATTTTAGATGATTTTTGTGCCGTCCTTGACACTTGAATTTTGATGAAAATGACGTCATTATGACGTCATAATTAAATAACGAAAACTTTTATACTTTATCCAGTATTTAGCAAATTATCTCAGGATTAAAATGGTTTTGGAATTTTAAAAATCGATGAATATTTACTAGTTTATTTTCATGATAACAAAAGGGGTCCCTTTTTATCCGGACACAGTGTATAATCTAGGCCTATATATTTAATTATCTCTAAATATTTGGTTATTATGACATGCTTAAGCATAAGCCTGTGTTGTCAGTGTTTCGTTGACATGACTATAAAAGCATTTGCTCCGGATCACATAGTCTACGCAGTGTAGATGATCTGAAGACCAGAGATGTAAAAGTAAAAATTAGGTTGATTGGTGTCATTGAAGCTCTTTGATTACTGACTTGAAGAGGGCATTCGGCGGTCAGAACCCCGAGCAATATGTCAAGAGACGGGGTGGACGAACTCTCCCCATAAATCTGGCAGAATGAAGATTTACCATAATTGATTCATCAATCAATCAATTGACCAAAGTTTTATTGCAACCGTTTTGAAAAATCCAAGCTAATGACATTACAGGCGCATACAGAGAATGACAACAATAGGAGGTCCTGAAGGATTGTAGATCCCGATAACTAGAGCATCTACATGTACGCCTAATTGAATGTGCGGTATCTAATAAGCACGGGTGCTTTATAATGTCAACTGTCAACGCGAATGCTAAAAGTTGAATAGGTTTGTAGACCTATTTAAAGATAAAACTGGGAATCTAAAGGACAATCCTCGTATCATCAATTCGACTTTAGCTCTTCCAAAAGTGTTAGAATATATCTAGACTTCTCAATAGTTGTTATGAGTTGGTTAATTGATGTCTTTAATTTGTACTTCGGTTTAAAGCCGTAGGCCTAATTGGCTGTGCATAGGATATTTTTTTCGTCAAGAGACCAACTGCAGATCATTTTAATAATATAGCCTAAGTTTTTTGATGCTGCCCCCCGGCTTCCCATCGGTTCCCTCTCGTCCTCTCTGGTCGTCCTAGTCCGCGTGGACCCCAGGTCCCGCTATAGCTCCTCTATTTCGGCCGCGGCAGCCTTTGATGATAAATAGGCGGTCGAGTCTTTGAAAGGAGGGGCATTTCGTAATTATAAAAATTTATATTATAATTCTAAAGATGCACGATAAAAATAAATAATATGCAGTTGCTAATTATGTCTCTAAAAGCCTCTGCCACCCAAATGTCCACCACGCCACCTTCACGTGTTACCCCTGTTGGAAACAAAGTGCGTGGAGGACGACCGAGCCCTCGCTGGTATATGCGAGCCCAGAGACAAGGAGTCGGAAGGACGGACGATGAAGGACATCGACGCTCGGAGATGGTGTCTCGCTAAAAACACCGAGAGGAAGGCAACGGGAAACCACCTCTCTAATTTCCTTATAGAAACACTTGCAAAGACGAGGTGCTACAGGTTGTTGATGGGGAGCGATCGCTGGTGGCAGCAGTGGGGGAGGGACGGAGGAGCTGGGTGGGGCACGTGTTGGGGGGCTCCCTTCTGGGGTGGTCATGGAGGAGGAGAGTGGAGGGGAGGGGGGCCGGGGCGGGTGATGCTGGGGTGGATGGCCGACGGATGCAGCGAGTTGGGGGAGGGGCACAGCACGGAGGGGAGTGGCGTCATTGGAGGTTGGAACCTGCCGAAGGGCAGAGAACTTAAAGAGAAGAATTATGAGTAGGAACTCACAATTAGAAGGGTTTCGTGTGACCTGATGTGTAAAACTTGTGGATGTATCGATTTCTCAAATTTAATTCTATATGTGCGCGTGTAGGAATGGTAGAGTGGCAAATTTCACGGAAATTTGACAATCTGCAAAGACCCCCTTCTCTACTGCCTTTCATTAATTGTGACTGCTAGTCTGCTACCCATATTTCTCACTTCCTTGAGAACTTTGCAGTGCAGTGAAGTTCAATGTTAAAGCACTTTCCCAGTAATTTTCTCCCTACCTCTCCATCTTTGAGAAAAAAAAAGCAAAGCATTGATGATCCAGGGCGATAAATAAGAGCCAGCATAGCTTACAGATATTTTATTTTCATTAAAAAGACCTGTCAGGTCGAACTAAAGTTGAATATAACAGTTCAAGAAAAATGCATGTTTCCAAAGAATTTTATATATTAAAATTTTTACATCCGGTAGAGGGCAGAAGAAACAAAGCAAATTAAAGCAAAAATATTTTGCACTCTGTTTAGACTAACATGCTGGCAACTATTGATCACTATTACAAAACGTTTGCTCCCCAGCAAATGTTTTCACTCCACCCTAATACAGAGGCCTACATTGAACACCAGACAGACCTTCGTATACAGAACTCATCCACGTGCACGTATAGGCCTACACACACACTCTTCAAAACACCTACCACTATTATAAGCTTAGGATTGTAAACTGCAGGGCAATAAACTCATCGTGGCCAGCGGCATTGTCACGGTAAAAAATACGAATGTTTTGAAGACTGAATTGTCGCTTGCATTGGAGCCTTTTCTCATTTATGTTCATGTAGACCTATGTGTATTGTGTAAATATGCACATACCTATATACTATAGTATATATATTTGCGTATGTAGGCTATGTAAGTAATAACTCTATGTAAGTAATTAACTCCGCCACAGGCTACCTCCGCTGAGGAAGTCTGTGCCTGTCCCAAGCCAGGATAAAGGAGGAGGGTTCTGCGGTGGGCTTGCAACCCACCCAGGTAAAAAACAGCCAGCAACAGAAACAATGCAGAATATTCACTCAACTCGAAACAGGAGGAAAGGAGGAGATGGAGTGGGGAGGCTACACAGTCTCGCCAAGGACAGTGGACCTCCTGACTCTGAAATGAAGAACCACAATGAAAGCCGTCCTTCGGAAGTTGGGGTTCGGAGATCTCGTCTCCTTTCAGCCAAGCATGTGGCCAGCATTGGCACATGGAACGTAAGATCTTTGTACATCACTGGGAGATTGGCACAAGTTATAAGGGAAATGAGAAACTACAAAATACAGATACTGGGGATAGGTGAAATGAGATGGACGGGAGTTGGGAGGATGGAATCGGATGGAACAACGATACTACATTCCGGCGGGCAGAGACATGAGAGGAGTGGGCATTCTACTGAGTGAGGAGGCATCCAGATTACTGCTGAGCTGGGAGGCGGTAAATGACAGAATAATTACAGCAAGACTGCAGACAAGGTTTTTCAACACCACTATAATACAGGCCTATGCTCCAACGAACACGGCTGACGACGATGCGAAGAATGAATTCTACGAACAACTACATGGGGTCATGGAAGAAGTCCCAAAACATGATATGAAGATCTTGATGGGAGATTTCAATGCGCAGCTTGGCTCGGTTAGAACGGGATGGGAGGAGGTTATAGGAGAGATGGCAGAGGGGGAAAGATCGGACAATGGCGAAAGATTATTGAGCCTTGGCAGCAGCCATGGACTGAAGATTGGAGGGAGTCTTTTTCAACATAAGAAGATTCACAAGCTCACATGGACGTCGCCGGGTGGGAAGGTATGCAATCAGATAGACCACATATGTGTGTCTGGAAGATGGGGGTCATCTTTGAGAGATGTAAGAGTGTACAGAGGAGCAGATATAGCATCGGATCATCATCTGCTGGTGGCGAAAATAAAGATAAAGCTGAAGACAATACATAAGCCAAAAAGAAAGAGGATGGTCAACACGGACGCTCTGAGTGTGGAAGCGACACGACAGCTGTACCAACTGGAAATAAAGAACAGATTTGCAATTCTAGAGGGATGCGAGGGAGATGATCCGGATCGGAGTGATGAGAGAGTCGAGAAGGAATGGGGAAAATGGAGAGATGCTATCATGGGGGCAGGTGAAAAAGTGCTTGGCTTCAAGAGAGGAGGCAGAAAAGAAGCATGGATATCAACAGAAACGTGGCAGGCAATAGACGCGAGGAGACAACTCAAGCAGGAACTGGAACAGGCAAGGGCAAGCGGTCTTGGCCACCAGGAGACGTATATGGAGTACAAGGCACAGGACAAGGAGGTTAAGAAGAGATGCAGACAGGATAAAAACAAGTACATCTTGCAGAAGACAACTGAGGCAGAGGAAGCTGGGAGAAGAGGAGACTCCAAAACACTATACCGGATAGTGAAAGAGCTCTCAGGAGGTACAAAAGTACAAAACCTCTCATTAAAAAAGACAGATGGACAGCTGACAAAGACACACGAGGAGGAGGTCTTGAGATAGAGAGAACACTTTGAGGGTATATTGAACTGCCCTGAGCCGACAACATGCCTAGGAGAAATGGAGTGGAGAGAAGAAATAGAGGTGCTTGAAATAGACAGAGATGACATCAACGAGGATGAAGTCCGGAAAGCACTGAAGAGTCTGAAAAATGGAAGGGCCGCAGGGAACGATGGAATAAAACCGGAACTGCTTAAGCACGGAGGAGAGACGTTGGTCAAATCAATGACGGATTTATGCAACAAAGTGTGGAAAACTGGCAGCGTGCCGAAAGAATGGAAAGAGGGCATCATCATACCACTCCCCAAAAAAGGTGATCTGAAGGAATGTTCAAACTGGAGACGCATCACGCTCCTATCGGTACCGGGTAAGATCATGGCTTCGATAATGTTGAATCGCATGAGAGCAGCTATCGACGAGAGATTGAGACAGGAACAGGCAGGCTTCAGGCCGGGGAGGTCATGCTGTGAACAAATCTTCACACTCAGACAGATCATAGAGAAGGCTTTAATGTGGCAGACTCCTGTGGTAATAAACTTCATCGACTTCAGGAAGGCTTTTGACAGCGTCCACAGAGAATCAATATGGAAAATAATGAAGAGCTACGGAATACCATCCAAGATTATAGACATTGTCAAGAGTTTCTACAATGATAGCCGGTGTGCGGTGAGACATGGAGGAGAGGTGGGAGAATGGTTCCAGATCGTGACTGGAGTTCGGCAGGGATGTGTTCTGTCACCAATGATCTTTACAATAGTGGTGGACTGGGTAATGAAAAGATCAACGGAAGGCAATAGCTCTGGATTGAAGTGGATGGGCACCAGCAAGCTCAGTGACCTGGATTTCGCAGATGACATCGCTCTGCTGGATAATACCTGGGATGGAATAAAGGAAATAACAGGAAAAGTACAGGAGGAGGCAGCTAGAGTCGGGCTTGCTATAAATCCAGAGAAGATCAAGATCATGAGGATAGGGAAATGGCAAGAGGAAGATGGGATCAAGATCAATTGATGTCGTAGATGATTTTTGCTACCTTGGCAGTACATTGACGGCGGATAGCAGCTGTGACAAGGAGATAAGAATACGTATTGGTAAAGCAAATGCAGCCTTCGGGAGACTGGAGAAGATATGGAAAAGTAATGGATGTAGCGTGAAAATAAAGATCCGGTTATATGAGGCCGTAGTGCTGAGCACCCTGCTATATGGAGCAGAGACGTGGCCAATGACGGTAGCAAACAGGAAAAAATTAGAGGCAGCACACCACAGGTGGCAGAGAAGAATTCTACACATCTCTTGGAAAGATAAACTCACAAATAAAACCATCAGAGGAAGAGCAGGACAAGATAAGCTAGAGAACATCATTAGAAAGAAAAGACTGAATTGGATGGGGCATGTGGCCCGAATGGACAACGATAGAATAGCAAGTCAAGTGATTAGGTGGACTCCTAAAGGAAAGCGCGGGAGAGGAAGACCAAGAAAGAACTGGATGGGAACTGTCCAGGAGGACCTAGGATGTCTGGAGATGACGGTGGAGGATGCTGTCGAGGTGGCGAAGGACAGAGAGGAGTGGAGAAGCTGCGTTGCCCGATGTGCAGTCCTGCACGGAAGGACTAAGGTCTAAGGTAAGGCTATGTATGTATGTATGTATGTATGTTTGTATGTTTGCGTGTTTGCAACCGTTTCTGATGACTTAAGATTTATCCAACGACTTTGCTGTCAGGCCCGTCAATCCTTTACGCTTTGCGAACTTTGGTCTTCCATGACCTGCGTGGTGACGTGGTCTACATCTGTATGACGTTGTGCGAGCCAGTATACCTAGGTAAGAATGTTATATGCCTCACCCGCCTGGTGGGGTTTCGTGGGACAGCGTGACAAAGACAAGTTTGAAGCCTTGATGCGTCGCTTGATACGCTATCACTATCTTACTAAAGAGTCCCTGTCGTTTGAACAGCTATGCATAAAGGCAGATTCCCGCCTTTTTTCATCGATCCTCGTGGATAATGGGCATGTGCTACAGCCTACATGAATTGCTTGCCCCAATTAAAACTTCTAAGTATTCCCTCCGCCCCGGGCTCATGACCGTATTATTCCTCCCGCAGATAATTTGATGCGTAAAACGTTCATCACTAGAATGATATACACCGTGATTCAATGAAAAGTAAGCCAAACTTTGTATTTCATATAAGTACTTCTAAGTTCTAACATGAAATCAGTATTTAATATTTTGTGAAGACACTCTCAGAAGTATGGTTTGGTACTTTGGTTATTTAATTAAAGCCGATGTTCAAAATGTCCTTCTTCTGCTTGCACGAAAGCCTTTTCTTCAAGCAAGCGTTTTCAAGCAAGCGTTTTCTTCAGTGCGCGCTGACCATCGTCTCCACTAGGCCTACCAATGACACGGTCGACTGACCTTGTTACGCTAATATTTCGAAGCAATTTATCTAATCCACTTCTGGTCCAGTGTTTTTCTGGAAACTCTTGTAGAAATTGACGGCTGCTGTAATTCTTGGATTCCCTCAAACCTTTAATTATGTGTAAATCTTCTTTATAAAAAGGCATTTTTTTCGGAAATTGCTAGTTTCTTGTTTCTGTTTTCTATCGCATTATCGTCTGCTTTTTTTATTAGGAAATAGGAAATATAAACCGGAAGTCATTAAAATGAAAAAGTAAGTAGGTGCATATTTTTATTTTGAAAATATTATTAATAAAATATAGTTCAAGTTTTAATATATGTTTATAAAGTTTGGCTTACTTTTTATTGAATCACCGTGTATAAGGCCTGATCAAGATTGGCCGACTTTCTTAGATATATGTGGGATTGTGGGACTATAATGATTGTGCACCAAAGTGCGGTTGACAGTTGGTTTATTAAGGGATGTTCTCACTTACTAACTTACTTGATGCGAAAAACGTTTATTGTCAGGATACAATATACTTTTTAACTGTGTTTATAAGATGTCTGTACAACAAAGTGAGATTAGCAATTGGTTAATAAAGAATATACTTACTTACTTACTTACTTGTATGTGTGTATGTATGCAGGTATGTTAAGCTTTCATATGTGAGTAGTGAGGTATAGGCTTTTATCAGAGTCAATTCAGGTATGGGTACGAATAAAGGGTCAAATGACGTCATCAAAACCCACTGATGCTATGAGGGTCAATTTCTTCAATTTTCTTGTAATATCAGTTTTGGGGTTCAAAGTTCAAACGACCACCTCGGCCAAAAACAGATGGCCATTAAAGCAGGGCAATGGTCATTTCAAAGGTCCCTCCTCCTAGGGCCTCTACTTACCCCATCCCCATTCTTCTTCATTCGCACTACATGGCCTAGCAAAGCTCATTGAATATTCATTATTTGCAAGTTCACTATTCTATTTGGGCCTTTCACACATGGGCACACTGCCAATTTTTATACACGCATGCTGACAATTCTTTCAAGCAATACCGTCTTTTTACTCACTAGCATTCATCTAGCGCCCATACACATCATCCATCGTTGCGCAAGCAATGCTAGGCGCCCTTTTTGCAATGTTTTTTAGTACAATCAAGCTGCCAATACATTAAGTGTTTATACTTGCAACCGATGACTGCACAAGCTAGCGCAAGCTGACAATTCGTTCCCGCAATATCATCGTTTCACGTAGGCAAGCACTCAATTTATGCAACACCCATCTTTGCTCAACCATTGCGAGGCGCCCACTTTGCATGGTTTCTTACTACAATCATTAGGCGTTTATACTCGCAACCAATGACACTACAAGCCAGTGAATTATAAAATTATCGAATAAGAGGCTCATTAGGGTTTGACGTCACACACACATTTAGGTTAGGGTTAGGGTTAGGTTTGGCCCTTTAAGCCTGTATAGCAATACATTTGGTGGTTTTACGTGCTTAGGGCTTGACGTCACACACACACACACACAGTGACATACTGTGCTTTTCTCATTAATTATTGAGTTCATCATTTGTAATACCAACAAGCTGCACATTCTTTCGCGCCATACCACCATTTCACATAGGCTGGCATCCAATTTTTTACTCGCTAGCCTTCATCTACCACACATGCCCCTCAACCTTCCTTGACCAAGCATTGCAATAATTAGGCACAAATTGCGTTGTTTTTGAATTTGGTGGCTCTTCATTTTACTCGTAGTTAGCAAGCACGTTGTTGGCATTGACTTGTTTTACATCACAGACCAATTCTCATTCAATATTCTGTTGGCATACATCCATTTACGCATAGCATGGAAGCCAAGACATGCAACTTTTGCGCTTGCATGCCATTACACCTCTAGCCATTTAGCAGCGAATATTTAGTAGTTGCTATGCTTTAGTGTGTGCATACAAACTTTTACCACATAAGGTCATGTTTAATGTGTATTCACACACTTCCTCTTTATGAATCAGACTTATAATTTTCTAGAGAATTTGGTGAGTTAAGATGAGCATTTACACGAACCTAGCATTATCGCCGTTATACGGAGTTGTGTTTCGAGAGCTCGCTAGTGCAATTTTACTGGAGTTGCTTAGCAATTACCCAATTGTAAGCGTTTCACATCCAAAAATACTGACACATACATAGCAATGCTGACTCGGTCGGTATGAGGTTGAATTGAGTGTTAAAATGATGTCATTTCTAAGAGACAGTGCGAACTTGTGGTTTTTTCAAAGAGGCAAACAATCCTATATGCAGAGGCTATGGAGCACATTCTAGCCATATGGTGGCTGAGGTCGAGTTGACTCTCATTTTAGAAGAATAGGCCTTTCTCATTGTAGAGAGGGTAGCAGCAAGGCTGAGAAGCAGAGGGAGGCAGAGTGTTGCTTACAGAGAGAGAGAGAGAGATGTATAGAGTGAGAAAGAGGGCCACACAGCTCGCGATTTCTCTAGTCATGAGGTGGCTGAGTCCGCTTGCAATTTTGAAAGAGCACTCACAGCTCTTAGCATTCAACTTTTGCAATGCAAACACTTGTCACTGTTCTATTGTGTTCCCCAAACAGCTCAAGCACTCATTGCGTAAGCCGAAATTAGCCAAACTCGTGGATCTTATCATACTCTTGTGCGTTTTCATGTAATGGTAGTCATAATTCAAATTAGAGAATAACGGTTGTTTAAATTTTCATTATCTACCAACCTTACAGCGTGATGGGATGCAGTTGATTTTATTGGGTGTTTACACAGGGTGAGAGAGTGATAGATATAGATAGAGAGATGGAGTGAGGGAGAGAGTAAGAGACAGAGATGGAGTGAGGGAGGAGGGAGGGAGAGAGCGAGTAACAGATTTAGGTTTGTCGTGTGAGTAAAACCGTCGATTGAGATTATTCCCAGAGCTGCGGCAACGACATGGGTGGAAAGACGCCTTGTCGATGATATTTCAAGCGTTTAAATTCAATGTATATGGAGGGTGGCGACAGCAGGCAGCAGCTGTAGCTGCTGCTAAAGAACCTCACATATTTCTAGCAATGGACAACTGTGTGCACGCATCGAGAAATCTTAACAAAAATCTGTTTGCAAATACTTATAGGTGTCAAACTTGGAATTTCATGTCTACATTCAAAGGATTACAGTTTCAAGCTTCAACAGTTGTATGTTTTAACTTTACAATAGGCCTAGTTGCTAGTCGGGAAGCGACTTCGCTTTCCACAGCTTCCGTGCGGCGGCGGCGGCGAGGGAGGGAGCAGCCTCACCCACTCTATTACCAGCTTAAGCACGAGTTTATGGCGACATGCTATCCAGTGCGACGATTCTGTCTTCTGGTTTTAAAATTTTATAAAATGCGTGTGTCAAAGTGGCGAAGCGACTTCGCTCTTTCTTAGCCTCGGTCTATACCGATTGGGCCAAGCGCGCGGGCGGACGGAAAACGCCTCCCTTTCCTCTCGCCTTCAACGGTGCTCTCATGCTATGGCAACGAGTAAATTGTCTGAAAATACAACAAAGCTTACGAACTTCACAATGTTTTCATGTTTTACGTTTCATCGGTTGTAAAGACAACCTCTTACACTTTAAAAAATTTCAGCTAACTTCTAAAGTTCCACCTTCCGAATGGAAGTTTAAGAGTTTCCCTCGAAACGAGCGAGGCGAGTTCTTTCATTCTTAGCGTCGACTTATAGAGAGCTGACTCAGCAAAAACTCCTCAACTGTATACGATTAATAATGAAGCTGGTTGTATTTCAGAAATGGTATGAAAGAGTTATAGTACCGCATTTGCAATGAACTCTAAATGCTACAAATTCTCAGTGACTGGAGAACACTCTCACCGCTGTGCCTCGTAGCCTTGGTTATTGTAATTTTGGATAAGCTCACGCAAGTCTGCTAAACTTTGCTAAAAATTCATGCTATTAAAAATATTAAACCTTCCGCTCTTAATCGACTTGATTAAAGTCGATAGTATCGTGAGAGTAACTATCTCTCGCTCTCGCTCTCTCCCTCCCTCCCTCCCTCCCTCACTCACTCCATCTCTGCCTCTTACTCTCTCCCTCACTCCATCTCTCTATCTATATCTATCACTCTCTCACCCTGTGTAAACACCCAATAAAATCAACTGCATCCCATCACGCTGTAAGGTTGGTAGATAATGAAAATTTAAACAACCGTTATTCTCTAATTTGAATTATGACTACCATTACATGAAAACGCACAAGAGTATGATAAGATCCACGAGTTTGGCTAATTTCGGCTTACGCAATGAGTGCTTGAGCTGTTTGGGGAACACAATAGAACAGTGACAAGTGTTTGCATTGCAAAAGTTGAATGCTAAGAGCTGTGAGTGCTCTTTCAAAATTGCAAGCGGACTCAGCCACCTCATGACTAGAGAAATCGCGAGCTGTGTGGCCCTCTTTCTCACTCTATACATCTCTCTCTCTCTCTCTGTAAGCAACACTCTGCCTCCCTCTGCTTCTCAGCCTTGCTGCTACCCTCTCTACAATGAGAAAGGCCTATTCTTCTAAAATGAGAGTCAACTCGACCTCAGCCACCATATGGCTAGAATGTGCTCCATAGCCTCTGCATATAGGATTGTTTGCCTCTTTGAAAAAACCACAAGTTCGCACTGCCTCTTAGAAATGACATCATTTTAACACTCAATTCAACCTCATACCGACCGAGTCAGCATTGCTATGTATGTGTCAGTATTTTTGGATGTGAAACGCTTACAATTGGGTAATTGCTAAGCAACTCCAGTAAAATTGCACTAGCGAGCTCTCGAAACACAACTCCGTATAACGGCGATAATGCTAGGTTCGTGTAAATGCTCATCTTAACTCACCAAATTCTCTAGAAAATTATAAGTCTGATTCATAAAGAGGAAGTGTGTGAACACACACTAAACATGACCTTATGTGGTAAAAGTTTGTATGCACACACCAAAGCATAGCAACTACTAAATATTCGCTGCTAAATGGCTAGAGGTGTAATGGCATGCAAGCGCAAAAGTTGCATGTCTTGGCTTCCATGCTATGCGTAAATGGATGTATGCCAACAGAATATTGAATGAGAATTGGTCTGTGATGTAAAACAAGTCAATGCCAACAACGTGCTTGCTAACTACGAGTAAAATGAAGAGCCACCAAATTCAAAAACAACGCAATTTGTGCCTAATGATTGCAATGCTTGGTCAAGGAAGGTTGAGGGGCATGTGTGGTAGATGAAGGCTAGCGAATAAAAAATTGGATGCCAGCCTATGTGAAATGGTGGTATGGCGCGAAAGAATGTGCAGCTTGTTGGTATTACAAATGATGAACTCAATAATTAATGAGAAAAGCACAGTCTGTCACTGTGTGTGTGTGACGTCAAACCCTAAGCACGTAAACCACCAAATGTATTGCTATACAGGCTTAAAGGGCCAAACCTAACCCTAACCCTAACCTAAATGTGTGTGACGTCAAACCCTAATGACCCTCTTATTCGATAATTTTATAATTCACTGGCTTGTAGTGTCATTGGTTGCGAGTATAAACGCCTAATGTATGGGTATACACAGCGTGATTGTAGTAAGAAACCATGCAAAGTAGGCGCCTAGAGATCCTGAGTGGCCGAGTGGGTTGGTGCCCGCTGGCCGCGCTGGCGCCCCGGGTTCGCTTCCCGGTCGGGTCGGTTTATCAGAGATTAATTCTCGGATCTTTACTGCGGGTGGCTCGGTCGCAATATAAACGTGGAGTACGAGGTTGCTTTCTGCCTCCGACACTGATCATCTCCGATATGAAAAAGTGTCGTTAAGCAGTAATACAACAACAGTAGGCGCCTCGCAATGGTTGAGCAAAGATGGGTGTTGCATAAATTGAGTGCTTGCCTAAGTGAAACGATGATATTGCGTGAACGAATTGTCAGCTTGCGCTAGCTTGTGCAGTCATCGGTTGCAAGTCAAACCAGAAAGGACAAGGTGACATACAAGTGAACACATATATAAATATATGACTAACCAATGTAACAAGCTGCGTTCTGTCAGCTTGGTGTTCGGAATAAACGAAAATTGATTGATTGATTGAAGTATAAACACCTAATGTATTGGCAGCTTGATTGTACTAAGAAACATTGCAAAAAGGGCACCTTGCATTGCTTGCGCAACGATGGATGATGCGTATGGGCGCTAGATGAATGCTAGTGAAGTGAGTAAAAAGACGGTATTGCTTGAAAGAATTGTCAGCATGCGTGTATAAAAATTGGCAGCGTACCCATGTGTGAAAGGCCCAAATAGAATAGTGAACTTGCAAATAATGAATATTCAATGAGCTTTGCTAGGCCATGTAGTGCGAATGAAGAAGAATGGGGATGGGGTAAGTAGAGGCCCTAGGAGGAGGGACCTTTGAAATGACCATTGCCCTGCTTTAATGGCCATCTGTTTTTGGCCGAGGTGGTCGTTTGAACTTTGAACCCCAAAACTGATATTACAAGAAAATTGAAGAAATTGACCCTCATAGCAGCAGTGGGTTTTGATGACGTCATTTGACCCTTTATTCGTACCCATACCTGAATTGACTTTGATAAAAGCCTATACCTCACTACTTATGTGCACGTATATATTGAGTGCCTGTGAGTAGTTTTCTTGAAGTGGCGCTATATAAATATTCGACATGAATGTATGGCACAATACACAGGCCTACATAGAGCTTCCAACAGCCTCGATCGATGTGCAAGCATGCACAGTGTATTTTTCTGAGTGTTTTGATGACATGGCCGTAAATTCTAAATGGATGTGTGTATGCGCTACTGTACACAGCTTTAGTGTATTTTTTTATGAGTGTTTTGATGACATGGCCGTAAACACAGTCTTTCAAGTAAAATCTGCATATAACTGCTTTACGGCCATGTCATCAAACACTCATAAAAATACACTAAAGCTGTGTACAGTAGCGCGCAGTCAAAGAGGCTCGTGTGCAGTGTTTCCGTTAGAGTCAAAAAAGAGGACGTATTTGAGTCATTTTCCGGTAACACGGTAAATTCACAAATTCAACAAGCAAAAAAAAATTTTTTTCAAAATAATTTTTTTTTCTTTGGAACAAATCTTGAATGTTTCTATTTCATAAATATATATTTGGTTTTGCACTAATATGTAAATGTAAAAAGTTTTTGGTAGAAAAAATAGCCTTACTAAAATATTTGTCCGCTCCGTTACTGTATACATATGAGATCTGTTTTATACATTGTACAGCTTCTGTTGTGTATTTTGACATTCCAATATGTTTCTAGTATTAATATTTACATTATAAAATAGAAATAAAAGAAATTAGAATACATATAATTATTTGATTCCATCACAGTTTCATTTATTTAGAAAAAGGTCCACTCCGTTACGGAAAGAAAAGCAATTAATGTCAAGTTGAATAAAAAAATGTCCAAATAACTGAAAAGAAAGCACTTGAGCCAATCATTCCCAGTGATCGAATAAACAGAAAACACTAAAATGTTTATGGTATTGTCTTAAAAATCTGCTCACAGCATCAAAATACCACACCATTTAGCCTATAATAATTCCACTCCGTTACTATCTTTCGAGTGTCGAGCCCAGTTTTTCCACTCCGTTACATAGTTATCCCATGCGTTAACAAATAAATGTTAACGGAGTGGACAGGTAACGGAGTAGACAATTTGGGTTGCAGCACGGTAAATACCATTTTATCGCTCATGCGTCCACATCGATCGTTGGTAAAATCATTATTTTCCTTATAAGCGTTATATTACAAATATTATTTGAATTAGATTCATTTATAATCATGTCAAAAATGCAGTAACGGAGTGGCTGTATAATAAAAAAGACCTCTGGTACGAAATAAATGAAAATTTGTAAAAAATGTGTCCGACCATGGAATTCGTTTGTCAAGCTATTAATAACTTACATAGATTTGCACAGAAGAGATGAGTCCAGTTGCGCGGCCACATAATTAAATGGTTCTGAGATACAAGATTATTTTTACATGGTTATAACGGAGTAGACATAAATCCTGGGGACAAGTTTCAAAAAATTTCTTTTAATTATACTGAAGATCCGGTTCACCAAGTTGTATTTTAAAACATACACAGATATCTTATATTATAAGTCTTAGTCTGTTTACGACGTCCTTCCGTATGTATGTATGTATGTATGTATGTTTCGCTGTCCGGCTAAAGGCTCCGAAACGGAACGGTTTAGCGATTTGAAAAAATTTACAAAACATTATTACGCAACGTCTAATTCAACGCGACTATTTTCAGTTCGCAATTTTATTTAAACGCCGATATATGGCCATTTTAAATTTGACGAGGCTATATCTCAATACCGGTCTCTTACACCATGGTCATAGTAAGGCCATTTGTCCACGTCACGCATGCTAATTAAATATGCAATCTTACGTCACACGTAGCATATAGGTCAACGCTCCGATTCGCAACCAATCACGATGAACGTTGATTTAACGCGGAAGAATTATGAAAATTGTACAAACCCTTTTTAACCTCAGGCGTATTTTAACGCGACTATTTTCAGCTCGCAGTTTACTTTAAATGCCGATATATAGACATTTTAAATTTCAACCATGGCTCAATACCGACGGCAGTGTTGCCACTCAATAAAAATAAAAAACCCAAGATCAGACGATAAAAAAAACCAAGAAAACCCAAGATCAGTTTTTCTGCAAACTTTTGAAACATTAAGGGGGATAATAACATAATAATTAATAAATCATATATTATAAATGATAAATATTATAATATAATGCAATTAAACCGGTTTTTAAAATAAACTTTTTGTTCTATTGGTCAAAATTTGAAAATGTTAATTGAAAATATGACGAATTAATGTAGCAATCAAGTCATATGATTCAAATGAAGTTTGTTTATTTAATTTCAATTTTCAAACCTTAAAGCGCTCAAATGTTTATTTCAATACGCCAATAACGTCATAAACATCTTCTTCTTCAGAAGGAGGTAATCTAACCAAAGTTGTGCTTACTTGCATTTTTGTAAGTTTTTGTCTCTCACTGTAACGCTGATGACAACGTCCTTCAGCAACATCTGCAACCAAAGACTTGGAAGGAGTCCAAGCATGGCAGTCGACACCGTCTCTAGCAATTGCTTGTTTAGCAAGTAGACGGCTGGCAACAGTTTCAGCATGCAGTTTGTTCGTTTGAGCAGTCTTTACCATATTTACCTGTGAGAAAATTCTCTCAACACATGCCGACGAGTGTGGCAGAGCCATGAGTCCACACATAAAGTTTGACAAAAGTCCGAAGTTCATGTGATCATTGCTCAATTTAAACCAAAATTCAACATGAAGGAGTTCGGCTTTGGCCACTTGTTCTCTTAACGAAGGTGTCTTGGGAGTTAAAAAGAACGTCTTGATATTTGTCATGTCTTTTTAAATTCAAAATTCTTGACATGTTTCTGTGTCATTTTGTGCGCTAACAGCGACGATTTGTTTATATTCGAGAGACTAAAGTCACATACCTTGCATCTGACCACAAACCTGTCTTTAAAATCAGCTTCAATCCAATCCTTGAGCTCCGGATCTTGAAGCCAATTGTTATTAAATGACTGCTGATACCATGATTTCGTTTTTTAGCTGGATATGTTGCACTAGCAACACTAGCAACACTGCTGCTACTACGTTTTTGACTTTGTTTTTCTTTTCATCATAGTCCGAATCGCTGGAACTATTACTTCTATCACACATTCCAATTTTTTACTTTGATTTAATGTTTAAACTTAATTACTTAAAGTAAAAAATATAATATTTTAGACTTTGACTTTATTTCGAACGCGCAAAGCCGCCAAAGCGGCAAAAGTTTGACTTCCGGAAAAAGAGCAATGATGCAAATCATGCAATCTGCTTTTAGAGCTATACTAAGTTCTATATTTAGCAATAGCATCTATAGACCACGCTGCACAAATATTAAGACTTTTATTGATCTCGATCATCCAGACCGTAATGGACAATCTATTATCTTTGTTTTATTTTATTATCACTGTCATTTTGTACGATTTTAATTATTTTGGAGAGGAAAGTTGAATTTTTACGTGAAATAAAAACCCAAGGAAAAAACCCAAGGTCTTCAGGAAAAAAACCCAGAACCCAAGGTCGGATCAAAAAACCCAAGATCTTGGGAAAAAACCCAAGGAGTGGTAACGCTGACCGACGGCCATTTCTCTGACGTCACATGCAAATGACGTCACATGCAAATCAGGAGCTTTTGTCAAATAACACGGCTTCGCCTCGAAAAATTTCGAGCGAAAATGGAACATTGCCGAGATCAACGAGGTAAAATTATTATTAATAGAACAACGGCCGAACTTCGTCTATTATATTTAGCCCGGGGAACAAATAATGCGCCTATAATAGAAAATAGGTTATAGAAAAACGGCCGAGTCTATTATAATTATTTAGCCCGGGGAACAAATAATACGCCTATAGGCCTATAAGGCAGAGATAACCCGTGCAGTACACGGGCAAAGCAACTACTTTCACCTCTAAATATCGTTTCCGTTCAGATATATGGACATGTTCTTAAATATTTGAAGCCCATCATCAAATATAGTAAGTAAGTAAGTAGCCTTTATTTGCAGCAGTTACAAATTACGCCTGGGGAAACCCGGGCGAACGCCGGGTAAAAACTGCTAGTATAATACATAAGAAACACGTGAGTTTTTGGCTCAATACAGATCATTTCGAAGTTGTAGACTAAAGCAACATGGAACATTTTAAATTGAAAATAAATTTTAATAAATTACGTTATTGCTTTAAATTTACGTTATTGCTTTAAATTACTTTCAAATATCTGAAATTGTTGTCTGATCAAGTACATTTTAATATCAACACTTAGCATAATCAGGCTAGGTATAGTTTTTCGAGAAATGACCGGGGACAGCTGAATTCTGAATTTACCATGTTACCGGAAAATGACTCATTTACTTCCTGACCTAGAATTTTTGTAGACGTAGCTCATGTCTTATGCATGGCTGTCACACCGAAAATTTTTGGACGTTTTGGACGTTTTTTCCGGACGTAAAAACGGCCATATGGGCGTTAACGGAAACACTGCTCGTGTGTATCAATCTAAATCTGAATAAATAACTAGCTCTCTCTGTACATAGGCCTATATAAATAATATTATCCTGTGGTGAAACATATGCCCGCATTAACACTCGTTACTTTACCATAAGATGACATGTGCTGGTTCTTCTGCCTGGAATAATTTGCCCAAGTCACTCCGTTATCTCCCGAACCTTGCCCTGTGTAAATAAGAGTCATGAGCCTACCTCCTTGATTATAACAGATGCATTATATAAATATGGTAGCTCCTAGTTGTGGCATATTTAGTTAAGTGAGCTATAGTTAAGTATTGTTATTTAAGTTAATTATTTCCTCCCTTTGACATTACTAAATACGAAAACTCAACCGCCATCCTTCTGCTTACGTGGTATACGGGTATCCCTAACTTAGCGGGACTTCTTTCCCTTTTGGGTAACCAATTGTCTCTCTCGATAGTTAATATGACAATTATTATGCGATCAGATATATCTTTAAATTACTAGTCTCGCAATTGGTGAATATTCGATCTTTATCACTACCTGTAATCTATTTTCCTGGTATAATTGTATTGTATATATATATTCAATTCAATTCAAAAAGTTTTATTGTTCCATATCATAATAACAGAAGAACAACTATCAACACTGGTGTAATTTATGCAACAAACGGAGAGCCCTGAAGGGTCACAGGACCCACTAACTAGGGCTACCTAGGTACCAGATGATGTGGTGATAATGACGGTTCGTGTACAGAGAACCAACAACAGATAGTACACAGAAATCAAAACACTTAACTAAGTGATGGCAACACAGCAATTTGAAATCAGAAAAAAACTTAACTAAGCGATGGCAACACAGCAATTTGAACAGTTACACATTTAATAAGAAAGCTCGCATGGATTTTTTAAATAAATTCAAGTTAGGCAGGTGACGAGTGCTGACAGGGATATTGTTCCAGACTGATGGTCCTGTGGACCTTAAGGCGAATAACCTTGTATTAGTGCGTGCAAATATTCCTCTATAAGATTCAGCTTGTCTAGTAAGGTAAGTATGAGTGTCCGATGTTATATTAAAATAGTCATTAAACACAGAGGGTAGCAATTTATGCTTATGTTTGTACATAAACTCACTTATTTGAATGGTATTAATTTGATTAAGTCTAAGAATTTTAAATCTACTAAAGAACTGACTAGTGTGCGTAGTAGGCAAGACCCTATTGATTTTATATCTAATATGCATATAGGCCTATAATAGCTACTGATATATATATATATATATATATATATATATATATATATATATATATATATATATATGAACCGGAAGTCTTTTTTCCATAGGTTTCACTCTTTATTTACATATATACCCAAACAGTAATGTAACATTTCTATAAGTTAGTTTGACAATACTGACTGCCAATGAATAATTGACTGTTGTTTGAGACCAAACAATTAATTAATGTCTCTGACTTCCCAGGCCACAGTGTGAGCCTATTCAATGTTATATAGTGAGATTCAGTGAAAGTAGGCCTATACCTATAGCAAAAGCCTTTAAAAGATTTGCAGGATTCATTGTATTCTACCTAGTGCAAGCCACCGTGATTGTAATCTTTCAGTCTCAAAAATTTCTACGGCGCTGTTTACATGTAGGCTATTGTTTTGCTGCATGCTCTCGGTTTTATGTCTCTTTAATGACAGTATAATATATGCACTTTCTTAAATATTTATATAAAGAGGTTATTGTCCTGAAGTTTAAACTCTTATGTCTACAATATCAGCCCAATAAGGGGAGCTGTGTTTTCCATAATTCGCACGTGTCACTCTAGTGAATGTTGAACTCCAAAATCTTCGTAAACATCCACTTTCACAAGGCGTATTTACATCTTCAGTCGGAGGCTATATAAACCGTCGTTTGCTTGCTCAGAGTAACCGACGACGTCTTCTGTCTAACAGCCTGATCTACGCATAAACAGATCCGAATCATGGGCGCCAAATACTGGACTGGATTGATCGTGCTCGTGCTGTTCGCAAGCATACAATTAAAGACCCCAGTAAGCCATGTTTCACATTCGGCAACGGTTCGGTATGCTGCACCCTGGTTGCACTGTGAATACAGGGCGATCACCTTATAACGACGAGGCTTCAAAGTCAAGTTTTAAAACATTATGCAGCCTTTAATAAGTCCCCTGCGCATGCCATATAGAGCTTTAGCGTGTAGGCCTGTGTACGTATGACTGACTGTTTATGGCCTATCAATGAATGTGTCTATGTGTCATGCGTGTATATATGTATCTACGTATGTGAATAGGCCGACGTATGTGTGTGTAAGAAATGAGCAGGCTATGCCATTAAGGTATTTGATGGTGTTATGAATTTCTTGAAGGTCCTGAATGATGTTATGCATCTGTTTGCGATATCGTCCGAATAGAACATGCTATCAACAATGAGTTTATGCGACAACTCACGTCAACAGGTGACGCAGTTATATCAAAAGTGTCTTGAAAGCATTGAAAGAGATGGTGATAAAAGACTACCCATCGCCAGACACCAATGAGTAGCAGTACGAAAAACAACTACCCCACGCAGGGCTGACGACAGAAATTCGAGGCCCCCTAAACAGAGCACTCAACGGCCTCTAAACTATCTGTAGGCTTTATGAGAAAAATAAAAAAAATGGATATAACAAAGTGCGGGTGCACCGTACGATATTATATTTATCTATAGACAACTATAGTAGTTAAGTGTCAGTAATGTTATATTTTAAAAGGCATAAATCATAAACTTTGTATAACTGATTATAGTGTTTTTCATAAACACCACTGACTATTCGTAAAGTTCGAAAATGCTTGAGTTGATTGCGGGTCCAGCTCGAGCCCCTAATAGTCGACGGAAATGCAGACAAAAGGACACGATGCTTGTGTTCTTGGTAGCATTGCGGCCTTTTCCCAATGTGAGCTATAAGACACTGTGACACATTGCCACTTTAGAAAGCACATTGTCAATGCACAATTCTGAAGCATATATAAGAATCTTACAAACTGTTTTCGGTTTAATGTTTGGCATGACAACTCATGGTTGCATGATTTTGTGTTTGTTTGTTCTGCAGAGTCAATAAGCCTCAGTTGAAGCCACTCTATGGACCCATAACAAGACCTCTAAGCCCTTCCAATATCATTTGAAACTGTGAAATTCACGCAGGCCTATATGTAAAAAAGTTATAGGCTTATCTTAAGTTTGCTTCACAAACTATGTTCATTTGCGAAGGAGGTAGGAGTACACCAGTCCAGTAGCATAGCATACATGTAAAATAAGCAGCAAACCGCAAAATCCCACATCATCGAATTGGCGGAATAGCACATATCGTGAACATGGACGTATTTAGGGGTAGTTTACGGGTTCAAACCCACTCCAAATAAATGCATTACTGTTATCAGAAACTAAAAAATTATAAAAATACGACCATGTCCAAGTGTCCATTTTAATTGTTGATCTATGACAACTCCGAGAAACTATGATGTCGCAATCTGAAAAATTGTTCCGTTGTCAATTACTATCTCGGCATCAGTTGTTGAAATAAGTTTTTGTTAGATCTCAATATGACATAATTAGTTTTTGAGAGGTTTTACGAAAGCTTATTAGCTTTAAACCACTCTCTGGCCAGAGTCAACTCCTCATTCGCTTATTTAATCACTTGATCATAAGAGGCGTGAGATAGAAATGCATTGAAATCGCCAGCAAATAGAATTGGGCGGAGAATTTTTGAGGATTTTGGAAGGTCATTATATTATATCAAAAATGAAAAAAGACCGAGAATTAAACCTGTGGAAGACCATATTATGATATGAGTTGGCGACCAGATAGACTATTATTGCTTAGAACCTGCTGGGATCGGCCAGATAAATAACTATTAAACCAGTCAATGGTTTGATTGGTTTAATAGTCAGCAATTACACCAAACTGCGGCTGATGAAGGCATTGGTGTGGCCAGCGGCGACGTATACGGATGCGAGGCCTGGACGCTGAAAACAGGAGGAAGAAATGCGTATTGAAGCATCTGAGAACAAGTGTATGAGAAAGCTGCTGAGAATCCCGTGGACGAAAATGATGTCCAACGAACGAGTGTATAAATCAGCGGGATCAGGAAGGAACTATTATTTGGTCCACACCAAAACTCTGAAACTACGGTATTTTGGCCATTATCATGAGAGCCGCACAACAACATCGAGAGTATCCTGATGACGGGCCTCGTGGAAGGGGCCCGAGGACGAGGAAGGCCGAGAATATCGTGGATCGACAACGTCCTGAACTGGACTGGCCTTGCGGGTGCTGGATTAATTAATGAGCGCGGCACGCGACAGAAGACACTAGGCGCTGAGGGTCCATTCATATAGCCAACCGTCGCTTAATATTATCTTAATATTAGCGATGTGACATGACATATACTTTTTAATTGTGCTATTGGATGCCTGTACACCAAAGTGCGATAAGCAATAAGTTCATATAGAATATACCCTACTTACTTACTTTCTTGCTTACTTACTTACTTACTTTCTTACTGAATGGATAGCCTGTCACACGATAGAATATAGGTTTGAAACACGATAGAATATTGGTCACTGTGCATGGGCAAGTCCCTCCCTGTCTTAGTCCCTCATCGTAATTCTTTAGTGCCATTGATGTTCTGTTATGTGATCATCTGTGCTCATCCGCTGACAGAGGCTTACTTACTTGCTTCTTAGCTTTGGTCTGTTTCTCTTTGGTGTGTGCTACCTGTTTCTGATCTGTCGCTATGTAATAATAATTATTATAAGAGTTGTTAAGATTAACGTTCCTTGTTTTAATTAATACTGTTGATCAGACGTTTGTTGTCAGATCTGTCTGTGGTATGAATCCTGAACGAGGAACAAAGGCGGGAAGACATCATGGGTTGAAAATCAACTGCATTCATCTAAAAGATTCCG
Source organism: Aporrectodea caliginosa (assembly GCA_020284085.1). Taxonomy (NCBI): domain Eukaryota; kingdom Metazoa; phylum Annelida; class Clitellata; order Crassiclitellata; family Lumbricidae; genus Aporrectodea; species Aporrectodea caliginosa. Next base: position 1,596,235 of record JACEVL010000076.1, read on the forward strand.
TCTCTCACCAATCCGCTGAAGATTAGATTTATGAAATGGGATTGCAGGTCAGTGTACTACATTGGACACTGTTAAATCGGTCAGAGTGGAATGCTGTTGTCATGGCTTGTATCTGTTGCAGTTGTTATCTGTAGCTTTACTGTGAGTAGTTACAGAGGGATACAGTAGCCGAATGGATTGAGTGCCTATCCTGTAATATGTATTGTAAGCTAGTCCAAGCGTCAGCTTCGTATTATTTGTTAGCGATTTAATTGTCTTAGCATATGAGGGTGACAGATGGCCAATCCTCGCGTTGTTGCCTGCATGATCTTCCGCCACCAGTTAAATGGTCAGTGTACTCATATTATAGTTGAGTTGGCTAGAAGAGCAATTGGAGCTGAAATCTCAAATTTCTGCCATGGATTGGATTTAAACCCTGACCTCTTTAAGATCCAGTTTATCTGGTCTGGCAGGCAACAGCAGTTATACAAAACGCTTTTTGGTGACGTTAATGCCTGCTGCTTACGGACAAAACTTTAGTGTATATAGTTCAGTTGTACTGAGTTTTCTACGTGTTTTTATGTCAACTGAAAGCAGACTTGTGTAGTACACACATACACACACACACACAGACACACACACACACACACACACATATGCACATATGCACATATACATATATACATCTATACATAATATTATGTACATCACATACTTACATGCATATACATAAATATATGCATACATATTATACTTTCAAGCATGACGTACGCACGCATAAATAGGCTAAAAACCTTGAGCCTATGATGTCAGTCAAACAGAGGCAGATGTGACTTACATGAACTCGAAAATCTTCGAAAACATCCATTGTCACAGATCGTGTTTACACCTTCAGTCGGAGGATATAATTCGTCTATTCAGAATGACAAGGACGTATCGTATAGTTAGAAAATCTACGATACGTCCTTGTCATTCTGAATAGACGAATAGTGTCAATCGTTTGATATATATATATATATATATATATATATATATATATATATATATATATATATATATAGATCTTTATTCATATAGTTCAGCCAAACAGAGGGAGGCGTGTTGTCATAATTCGCACGAGTGACTCCAACGAATGTCGATCTCGAAAATCTTCGAAAACATCCATTGTCATAGATCGTATTTACATCTTCAGTTGGAGGCTATATAAACGGTCGCTTGCTTGCTCAGGGTATCCGACGACGTCTTCAGAATCTGTCTAACAGCCTGATCAACGCATCAAAGTGAACAGATCGAAGTCATGGGTTCTACACGCTGGACTGCATTGGTCGTGCTCGTGCTGTTCGTAAGCAAACAGGTAGGCATAAAGATCACGGTAATCGTGCTGTTGTCGTAATTGTAATCTTAATTGAACATTTATATAGCGCTTTTACCGTAAATATTTCCAGAGATGCCTCCCAACTGCACAAACGCTTGCGAAATAGTGATGAAGAAGAAAACATAGAGCATGTGTCTTTCCCCACCTTTGAGGAGCCTTGCAATAAAGCTGACATAGACCTCTTTAGAAACATACTAGTTACACCCTCCATGACCTTCTCCCCCTGTCAATTGTAGGCTACTGGTCATGACCTGCGCCCACGCTCACATAACCGTGGTCTCCCTAGATTTTATTCCCTTACCAGACGCGGCTTCTTAGCTAGGATGTTGTACAGTTAGTCATCTGTTAGTTGACTTTATTTTCTTATAATTATCGTTTTCTTTTACATTAATTATTTCTGACTTTGTATGTAAAGCGCAGAGCGTTTGCTTGCGTTTAATAAAGAACATTCTTACTTACTTACTTACTTACTTATATAATTATAGGATACATGTACATGTATAGCAGGCACAGCACGGCGGCCAGAACAGGAGCACTATAATTCCTAGAAAACATGCAAACATATAAAATATATACATATCATACATACATAAATAATATGTCAGCATTTCGCTCTAAGCAGCCGTGTACAGGCCTATGTCTTGTACGTTTTGGTTGAGGCGCTATAGAAGTCATCAGATTAGATTAGTATATAGGCCAGAGGCGGGATTCATGAAGATAGGAGTAAGCTATTCGGGAGTAGCGCCTACGCCGTGAATAACTATGACGGCTGAATGAAAGGCAATTTAAAGGTCGCCATTGGCGAACGAAACGAGTTAATTACAGATTCTCTTAAACACTTATTGGTGTCTAAAACGTCGTCGAATGCAACGAAAAACGAAGGCCCCCATTTTGTTAATCGCCTTTAAGCTGCGAATAGAGGACTTACTCCTACCTCAGAGTCGGAATAGCCTTGGGCGGGATTCATGAAGATAGGAGTAAGCTATTCGGGAATAGCGCCTACGCCATGAATAACTATTCTCTGAATAAAACTTTGTCGTAGTCGGTATTCATAAACAGGAGTAGGCGGCGGATTAGTTACTCTGAGCGTAAACTGCGCTTACGCTGGGTTTTCCCAATATTTGAGAGGTTATCGTTGATCGCGCATGCGCAAGAGCTACGGTGAAGTTGGGACAGATCAATGCCTAACGGAAAGATGCGGCACTTCGAATGCAACATCGTCAGAAATCTCGTCAAATTTTAACATTTTGTGACGGCGAAATGAAAGGCAATTTAAAGGTCGCCGTTGGCGAACGAAACGAGTTAATTACCGATTTTCTTAAACACTTATTGGTGTCTAAAACGTCGTCGAATGCAACGAAAAACGACGGCCGCCATTTTGTTAATCGCCTTTAAGCTGCGAATAGAGGACTTACTCCTACCTCAGAGTCGGAATAGCCTTATTCACAGCGTAGAGCGTTGCACCTGTCTCATGAATACCGAATTAACCCGCTACTCCCGCGTAGGCCAGATTTAAGCCATGAATAGGAGTTAGTCACCTCCCATGAATATCGGCCCCAGGGCCGGGATTCATGAGATATGACTAACTCCTATCGTCGTTTTTCGTTGCATTTAGACACCAATAAGTCTTTAAGAAAATCGGTAATTAACTCGTTTCGTTCGCCAACGCTCAGAGTAACTAATCCGCCGTCTACTCCTGTTTATGAATACCGACTACGACTAAGTTTTATTCAGAGAATAGTTATTCACGGCGTAGGCGCTACTCCCGAATAGCTTACTCCTATCTTCATGAATCCCGCCCCAGATTATTAGTATAGAGGTTAGATAAGTATATATATTAGAATATACAAGCGACCGTCTGTATACAGGAGCTGTTCGCACCACATCCATCAAAATGCTGGGAGTCACCATTGGTGAACGTCTGACGGTCTCGGAGCATGTTGACCTGACCGTTAGATCATGTGCATCATCTCTCTACGCCCTTCGAGTGCTGCGCGAGCACGGGCTACAAGGCCCGGCCTTACATCTAACAACTCGTGCCACAACTCTGGCGCGTTTACTGTATGCGTCCCCGGCCTGGTGGGGCCTGATGAGCTCGAGCGAAGTTGACCGTGTCGAGGGGCTCATGAGACGGGCCAAGAGGGGAGTAGTAATCTGCCCGAAAGCAGGTCCTTTGACTGTTTGCCACCGAGGATGAGATAAGTGAGTTAGTTTCCCGTGGCCTTCCTCACAGACGATTGTGGGTCAGCAACTTGTCCACATGTATTCATTCAAGCATAGTCGCTGTCACCAAACTCTTTTTCTTTCTTAGTTGTGACCTACCTCAAGAACTTTCCTTATCTCTACATATAAATTGCTCAACGACTTCTAACTGTTTAAGAATTAAATTGACACAGTTCTTTGAATGTTTCTCCTTTCTTCAAACACAGTTATTTCAAACGTACAATCAAAGTTCTTATCAATACAGCTCAACTGTAACTTCTAACATACAGCTCTCTACTGCATTAAAACCAACTACTACACTGTATATGTTCAAATTCACTGTCATCAGCAGTTTCTAAGTTTGAAATGTCGAATTGTATTAAGTTGAATAATAGAATTTTTATCGAAATCCAGAAAATAATAAAGATTTAGATATCTACAAATCGTTCATCAAACACTGTATTACACGTGCAGATACTGTAAGAAACAAGAAAGGTGAATTTTCCAATATGGCCGACGGCGGCCATATTGGTTTTCCAATATGGCCGACGGCGGCCAAATTGGATTTGGCGATTACGTCATTCGTGGCGTCATGGCAGACAAGCACCTCGGTGATTTTTCATGCCCAGGGACCCACTGACTAAGTGGAAGTGAGAAACTCCCCAACACCATTTTGCAAACGGGACCTCAGGCGAGGTACTGGATTACTGGCTCTTATTGTGCCTTGCACTGAGGCATTTTTTGTATCGCGGTCGCTCTCGGTTGCTGGCCCAAAACTTTGTAACTCAGTGCCCAGTACATTTCAATGCATTATTGTCACAAAACTTAAACTTCATGCGTTTCGACTTGCCTACTAACCGTAACTTCACTAAGTACTTCATTCTCGAAACACTCTGTTAAGATGTGAATTATCAGATGGATTACCATTTTATACCGGTTTTGCTCGACGCAACCATCAGTTGATGTCGTTGGTATTAAGAAACGGCACCACAGAAATCATTAGATAAAACCAGGTGTTGTTTATTTTAATAAGTTGTTGTGAAGTTATTGTTTATTTGAATTATCTTGGCACAACAGCAAGCTGTGTCCTAGAAATATATTTTCAGCTGACCGATAGAAACATCTAGTTATATAAGATTCAGATTTGACAAAAACTATGCACAATGCTTCAATTGTAGTTTATGCAAATCATCGCGACAGGAGTGCTTAGCTAAGCTTGCGACTTATGACGAGTCAAGAAAAATATTAAATAGGCCAAACAATATTTACGCGTGAATATTTCACTATTGTTGGTCTTGAGAAAACAATATTTTTGTAGGTAACGAAATGCTTTATCTTCTGACATCAAAACGGAATTACAAACTGCGTGTTGATTTGGAGGACTTCACCGGAGAGAAGCGCTATGCAGAATATTCGACATTTTCCATCAGTTCATCGGCCGAAAACTACACACTAACAGTTAGCGGATATTCTGGAAATGCCGGTAAATTTTAGACGACGGTTTAGAAGGGGAAGGGGAAAGAGGTAGAAAAATGAAGAAGAAAAAGAGAGGAAGAGGATGAGAAGAAGAAGGAGAAAATAATATTATAACGAGATGAAGAAATAAACTAAATTATAAAGAGGAGAATGGGTTGAAGCAGAATAATAAGGATAATGATGACAACGATAATGATGATAATAATAAGTTTGCTCTCCCGGTTAGTGACGACTTCTAGTCGTCCAGTAGTTTTTTCATAATCCCGATAATTTTCTTATTCCTGAGGGATCTGAGGTACCTCTGGCCAAAAATAATATATAAGGAACACGCCAATTATGATTATGCTGTTGCTGATGATGGTGGTGGTGGTGGTGGTGGTGTCTGTGGCGGCGGCAGTGGTGGTGGTGGTGGCGGCGGGGGCGGCGGCGGCGGCAGTGGTGTTGGTGATAAAGTAGAAGAAGAAAAGAAGTAAATGGAAACAGCCAAATCTTCGTCCCAAGCACATTCAGAAGCTGGTCAGTTGTGCTGAATCCGGCCCTGAACTGATTTCTGCAATAATGGCTCTGATCAAGCTTCTTCGAGCAGGAAATTGTCCAAATCAAGTTCTTGCCACTCTTTTGGAGTTCAAGAGGTCCGTACCCAATTGTGCTTGCATGTAATTGTCGAATATTAGTTAAAAATAAGCCAGCGCTTTTGCTGTACCCAGGGTCACAGCGTGCGTGTCTCCCAGGCAGGTCGTTGATGGCGTGCCCATCGGATGTGAGACGGGTGCTCACGTAGCCAGACACGATGGAAGGGTTAGACCTGGTTAACACTGACTTTTCCAATTCCTTTAAATGCCTTTAAATAATTGTATTCTGTCTTCAACCTATGTAATCTTGCCTTAACTAACACCATTTTTGTCACCTAGCTTATTCTGAGGCATCTAATTTGAAATACGATCATTGTAACCGTTGATCCGGGTTTGAGACTATTTCTATTGTATCAAGGTGAAGTGTGGCCCTGTAAGATTATCACAATCTGTATTGGTATGGTTTAAGTATTAATAAATGAAAAGATTGACTGCCTTTGATTACTATTATTTACAAACAACAAGATTTATTTACATATTTACACGCTTCAGAATGTCACCCTTCTTGAGGGACTAGGCTTGCTTCCACAAATACCCAAATTCACAGGTGACTGTACTACAAACACAGTACTTTTAAACATGAAACCAAGAAATGTCATAGTTCACTGCAAAAACCCAAAAGGTCATAGTTCACTGCAAAAACTCAAAAGGTCATAGTCACTCTTAACTAAAACCTCATAACACAATTCTTGTAGCTTCACATGTAGGATATACCCCGTTAACTCACACCACGGTAGAGTTTTTGAGAGTCTGTCATTCACCATTCACCATGTGACTACCATAAGAACGTGGAAGTCCAATTCGGTGTCACGACAACTCGTCGAACGACATTTCGTCTACGACACTTCGTCGAGCGACAATTCGTCGAACGACATTTCGTCTACTAAGTTATTTGATATTGTCACTTTAAAATGGAAGCTGGATTGATGAAAAAACTGTTTCCCGAAATGGAAGTGGGATTGATGAAAACATTCCTGTGTTGAAATAGAAGCTGAATTGATCGAAATAATTTTTCACGTAAAAATAAGCTGGAAATCAACCTGGATGCATGGATGAAAATAGGTTTCCATTCAACAGAAGCTGGATTGATGAAAATAATCTTGTCAGTAATTAGAAGCTGGATTCCTGAGAATATATAGCACGTTTTAGCGAAACTATAAGAAAGCGGCCTCTGTTGATTAGCCGTAATGGATACAGATACACTAGTAGACGAAATGTCGCTAGACGAATTGTCGTAGACGAAGTGTCGTTATACGAAATGTCGTTCGACGAGTTGTCGCGGAACCGTCCAATTCGTCACAATTCGTACATACAGTCTGAAGTCGTCTGGTATCGCAAAGACAGAACTCGTAGTCGCATGAAGGTTCGCAAGATTGCCCCTTCCACTCGTCATCGAAAACACCACCCGAAACCGAATTTTCAAGAATGGTTTAATTCGGTAAAGTTTCGTCAGTTCCACCACCAAATCGACCCACACGTCAACTCTCCTGGCTAGACCCTTGACTGCCCCTCTCAACACTCCTCGCTCTCCCACAAACCCTCCTACCACGTTTCCCGGATGTAACAACTTCTCTAGCGCACATAGTGATAATGACCCAACAACAAAGTAATACCACTTAATATAATACAGTCTTTTCGTGACAATCATTTTTGTCACTAGTCTCAGGTTGGCTCTTAGCAAGTAGATCCTCTGGGCCTAATGCTCTTCTGCCTCCCACTCCATCAAGTTCTTCCCAAATTGCCATCTACCCTCCGTCTTGGTTACTTCAATGACATTACCCTTGTGGCAAAGTCTCAAATGGCTGCCGCAGATTTGGCATTAATTGAAAAAATGAAGGAGCTTGTTTTTCACCTAAATCGCTCCATGTGCAAGGTGATACTGCATAACTCCAACCTTGCGACCAAATTATGATTCTCTCAGTCAGCTCTTGCGCACGAGACCTGAAAGTGCCACACTTCTGGGAGCCACTTTATCGGCATCAGAAGCCCTTGAGTCCATCCTTGAAACACGCATACGTTAATTATCTCTGGCCATAGAGAGATTGGTAACATTTCTAGACATGACGCTTTAATAGTTTTAAGACGCTCATTCTGTTCCTCGAAACGCTTTCACATAATTATTACGTTGCTTTCCATTCGTTGACCAGTGACACATCTTAACCGATATGACACCATCTTCCGTGAATGCAGCGGCTAGATTCTTTGTTTGTCCCTTTCAGATAGTCAGTGGCTCCAAGCTTCACTCTCCATCAGAGCCGATGGACTGGGAATTCGTTAAACTGCCTCGCGTTTACACGTCCCGCTTTTTGACTCCAGCTGAGGACTTGATGACAAGGCAGTTGCAGTCGCTGTTGGCCTCCCTCGTGGTGCCTCATATATGTAGCTACGACTCTCTGGTCACGTCTGACGGTCGCTCGTGACAACATGCCATTCCAAAACGATTTAATTTGCCGAAATCTGGTCCGCGCTTGCTGTCCTTCCACTCAGGAACCAGTTGAACTCTTTAGAACTGACGGCAAGAGACCAGACGGGCTTACACTAACCCCATGGCGTCCGCGGACGAAGCCTCATTTGCGCGACATCACGGTGACAGATACACTGGCCGTCTCCTACCTGCCTAGTACTTCAGTGACCACTGGATGCTTCGGCTGAAATAGCGGCGATTCGCAAAAACGCTAAATACAGCCAATTCATTGCTACTCATCACTTTGTCCCTTTGACCTTCGAAACTCTTCGTTTAATAAATATGTGTTCCAGTCTCCAGCCAGCCAGGTCGTCGATCCTTATGCTCTGCAGCTCGTGGGGACTTGATGGTCCCACGCTCCCGTACATCGATGAGGGCGCACCGTGCCTTTTCATGTATTGGACCTTCACACTGGAACAGCCTTCCATTAACAATTCGTAACATTGCACCGCTTGCAGCTCAGGAAACATTTTCGAAACTTCTTAAGTCGCATCTGTTTAGATCTGTTGGGTAGTCACGTTTAGCGCCTTCGTGAGTTTCTTGTAAGGCGCTATATAAATGGCCATATACATACATACGTACATACATAATTCCTGTCATCTTTAAGCGGTAGGACAAAGCATAGACTTCTAAATACATTAGCATCTGGACGGACAGGGTACAGCGGCTAATGATCTTTGCCCGACGAATTGAGGCCGGCCTGGCCCGGCACACAGGCTAGCTGGTACCCGCTAAGACTACATACAAAGTTTACTCTGTGTGCCTGCAAGGCAGTATATTATAGTCTACTCCATACACGTACACTGGTCGGTTGGAGTTCGAAGCCTCTATTCATTTTCGAGTCTGTATCAGCCAATAGCTTCTGCGACGTTAGGATGCAGACGATCTTAGATTACCTTTTCTGGACAAATTTGGATTATCCGCGTACTCTTTATTCAGCAGATTTGCCATTTTACGAGTTTGATTGTCTGCAGTTTCGGGTCGATTTATTCATTATTCTGTTTGCCCGGATTATCGTCATTACAGCCTACGTTACTTAACTGTTGTTTACTACTGTGCACGAAAGCAAAATAGTGAATAAGCATTCGGCTGTAGGAGTGGATATCAAGGTTGCTCAGGTGCTGGAGACGATGGCGAAAAAATAACATTTCATTCTTTTCCAATTCGTAATCCTGAATTATGCGAAAAATGGAATCGAGCTAATCCTCGCAAAGACTTTATTCCGACTAAACATTCAAGACTCTGTTCACTTAATTTCCAACCAAGTGACTTCATGCAGGAGTGGCACGACACAAATGTTGCCAAGAAGACGTTAAGAGACTAGACAGTCTTGGACAGTCCTTTCTGGAGAATGATGACATGTCTAACCTCACATTAGCAGAAGTTGAGGAGCGACTGAGAGGTGAGACAACTTTGCCTGAAGACTTTAGGACTTGTATTGTTCAGCAGAGTCTGCTAATATATCTAATTGGAAAAACAGATGATGTACCTCATATTACTGGCTGCATTACTGTTAATGCTGACTTAACAGTAAGTCTTACAGTGGACAACAAAGTTGTTCCATCATCACAGTATGTTGATTTGGTCAAGAGTTCAATTCATTCCTTGTCACAATAATAATTAGTTAATCTAATGGCTCGTGTCAAGTCATGGATTGAAAGTCCGAATACCAGGTCCATCGATTTTTTCCTGAGAATGGCAGTACAGCTGCTGAAAACCTCTATCGATAGATTTAGCGATGACAGTGATGAGCACAGGAAGATTAGTTTCATTATTGAACAGCTGAAGTTACTTTCTTTGAGTAGGCCCTAAATTTAGTCGAATATATTCACCTATGCTTGTAATTATGTCGTCTATCACGGTCTATGATCTATGCTGCTAGTCCAGCTACCTATGCAGCTCTGCAAGAGCAAAATGTTGTTTGTCTGTCTTCAACGACCACTCTCAAGAAAGTTACTAGGCGTTTGAATTCTGGGACTGGACAATAGTTCATACTTGAAAATGAGAATATCGAAACTAAATCAATATGAGAGGACAGTCATTCTCATAATTGATGAGATTTACATTGCAAAGCGAGTTGAATATACAAGTGGTGAAATGCAGGGACTGACTCCTGATGGAACAGTAGCATCAACACTGCTTTGTTTCATGGTCAAATCACTAGCTTCTAAATACAAGGATCTAGTAGCCATACTTATATCCTATGGCAAAACTAACTGCTTCCAAACAATACGAATGCTACTTGGAAGTGGCAGCATTACTAAGAAGTGTGTCATTTAATGTCGTTGCCATCTCTGTGGACAATGCCACTGTAAACCGAAAGTTCTTTACTGAATACCTATGCAAAGGAACACTCCAGACAAACATAACTGACACCATAACCGGCATAGTCGTTCCAAAGTTTAAATAAGTCGTTTGTAAATTTATATCTATTGTCTGAATATGGGAAATCAATACAAATGACTGGCCTTAACATGTCTAGACCATTATCACCCTGTCCGTCCAGATGCTAATGTATTTAGAAGTCTATGGACAAAGTCATGTGGTCTCGGTCGAAGGTCATGGTGGCGGACAACAGTTGGAGGGAAAATCGAACGGAGCACATGAGTCCTGCATCGTACAACCGATCGTAGTAGTCCGTCTTCGGCGTCGCACGGTCGAGGTCATTCCGATGACCCACGTCGGTCGTCCTCACCCGAGACGAAGACACCCGGCCATAGTCATACCGTACACGGTCCGTATATTCCAGACTTGATCGCGCATAAGGAGGAAAAGACCTACCCGATACAGTCACTATCCAATCTTCTTTATTGCATGACTCTGGCAATGGATTGAGACTTTCTAAGACGAGTTTGCTAGCAGCGATCATCAATTGTTGACTTGTGGATCGCGATAACGAGCTGTAGAAGTTTTTTGGATTGGCTGATGTTTTGACGACTCCACCAATCACTGATGTCGATAGACAACTCAAAAAGATGAAACTTCTAACGGGAGAACCAAAATGTCAATAACTCACGAAAAAACGTCATTCACCCAGAGGGAAAGACCTAGGCCACCCGTTTCAGTCACGTATCTCGTCTTCCTTACCTCATGACTCTGTGAATGGATTGGACTTTCTGGAACCATTTTGCCTCGCATCAATTGATGACTCGTGCATCGCGATAACGGCTCTTTAGAAGTTTTCTGATTCGATGGGATGAGGTGTTGGCGACTCCACCAATCAGTGATGTCGATAGACAACTCAGAAAGATGAAAGATTACTAACGGAAGAACCAACATGTAATTGACGCAGAGAGATAAAACTACCTGTCGATGGAATGGAAACAAAATGGTCATATTTGTCCAACAACTAAAACCTAGTCTCAGCACAAGTTAAACAAAGCGCCTTTTATAAGATCGGGTTTCACACCAAACATTGAGAGGCATGGACAAAAACCAAAGCACTAGAGAAGAAAATCGAAGCATGCAGGGAAATGTGGATTTGGAGGAGAATGCTGAGGGTCTCCTGGACTAGAGAAAAGAACAAATGAACATATACTGGAAGAGATAGGACACCTAAGAGGAGAGATGACATTGAGACAAAGAGCGGCGAGACAAAAAGTGATGTATTTTGGTCATGTGATGCGGGCGGACGGCATGGAAAAGGAGATGATGCTGGCGTGTGGGAGGGAAGACGAGAAGAGGACGTCCAAGAAAGAGATGGATGGAGGAAATACACGAGACGATGATGATGAACCTTCCGGAGCTGAGAGAGGCGACGAGAAATCGGAATGCATGGAGAAGGCTGACTATGACGGTCGCTAGGATTCATCGAATCGACGGCACAAGGTGACAAGGTGATTGAGATGTCGCACAAAGTACACAATTCAACGGTTACGTATCGATAGTCCGAAGGTTCGATAGTCCGAAGGTTCGATAATCCGAAGGTTCGATAGTCCGAAGGTTCGATAATCCGAAGGTTCGATAGTCCGAAAGTTTCATGGGAAAACATATATAATTATGTATATGGGTAAACGTGTAGTTTAGAGTAGTAAATTTTTTTCTGACTTAAAAAGCATTCCCATATCAATTTAAACAGTTACCCTTATATATTTCATATTCCGGAATATATTTGTGCTAAAAAACGAATAAAACTAAATTAAGAAGAGAAAATTAAAACGAAGTGAGCCGTTAAGCGATCATTGGACGACAACAGGAAGTCAAGCGGCTATGGTGCATTACCCACGGCTCAAGGAATCTATATTGACCGCGGCTATTAATAGCTACACCTCAACTTATCACAATGCTGAATATTGCGTTCAGTTGACGTGTTAAGCCTTTGAGATACGAACAGGCCGCGCACTCGTACGCTTCACTAATTACCGTCTATGAGGCACTAACACTTCCCACACGATTGATTTGCAGGTGTTTTATGCTATCAGTCTGCATTGAAACTGACATACTTGTGCGTTTGCAAGTGGTGTAATAACGAATACACTTACTTACTTTTCTTCTGCATTATGTAAAAGTCCTGCACGTGGAATTTTTACCAGGGTACTCCTACCATAATTCTAATCCTTACATATCCTTCCTAATAACTCGTTTCCTGCAAAAACTCTTTCCCCAGTGTTCACGCTTCACACTAACCATTATTGTGAAGCCTAAATGCATTGGACAATTTGCATTGCAAGAAACAATGTCTCTGTCCTTATTTGACCCTTGAAATAAAATACTTATCGTATAAGTATGCGAAAGCACTTTCCAGGGTGTAAAGAGCAACTTTGAGACTAACCAAAACGGCAATCATCCATCCCCTTCAATCATTATCCTCACAGTGGTAATTTTTCAAACTTACCCATTAGTGTCAAGCCAAAATCCATTGGAACAAATACATTGCAAGAAATGCTATTATTTGACCATTGAAATAAAATACTTATCGTCTAAGTATGCAAACACCCATTCTAGGGCCAAAGGAGAACCCCAATGCTAATCAAAACTCCAATCAATCATCTGTTTAAATCACCATTCTCGAAGTGGTAGCCTTTGGTACTTACCATTATTGTCAACACCAAAATCCATTGTGAAAATGCATTGCAAGAAATACTATTGATTTAGTTCTCATTTAATGCAGAACCACAGAAGCTACGTACGTATATATATATTTTATAAATTTTTAGACCGTGAAATGCAAAAATTCTTCAGCTGGACTCTTGCAAACTAGGCCTGCACGAATGGCTTCTCAAGAAAACCTTACCAAGCCAGAATTCGCCATTTCTATTTCCAAATCCTTGTTTATAATCTGCCCACGTTCTGTTAAAATTGACACTGCCATCTTTGCGTCTCTGAAAAACCTGTAAACAGTTTACGTAATGCTGTTTATTGTTGCTAACTGCTTCACAATTGAAATAAAACACAGGCGACAGATCAGAAACTTTCATATATATCAAGATGTGTTCTACTTCATGCTATTTCGACAATAAAAACGTTGAAAACCACTAAATAAAAACAAGCCTTTTTTTTCTTTTTTTAGATATTGCTTTACGTCATAAACAAATCTTATGACTTCCATAGCGCTGTAATTTAATACTTAAAACATCAATCGATTGTCGCTTGAGGTAAAAACGTAGAATGAAAAAATCATAGAAGCCCAGTTGAAATCTGATAAGTCAGAGAAACCAAACGCAAGCTTGAAAGAAAAAAGTCTTATGTTTCACTTTATACAACGTCGCAGAATTGAGTTGGCACAAACGATTGGGTAATGAATTTTCAAAGGTTCCTGACCATCATCGTAAACATCCGAAGTCTCAACACTACAACTCTTGTGCAATGCACAGCATCGGGCAAAGTATCCGTTGTTCGAGTGAAATTATTAGGCCAGGAGCTATCAATTAGTTTTAATGGCTGATATCAGTCAGCAAACAAATGATCTTAAGAGCTACGTGTGAACATTGAACTGAATGAAGTAGCATAATTATAGTGTAAAAAGGATCGGATTTCACAAAGAACTCTGTCGAACATTTGGCGTCGAAGTGAGGTGATTGTGTTTATTTAATAACCTCGGCGGAGACTCATATTCTTGTTAAGATTTGTCTTCTGATTGTCCGATACAATTAGTTCAAAAGAAGAAGAGACCAGGAACTGTAAGATTAAGTGAGTTCTGTGCAAAAGTTAGACGGCGAAAAAGAGGAAAGAAGGCAAGCACTGATATGGATGAGGCGCTGAATTCAGAGTCGAGGTTAGCAATAAGAAATTCAAATGACTTCGGGGTTGGAACAGGTGAAGAGTAGCGAAAACCTATAAGGTGTAGGCCTAACTTCTGAAAGAATGCAACTCCACTGTAATGTGCGCTCTGTTCATTAAAGAAGGAAACGGAAAGAGATGCTTGAACTGAAATAAAGACTGCGTGTAACACGGTTTGAGCCAAGTTTCGTTGATAGTATAAATAGGCCTATGTTCTGTATGGTCAAAAATGTCGTTTTAAATATTTATTGGCGGCAGAAATATGATGACTTCAAGGCGATACGGAAAGAGATTTAGACGATATCAGCAGAAAATAGGTAGAGGAAGGCAAGAATGAGACTGGATAAAGATGGATGCAACCACCTTTTAACGATATCAAATCATAATTATTTGCGAGCACAACAGTTAGCCTACTGTCCTCACGTGTCACGATCAGGGCCGTTTTAGGCTCGTCGTAGGCCCTACGCACTCTTGCATTCGTAGGCCCCAACTGCCGGTGTCCCGAGATATTCTATCCTCCTAAAGCATATCCCCCCGATGGAATAAACCGGTTTAGAGTATCCGGGGGATAAACCATTCTATCCCCCATCGTCATACGCATCACGATAGCCAAGACGAAAATCCAGTTAAAATAACCAAAAACGAAGTAAATTAATTTCAGGTCGACGTACAAACTAAAGACACGCAACTTAAAATATTTTATGTGTACAATAAATCCAAACAGTACGACTGAATACACTTAGAAACCGCCAAAAATGCAAACTAAACCGAATGCTCCATTTCGCTAAGGGGACACTCATGTATGGGGATACAGTAATGCTCTCTGTATTTCAGCGACTTCGAGTAAAACCTGTAGGATGCGTGGACGGATTCATATTAATTTGACCCATGAGTCATAATAGTGGACTACCTTCACATAAACCGCAAACAATGAATGGGTGCAGGAATTAGTTTTCTTGATCCCTGCTACACAGTACTTCTTGAAACACGTTGCAGCAGTTATACTTGTTTTTGCGCAATAAGCAACTTCTAATTAAAAACATTAAAGAATATACTTTGAAACTTATACAATAAATAAGTTTCCCCATCCCCGCCCCATCCCCGCTTGTTTCGTTCCCATCCCCGCCTCATCCCCGCAGGACTACATCACATTTCCCGCAAAAAGTGTTCACCAATTAAAATTTACAAAAGTTTTTAGCTTACAAAGCTATTTGTATTGCTGATTGCATTAACACAAACATACGCAAAAAACAGATGATCTTATCGACAGTTGCATTAACCAAGCCCTGACTGTTTCTGACTAGTAGGTTTCAGGAAATAAAAAAATCTCCTTTTCAGTTTTCAAGTTCTTAACATCACCCTGGACTGATTTGAGATTGTACTTGTAGCTCTAAGAATGACAAATTACTACTACGTTAAAAATTAATTTATCAACCTACGCTAAAATACATATTTACCATTATGTCTATAGAACCTTCGGACTATCGAACCTTCGGACTATCGAACGTAACCCATGTGACACACGGCCTCCTAAATAGAGCATGCGCGAGGCATTTCGGGACTTTTCCAACAAGCCAAAGACGTCATCTAGCTACACTGGTAAGAGCTGCGTCTCCTGCGCCTCTGTGCTATTATAGAGAGCTTGAGGATCGCGATTCGCTTCCCGATGCTGGCTTATTTCAGAGATTTAAATCTTCGACTAGCACGGTCCTTGCACGGGGCTCCCAAATGGAGTGGCGTCCATTCAAACGGGCGAGCGTTGGTGAAGGATTGGGACTCATCCGATCAATTCATTGAAAAATTATCAGGTTCGAGGCCATAATTATTAAGTCTCAATAGAAAAAGCGAACGTTTACATTTTAAATTTTAAAACCCAGCGGGAACGATATGTAGGATAGAGCAAATTCAAATACACGGGCGTACCCGGTGAATACCAGCCAAAGCACGCAAAGTTAACCATGCAAATTAAGCGGAAACGATATAGTCCAGGCAATATACAGTTAGACCTGGGCAGCTGTCATTGTAGCTTACCTCTGACCTGATATATACATATTTTTATGTTTCGGCGGCCATATTGGCCGCCATCTTGGATAGAAACATTCCGACACTATTGCCACTACGATAAGTTGATTCCTTTACCCTGATAATATTAAATTTGACACTTCATTTGTTATTGCAGCTTACCTCTGACCTGATTTAAACATATTTTGGGTTTTGGCGGCCATATTGGCCGCCATCTTGGATAGTAACATTCCGACACTATTGCCACTACGATAAATCGATTCCTTGACCTTGATAATGTCAAATTCGATACTTCATTTGTCATTGTAGCTTACCTATGACCTTATATATACTGTTTTCTGTGTTGGCGCCATTATTGGCCGCCATCTTGGATAAAATGCAGTTTTGGGGGATGACCCTGTGGTCGGATTTTGGGGGATTTTGGATATGTTATTCAGCAATAGAAACTGAGCAGGAAACCGTCAAAAAAGCTTCTGAAGCAATTTTGCCCAGGTTGAAGGTATATTTGAGCTAGATTGCCTGGACTTAATATATAAAGGCAGTGCTTTTTTTCTGGCAAAAAAGGTTCTGGAACTCAACAAATTCAGAACAATTATAGGGGCATATTTTATGCTAATATTTATATTTTCTATATTTCAGTATCAACGACAATGAAAGCACTGAAATTAAATTAAAGTATCTAAATAATTTAAAATAATTTTTTAATTAAAAATTTTAATTAATTAAAATATTTTTTAATAGCTGAAAAAAGGTCCCGGAACGCCGTTCCGGACCGCTCCGGCTGAAAAAAAGCACTGTATAAAGGTAGAGATGACTCGTGCGAAGCCGGGTAACTACGTCTCGTTAGTATATGGTTTTTAAAAAGGAGCGAGTTTACGCAAAAACTTTGTCACACAGTTGACGTCGAAATAAGTTGATTTTGCGTATTGAATTACGTTAGCGGAGACTTGTCTGTTGTTTCATATTTGCCAAGATTGTCGCTGTGCATACGGATGCCACCCGTCACAATTAGTTCACAAGGAGAAGAGACTAGGAATTAAAGGAGTAATAATTCTGTGAAAAATTATTCTCAGAAGATATCAGTAGGTGACTAAGTGGCATTGACATTGACAATGACCTTGTTGCAGTATGACAACTTGTTTTTCAATAAACGAAAATATACATATAGGCGAGGCGCTGATTTCGAGAGTTGACGATAGCAATGAGGATTTCAAAAGACTTCAGGGTGGAAATATGTGTTGAGAAGCGAAAAACTTTCAGGTGTGACTTTGGCGGCAAAACAACTCCGCCACAAGGTGTATCATATTCACTAAGTGAATCGCAGGGATGCATTAAAATGAATTAAATGATGGTGAAATCACATGGTTTGAGCCAAGTTTCATTGACAGTGTGAATGTCGGCCATACGATGAAAACTGCACATTTAAAGAGACTGGGATTTCAAGGAGACCAGATTCCGGAGAACATGAAAATTATCATTTAAAGCAAAAATTGATAGAGGTTTAGCTCGACGTCAACAGAAAATATCAGTCGAAGAAGGCAAGCACGCGAATGAATAAGGATTCAGTCGAACAAGTAGTCACTTTGTGACGACATCAAATATAATCTTCTTAAGCATGCCCCTCATCGAGACGCCCAATAATTTAATTCGAGATGCTCTCTGGAGACATGGCAGCTATATCTGCACTGAAGGACGAACGGTCTGCAATGAGGTTTTCTGTGCCTCAGTGGACTCAGGTGACACTTGTAGAATGCCTGCACTGATTAATATTAAGTTTTAATTAGATCCATGAGTCCTAATAGTGGAGTACCTTAAGATTAACCGGATCATTTTTTGAAAGCTAACTATGAGGAGGATCCACCTAAATCGTACGTCAGGCAGTAACGTGTCTGCTTGCTTGGCATAACTGCATTGTTATAAAATTACCTATACTACTACTAGCCTGTTGAGGTTCTCATGTTAGGCCTCTTACTATGTAGTCTTCACTTTAAGAGGTTCATTATAAATGTGGAGACGTGATATAGTGAAATGTAATATTAAATTATATTGGTGAAACACAAACCAGCGATGTGCCATTGGCAGTCTCAATGTCGCAAAATGCATTAGTACAAACTCGATTGGGTTGATACCCAACGCAAACCTCGTAGACACCATTTACAGTATAACCACGTGCTTTAATGTCAGAACAATCTCTCACTGGATATACAGCGCCCCATATATCTAGAACAGCACAGAAATGACGCAATCATTAATCCGGATATTTACATGTATATCGTACCCCTAGAATTATAAGGCTCTATGTCCACTTTTTGAAAAATCAACCTAACGCTATATCCGTTATCAGGATGGCATGGGCTATGTCCTGAATAGTCAAGCTTAACTGGAGGCGCTTTCTTAAGCTCTATCTGTGAGGACTATATAGTTCTATGTCCATAAATTTGGCCAGTGCCTCAAAGCTACAGAGGTGCAAGTCCAGTCAATCAATAGAATCATTAATATTGTATCACGTGAATGTGAGATATAACAGCGATCAAGTGACGTTCGAAAAAGGAATTATACGGCGTTATGCCAATAGCCAATACCAGTGAGAGATCCGAACACGTGACTTGGACTTGTAACCTACAGCACTCACTTTGTCTGCAATCAATAATGTTATACAGCTCTATGTCCAAAAAGTCACCCCTGCCTTAATTATAGCCAAATTACTCATAGTCGGTTTACATTGTGATCGAAATACACATATTATCATACTAAGAGGAAATATTGTCCCCCAAAAATATTAATTTAATTGCTATCAATGAAGCAGCGCAAAAATGTTCGTCAGCAAATCTTACAAATGGGTTTTCTCGGTTTCGCAAAATTTGGACATAGAACCTTATAGTTCTAGCGGTACGAGATTATGCAGTGTTTAAAAACCAGTATCCTGGCAGCAACGTAATCTGAGTAGTAGTAGTCATTAGGCCGTTTTCAATTCAGTGTAACATTAAAACATGTTAAATTTTATCCTTACATCAGCCCCCAGCACCCCAAACAAGTACGGCCATTGAACCAACCCAACTCACACCCATATATGGCGGTTTTACCTCACCACTTCACCCTTGCATCATTAGGCCGTTTTTAATTCAGTGTAACATTAAAACATGTTAAATATTATCCTCACACCAACCGCCAGCCAACCCAAACAACTGTACGACCACTGAGCAACTCAACTCACACCCACACAAGCGGCTTGGATTAAACAAATTAAACAAATGAATACTTAAACATATACAAAGTTTACAATGTATGGACAAAACGAATGTAAGTGGCTAGTACTCGGTAAAACAACTCTCTGTTGTCGTAGATGTATTGGAAAGTATTGTTTTGGTCATTTAGCAAAACTTCGCAATGGTGGTGGAACGAGACCACGTTCTGAGTGCAATCACTTTGTTTTCACATAGACATCCCGGATGTGTTTCGCAGTGACAGTTGCCCAAGGCAGAGGCTAAAAACAGGATACAACTTTATTGTCCAACACTGTTCACAAAGACGACCTTCGACGCTGTCACTATCCTGGTCTGAGCTTCAGGACATGTGTGCTGGATATTGAAACAGGCCTGAAAACAAACGATTAACCGACTTTTCTGATCGCTCGCGATCACTTTTCTCGGTGACCGACTTTTCTCGGTCACGAGAACCATCGAGAACGATTGCAGCTTCGAGGGGTGATGGTTTAAACTGAAAAGATTTAAGATACGCATCTCGATATATACGACGTTTCATTCTTTGGCCAGATTAATTGTTACGTCCTTAACGTTATTATTGTCAGCCAATAAATCTATCAGTTCGTCAATAGGTTTATCAGTTTGTTAGTAACTCTATCCGTTCGACAATAACTTTATCGGTTGGTCAATAACTCTACCAATTCGTCAATAACTTTATCGGTTGGTCAATAACTCTACCAATTCGTCAATAACTTTATCGGTTGGTCAATAACTCTACCAATTCGTCAATAACTTTATCGGTTGGTCAATAACTCTACCAATTCGTCAATAACTTTATAATTTTCGTCAATAAATCTAACGGTTCGTCAATAGGTTTATTAGTTTGTTAGTAATTCTGTCCGTTCGACATTAACTCTACCAATTCGTCAATAACATTATCAGTTGGTCAATAACTCTACCAATTCGTCAATAACTTTATAATTTTCGTCAATAAATCTATCGGTTCGTCAATAGGTTTATTAGTTTGTTAGTAATTCTATCCGTTCGACAATAACTCTATCGGTTGGTCAATAACTCTATCAGTTCGTCAATAACTCTACCAATTCGTAAATAACTTTATATTTTTCGTCAAAAACATTACCTTTTCGTTAATAATTCTGTCCGTTCGACAATAACTCTATCTGTTTGTCAATAACTCTATCAGTTCGTCAATAACTCTATCGGTTTGTCAATAAATCTATCGGCTCATCAATAACATTGTCGTTTCGTCAATAACTCCTTCCATTCGTCAATATCTTTACCTTTTCGTCAATAACCGATAATAACTCCTTCGTTTCGTTAATGACTCCTTCGGTTTGTTAATAACTCTATTGGATTGTAATTAACTTAAACCCAGAGAGTCAAAAGCCAACTAGCCAACTGCTTGTATACAACTCACTGGCTGTACATACATCCTGTTGCAAATACATCCTGTTACTAATGCGGCCTCCGTCTACTCTGGGCGCGATACATGCGTATGCATTGGCTGAGTGCAGGACGTCAAAAATAATAATTGTTAATTATAGCATCCGTGTATGTAGAGCTCTGCGCCGACTTCATAGTGTCGGCGGCGGCGCGCCGGTCATTTTCGGTCGGCGGCGGCGGCGCGCCGCCGACCAACAAAAATCGGCGGCGGCGGCGGCGGCGTGGTCGGCGCCAGTGACGGATCTAGAAGTTTATTAAGGGCCAAATGGACGTTCGAACTCTTAAAATATTTTGAATTTCCACACTGTAATTGTAGCATTTCGAGCTGTCATCTGAACAAATTGCTTTATTATTTCAGTGCTGATAGGAATCAGCTGTCACTCGTAGTTAAGATGTAATTTGAGTCGTGTTTGACTCTGACTACAGACAATAATAGGAAACCAGACATTTTCATTGAAATTAACATAAAAACAAGAAAATTAGGCCTACGTTCAATTTCCAAGAACGCCATAAGCCTTGAGAAAACGAATTGATGACTATAGGATACAATTATAAAAATAATAATCTTCGTTTATTATTTCAAACTGACACACCTCAGTATGATTACAGTTCATAGTATGAACGGATGATCACAAGTTATTACATGAATCAAATTTAACTGTTTGGCAGCCATACAAGGTGCCCATCACGTCCTACTACTCATTTTACGAACGCCATCTGGCGAATGAAAGGCTGAGTCGACCTTTTGGAGGGTAGCGGGAACCGATCTTGCGTCCATGCTGATCTTCTGCTCTTCGTGCCAAGTGTTACCATTTGCCCTAAACCCCCTCTTATGGTGTATCACAAGTAATTAATTTTAATCAGTTTCAATCTGCTAAAACTTTAGTCAACGTAACTGAAAGAATTATATATATTTTATAAAGTACTTATAGGGTAGAGTCCCCCGTAGAGAGTCCACACCTAAGATAGACAGAATAGCAATAGGCCTATTTGGGGAAGCACATTAAATGGGTTAAGAAAAGAACAAAACCTCGGCCATGCCAGGCCCGTGACCTGTTATAGCAGCGCACCATGCCGGGCGGTTCTGGTCGTGAAGGTCGCTGGCATGCAAGCAGTAGGGACGCGGGGCCCATGGCTAAAGATAATACTGCCGATATTGTATAGAATAGATTATAATAAAGTATTCATTACATGTACGTCCATTCGCTGAAAGCTGCACTGAGGGGTTAACTTAACGGGCCTTTTCGAACTATTCTCATTTCTATCTATCTATTATTCAATCTATCTATCAATCATTCAATTCACCCATCCATGCATCCATTCAGCCATCCATCCATCCATCCATCATTCCCACCAATCCATCAATCCATCCATCCATCCATCCATCCATCCATCCATCCATCCATCCATCCATCCATCCATCCATCCATCCATCCATCCATCCATCCATCCATCCATCCATCCCATCATCTGTTTGTTGTCTGTCTGTCTGCCAGTCTGTGTCTGTGCCTGTGTCTCTCTGTCTCTATCTCTGTATGTCTGTCTGTCTGTCTGTCTGTGTCTACTTCTATTACCAAGTGAAGCAACAATTTATGGTGAAATCACGCAAAACTTGAAAAATGCAACGAAGCAATTAGACACATCAGCGTGGCATCGGCGGCGCGCCGAGTAATTTTCGGCGGCGGCGGCGTCGGCGCGCCGATCCACAAAAATCGGCGGCGGCGGCGCCCAAGAATTGTCGGCGGCGGTGGCGCGGCGCGGCCGGCGCAGGGCTCTACGTGTATGAGCAGTAGTAATGTCAAAGGCCGGAGCTGGCGCAACTAATTTTATGTAAGTTAACTATTTATCATGGTAGGCCATAGGACCCAAACAGTGGTCTTCCAAACGATTTGCATTAGTACACTACAGTTTGGGGCCCAGATCGAATTTGAGTTGACTTCAGGCTTTGGATCCCCATCGCAATGGAGGTTGTATTATATTAAGGACTTATTTAGACCCAGGGTATTATAGTCCGACCCTGCAAATTCGGGCCTCTAGACGACCTCCAAGGTTTTGGCGCAATATAAACCGTTTCCCACCTAACACAAACTCCTCCAGCTCCAGCAATGGCTTCCAGGCGACCTCCATCGGGTTTCTTCTTTGTGTAATAGATGTTATTTCTTGCTGGAAAAAAAGGGGTTTGAGGTCAGCTAAATAGGAAAGCTTTTTAATTTCGTAAAATTTAATACGGGGCCGTGGGCGTTAGGGGTTTAGTAGCGGCCTTGGAATCAGTCCAGCATACACAGTTCACTGTCAAGGTGATTCTGAAGCCGCCAATTGCTTTATAAAATCCGCTCGTGCCTTTTCGCGACCCTTGTTGATCAGCTCTTTTTTTAAGCCTTCGCTGATGGAACCTTCCTACAGAATTCCTACAGATTTAGACCGATCTCATCTTTCATGACGCGATATTTTTCAATCTCTTCAAGAATCAACTTGTACTCATCATCGCTTATCAGATTATCTTCGAGAGCTTTTAAGACATGGCTGTGTATAGTATTAAGTTTACTGCTAGCCAGCACTCGTATGGCTTCGTATTTTGCCGCTTTTGCCGAACATCTTCGACCGATGGCGACTCCAGCAAAATCGAACAAACTTGACAACACAGCAAAAACCTCAAGAATTATTCCTGGTACTAGCCCAACTCCTGTTGCCAGCATTGCTGCTCCTCCCGCACCCGCGCCTAGACCAAAAACTGCACACGAGGCGGAAGCACCGTTAATCATATTCACAGCTCTGCTGTATTTTTTAAAAAGAGCGCTACGAAATTCAACTTCAGATCGAAGGAAAGCGTCGAGTTCAACGATTTTCTGCAGGCGAAAGTTCTGTGGTTCCATTTCAGACTGGTCCAAACTTTCTGACAACACCGCGGTGTTGTTGGACTTATCATCCGAAATTGTCGGGACAGATAGACTTGGATACAGCGACATAGTTATTATAATTCTTGTAAAAGTAGTGTTATATTTAACTCAACATCCGGAGTTGTTAAGTACTTCTTTTTTTAGCCTCAACTTGAAAACTCGTTTGGCTCGAAATACAAATTATCCAAGTCGCATTAAACTGTGAGCTGGAAATGTCAACTAGCCAATCAATTATACGAACCGAGGCATCACCATTACTTGCACCCGATATAGTAAGTTTCCAGAACCCACAGTCTACTGTAACGGTATCAGCTGCGGTCTGTAATGTGATGCACGGAAATCGTGTGGCCGTTATTGGAAGATTCCTATACATCTTTGTGGACAGTGTACCGGTTGCTGTGTAGATGTCGCGGGTGTAGTAGTCCTTGGACACGAAATCGATATGTTCCTGGGGCACAGCGGCTAACATTGATGTGGTTGGTTTCTCGATTGTATATCCCCAGTTGGTTAGACCCACGATATCATCGAGGGTGTATTTTTGCATATTTGTCTCTTCGTTTTGCCTGAGATAACCTCGGACTTTATGGTGTGAGTCGGCCATCGAGCTCTTTTATACCATTTAATCCCCATCTTTAAAATATGTGTAGATCTGAAAGTGGCGAACTGAGGAGAGGTGCTGACTCTCTCTGGTATTACTAGCAAAGGCAAGGACCGTAAACCTGTATATTTTATACGCGGTGATCGAGTCGACGGGAAAGTCGTGCGGCCCATAAACAGCACTGCCAACATCGGTAAATCTGAAGTTTGAGGTGAGTAAGTCTGTAAATACAAACTCGTCATCACTATTTCGAACGGCCCCACTTATCTTCCAGGACGACACATAGTAATTAAAAACTATCAGACTGACTATCCATATGCGTACGGCCGTCGGGCATTCAATCTGTAGCCAAGATCAAACACCAGTGACGCCGGTTGACCAACCTTCCGTAGCGCTGAGGGGGGCAGAAACATTCGTGGGGTTAAATGCTAAATCTGCTGGGTTAGTGGATAAATATGAACTGCATGGTGGAGGGAATAAAACCTGTATAGTTATTGGAAGCGGGTATAGGTGGAATATGACCGTTATAGTTGAGTATCTTGAGGTTGCGTATATATATCTCATAATTATCGCGTCCAGGTCAACAGAGTTCTGCCTGGTGGCAGCGTCTTTTCTGTCTGTATACCTCCTCGCATTAGCGACCTGGGCGTCTACATATAGCTTATTAGTTACATTAAACGCCTGCGATGGCGCCCTGCTCAACCTTAACATAGCGTTATTGATCGCTGTTCCAACTTGGCCTATGCTGGCAGCATCTGTGTTAGATACTGATGTACCTGTCGGGAGTCCTGTAATCCTCCTTCCTGACATTGTTAAATCACCAGTCATGGTATCGCCGGCTTTGAGAATGCGAGCGCTTCTAATAGCTGCATCCGACTCGTCTACATATCGCTTGCTAGTCAAGAATTTTGGCCCTATGGGTTTCCCTGGATATGATCGCATGTCAAAATATGTCATCATACGTAACACTACATCGTCTAATAGTTTCATACTTACCGCGTCGCTATCGGATGGTCGTGATGTATGGTTTAAAGGAAGCCCAGTTACCCTTTTCCCACCCATATCCAAATTACCAGTCATGGTATCACCGGCTTTTAGTACAAGTGTGCTTCTAATTCCGGTCAAGCCATTGGTGACCGTCTGTGTCAACTGTGCGACCGTCTGTGTCAACTGTGAGACCGGTTCTCTGGTGCTCTCCACGACGGTGGTGATCCGACCGTCTGCATACTGTTTGGCGTACTCTCTGGCGGCGAGAGTTTTTTGGTCTGTATACAACCTGAGGGTTGTGTTAAGCGCAACATCCTTCTCGTCCGAATAACGCCTAATGATAGTATCCTTATCATCAGCGGTAATCCTAATAGCACCATCAACATATCGTTTGTTAGTCACATGCAACGGAGCCGAGGGTTCTCTATTCAAGTTTGTCATGTGAGCGAGTACCACACGCCCCACTTGTGATATACGCTCACCGCGTCGTTTGAATCTGTTGATAGATATGGTAACCCAGTTACCCTTCTCCCACCCATATCCAAATTACCAGTCATGGTATCACCGGTTTTCAGCACATGTGCGCTTCTAAGAACAGCATCCTTTTCGTCTGCATACTGTTTTGCGGCGTTAGACTTTTCATCTGTATACTGTCTTGCGGCGGCAGTTTTTGGTCCGTATACAACCTCAGACCTGTGTTAAGGGTGGCGTTCTTTCTGTCCGCATACTCCTTAACAATAACATCTTGAGCGTTAGAAATATCTGCCTGCTCGTCGGCGTACTGTACCACTTGAGCCCAGCTGACAGCGTCGCTTTCAGAATCTGGCGTGTCTGCCGTAGGAAGCCCAGATATACGGTTACCACTCATGTTAATGTTGCCAGACATAGTTCCACCAGCAAGTTGTAGGTTATCCAGGTCAATTGTATCAGCATAGCCTTTCGTTGCGGCGTCAGCGTTCTCAGTAGGCGCACCCACATTTGTGATTCGATACCCACCAGATGAGAGAATTCCCATCATGGTATCGCCAACCTTGTGGACGAGCCCACCAGTGCTGAACTGCCATACTCCTCCACCTATCGTACTATGACAACTTACCAAACTTATCGACCGGCATCTTGTATTACAGAAAAAAGGGGCACATTTCTAATATAAAATTAATGACGAATTCGTTAATCCTGATATTTGTATGCAGTGCTTAGAAACCAGAATCCCAACAACAACGCTCTCTGAGTTTATATTACTCTGCGTCCCTACCTGGACACTTGTTTCCATCGATGCCGCTCTGCTGACTAGCTATAGGCTCAATGACCGCGGATGCCTCAGACATAAAAATAATATACGGTATGTTTAATTTAGCTTTGGTTAATGAAGTCATATCTTTTTTTCTCACAGATTAATATTGCCGCAGCGTTCAAAATTGATTCAATTTGGTATACGGCAGAAGTATCAAGCTCAAATGAACCCGAAAGCCAAACAAAAGCTCAAGCACTAACTCAAGGGCTAGATAATAAAATGTAGGACAAACATACACTAAACTTATAGTGCAATGAGGAAGCAAATATGAGTTTCTTTGGAAAATGAGTCTTGTAACAACATAAAATTGTGGGACATCGTAGCCGATTGGTTGAGCGCACGCCTTGTAATGAGAAAACTACGGGACGCGTTCAAACCTCCTGCGAATCGGCTTCTGTGATACTTCGAGAAAGTTCTTCACTCACAAAAATTAATTATTATTGCTCAGCGACCTCGATTGATCACTGGTTATTATACATTGAGTACTAATAAATGCGTATTTATTATAAATAGTAGTAAAATCTGAGCCTTCTGAGTAAGTTTTTAAGAAAATCTTGTAGCAATAATAAATATACAGTTTTGCCACAAATTATGGCTTCGGTTTACTTTGATCATGCATCTGTATCCCAATTTGCCGTCTGTTCAGCGCATTCACGTTCAGAAGTTTCAAGTATTAGTAAGGCAATATTAAAGAAAATATCAGACATTCGAAAGATCAGGAGCATCATTTTTTAAAATCATAAAGGATTTTCTTTTTTGCTGAGGCTTTAAACACTTTTTAAAACACGTCCACGATTTTTCCATGTGCTAACTTTCTTCCCAGGGTCATGTTAAAAAGCGATAAATGCTTCTGATAAAATAGGCCTGCATTGAAATAATTCAACGTAAAACATTTTTAGTGCATAAATGCTGAAAAAACACTTCTTAGAAATACTTTCCAGTAGCCTAAACTTATGAAAAAAATTAAATGTTATTTATTTTTACTATACCTTGTTAAATATGACAATCATTTTGCAAAGTGTTTGAAGACACAAAATTAGACCAGGAACCAGAAGTTTGAGACCACAGTGTCAAAGGGAAGTCGAAGAGATATGGCGTCCGCTTTTAATTAGGCCTATGACTAATACAAGTACCTACGACCCATATGAAGGTGACATTATTTTCATAAACATGATCTGTCTGCTTTAATTTTGAGCAATGTTCAGTTTTAAAGCAGAATTTCAAATTGAACGTTTAATTAATTCTTTTTATTATTCTTTTTAAAATATGAAAAAAGGCTAAAAACATCTACAAGATCTACAAACAAACAATCGTCATATGAACTGCGATGTCAATAGAAATAACCCACTAGCTCAAAATATGAAATTTCGCCTCAATTTACTACACTATTAATATATTAAAATAAACATTAATAGGCTACCAGCAGCGAAACAGTTGGCCCTTCTATCTTGGTTAGTTGCTTTATAGTAATTATGATGATGATGATGATGATGATGATGATGATGATGATGATGATGATGATGATGATGATGATGATGATGATGATGATGATGATGATGCTGATGATGCTGATGATGATGATGATGATGATGATGATGATGATGATGCTGATGATGATGATGATGATGATAATAATAATAATAATAATAATAATAATAATAATAATAATAATAATAATAATAATAATAATAATAATAATAATAATAATAATAATAATAATAATAATAATAATAATAAGCGAGTGATTCTGCAGCTGTTAAAGCTAGATTGTTAGCCGTGCAATCGCCACACTCTTGAGACTGGCTTCATGCACTTCCCATTAAGACAGCAGGATTACGGAAGTCAGAAGCGGTCCTAAGAATAGCATCCGGCATCCGACTTGGCGTTGTGTGAAAAACACACTTTCAAATGTGGTGTCATAGTGTAATTCAACGGCCATCATGGATTCTCTTGCATCAAAGGAGCAGGAAGACAACATCGACATGGCATGCTCAACGACGTTATTTGACGAGCTTTCGCCGGAGCCAAAATACCGGCCATCAAAGAGCCAGCCCAATGGCCTCTCCAGATCAGACGGCAAAAGGCCTGACGGAGTCACCATCATACCTTGGTACAGAGGTCGTTTCTTGGCATGGGATGTCACGGTGCCATATACTTTCGCTGCATCTTATGAGCATTTAACATCGCTAAACGCTGGTGCGGCAGCGGAAATGGGGCTCGCAACAAGGAAAACAAGTATGCTGCTATCTCACAATCACATCATTTCGTCCCTGTTGCAGTCGAAACTGCAGGAAGCTGGCACACAGAATCACTGCAGTTTATTCAAGAACTAGGACGCAAGATCTCAGCAGCGACAAGCGACCAGCGTGAGACCAGTCATCTTCTAAAACGCTTATCAGTCGCCCTACAAATTGGAAACTATCTGTTTTAGGAACCACAGATTGCAACAACAGTAGCCCAGGACTGATCGAAGGCTTATAAAAATATTGAAAACAGTTACTTTTAATCAGTCTGTACATAAGTTTGTTGGCTTTATGAAGAAATAAATTTGTTATAATAATATAAAAAATAATAATAATAAGGCAGCGGCCGCCTTGGCAGAGGATAGAAAGAACCAGAAATACACCGCCCTCCTTGACAGTCACGTTTTCATTCCGACTGCTATGGAAACGCTAGTTCCAATCAACAACAAAAGCCTTGATTTTATCTCAGACCTGGGCCGCCATCTCACACAAGCAACCGGCGAACCCAGAGAGTCAAGCTTCTTATTCCAGCGTATCTCCATTACAATAAAACGCTTCAACGCCTTTGCTTTCAGTGGTTCTTTCATTAAACCCTTAATTGACATGGATGAGGGGTAGCCGTTCCAGAATACACCACTTTTATCATTTCTTAGACTCTGGAGGAATCAAGTACCTGAGAGCAAATAAATAATAATAATAATAATAGTATTAAAAATAATAATTATGCTTGTTATTACTCGAGACACGTTTCACTTTACCATTTACGAGTTTCCACGATTTTTCAGTTTCGTTCTTTATGTCTATCTGATAGTTCTGGAGACGTCGATCAACCACTTGAAGACTTAAATTGACAGTGGCATGCTGACTTTTCATTGCTTGAAACGATGTATTAAGTAGCTCGTGAATACTTTCACCTTGCTTGATGTCAATATCATGCTCTAGGGAATGTCGTCGGTCAACCGCTTGAAGACTTGTAATTACGCTACTTTTCATTTCTTGAAACGATGCATTAAGAAGCTCGTGAATACTTTGAACCTGTTTGTTTAGCTGATCGAATAGCTCAACCCGCAGCTGCTGTATCTCAGAAACGATGCTGATCAATGGGTCTCCATTGTCACAACCCTGAACAGTGCACTGTCCTTTCACTGGAAAGATTGTTTCATGCGTTATCAGTATTACTAGAAATGTTGCGAAATAATATGCCATAACAAAGCTCATGACTATTCTATGCAGGATATACTCTGAAGACTCGACTAGCAAAGAAACCTTCGAAACCGTCTGAAACTCTGTAACAACTAATGCATCAAATTAAATATGTTTAGGCTATTATATTGAACTGAACGAGGTCTGCTGGCACACGATGAATCTTGTTGCGCTCTAGTTTAAACTTCCGCATTAAGATAAAGTTACATATTAATTGTCCTGCTGGGCCATGTGGACGGTCAACAATCATTTACTGTAGGCTATGTATAGCCTATTATATGGTTGCATGTTTGCATATATCCATTTATGAATGTATGCATGCATGTATATATGTATGTATGTATTGTATTGTATAGATATGTTAGTATGGATTTATGCTTGCAGCATTGGCAGCTAAAAACGCAGTTTATGCACAGTTTTAGTTAGTAAGTAAGTTAGTTAGTATTCAATTTATAAGTAAACATCTGAGTTCGCACAAAATCAAAGCGCAATCAGGTCAATATCGAGAAGAACAACCCAATAAGGTAGATAGACCAACCAAATAGGTAGCCTATGTGGTGAATTGTCTGGAACATCATCTGGATCTGGTTTTGTTTGTGTTAACAATAGAAACTCGTGAGTAAAATGATTCCAATTTATTCCAACATTTAAGGGGCCACATGACAACTCAAGTTTTACCGTTCGTGATGAGACCACGAAGACGAGAGCGTTTTAGTTTTTTCAAAATATCCTTTAAAATTAGACAAATGTCTTTTGCAATTGCCTGACTGGGGTCGGGAGCACCTCTGAATCGTTGATTAGCTCTATAGAAATTTTCGATCAGGCCTTCAATACAATTGAATGTGTTTGGCTCATTGCATTGTATGATAGTTCTTTTGTATCAATACTATCTTACGCTGATGCAGTAAATGATTTATTTTAGCCATTCTCAGTGGGTTTAGACAAAACTACACTGTGAGCCATAAAAAACCGGGCCACTTTATGTTTAGCTATATCGCGGTCGGTATTTTAAATTTTTTTATAGTTTTTGTGTCGTTTGAAAGAAAAATTAAATCTCTACGATTTACTTATTTACTTGCGCGGATGACGTCATATCCGTTTCGCAGCATAATGTAAATAAAGTTGATGGTTGAAAATTTGAGTTAAAATTTTAAAATGTTGAGTTTTGAGGATAAAATTTTAATTAAAAATCTGCGGGAATGCAAAAATTATTCTTCTAGACGATTAATTAAGGAGTTTCCGAACAAGAATTGGAAAAGAAAAACATTAGATGACTTTCTGCGAAAGTTGAGAACTACCGGTTCAGTTGAACGCGCTGCGGGAAGTGGTCGGCCAAAATCGTCGCGAACTGAAGATAATATCGCCGCCGTCAATGAATTGGTTCAGAGCCAGGAAGACAAGCCTAAAACACATCTTTCAACCAGACAAATCGCGAGAGAGCTGAATCTTACACAAACGACGGTCAGACGCATTATTCATTACGATTTGGAACTGAAATGCTTAAAAAGACGACGGGCTCAGGAACTGACCACCGCTAATCGTCAATCTCGTTTGGTACGAGCTAGACAATTGCTGCAGCGTTTCTCAGTATCGGATGTCGGTTTCATTTTCTTCACTGATGAAAAGTTATTTACAGTTGCTGCGCCGTCAAACACTCAAAACGATCGTCTTTATGTGCCTCGTTCAGTGTCAAAGAAACAGATTTCATCAGACCGTCTGTTGCGTACCAGGACAACATTCAGCAAGTCGCTCATGGTTTCCGTGGGAATTTCGAAACTCGGTCGCACAGAGCTTATATTCGTTGACCCGGGAGCCAAAATCAATGGCCAATATTATCGAGACGTGATGCTAGCACAACATTTGTTGCCACAAATGCGCCACATTGCTGGCGACATGTTCATTTTCCAACAAGATTCAGCTCCGGCGCATCGGGCTCGTGAAACAATTGAGTATCTGTCTCGCAATGCACCATACTTCATAGGGCCAGAGATGTGGCCACCCAATTCGCCTGACCTAAATCCACTCGATTATTCCATCTGGTCCATTATGGAACAGCGCGTGTACCAACAGCGCATTCAGAACACTGATGAACTTCGGCAGTGTCTCGTATCCGTCTGGAACGATCTGGAACAACATCTTATTGACACTGCAATTGATCAGTGGCGACGTCGCTTGGCAAAATGTGTACGTGAAAAAGGAAGTCATTTTGAACACAAACTTTAAACAAATAAAGGCACTGAAGAATTGTTTGCATTTAAGTAGTAAAAATGCAGCATTTATCGATTCTCACGTGTTTTTAGTGTCTTCAGTTTCGCAAGACAAGTTTAGCATACATGTAGGACTAAATCGATAATGTTTATTTCTGCTCTTTAGAGTATTGATTCCTGTTTAAAATAATGCAAAAAGTGTAAAAATCGATAAAGAAATGACAGAGATATAGCTAAACATAAAGTAGCCCGGTTTTTTATGGCTCACAGTGTACATAGTGAAAAGGCAGCAGTAGAAATGTTGTCTATGCTTTGGCTTCATGCTATGAATCTGTTGGCCAAGATCTCAAAGGTGTGACCTTGTATCTTTTGTCTATTTATAGGAACAGAATTATGCTCGGCGTGAAACAATTGCACAGCATAAGGAAAGTTTTTGCTTCTGATGCGCCGCGTGTAGTGCATAGGAGTGGCAAGCTTTTGCCTTATATTTATGGGCAGTCTGCGATATTTAACCGTTTACAAATTATTGTAGCAGCACAAGGAATGGAGTACCTATTAAATTGATTGCAGAGTCAATGGCTAATGCAGTTTTTGCAGCATTCAACTACTGGACGAAAAGGGGAGGCCTTTTATTTTTCAACACTACTACTTAGGTGCCAAATGCCGACACCACATTTTAAGTTACCCTTGGAGAGGTATGCATTATGCAACTGGTTTGGCTGGTCCATCTTCCTGACCTGACACGTAGATGTCAAGACGTTTCAAAATGCTTGGCCATCGGTAGACAGTGACAGAATTGACTGCATTTCCCGAGAAACCAGTAGCATTATCAGAAGCAACAATGAATTTTTGATCGACGTAGTATAATTTTGTATGGCATGTTCCCTGGAATAAAGTCAGCCTCACAATGTCTATCGGGGCTGTTAGCGTTTTCCCTGATATAGCCTACATGCATAATATCCATGTTTGAGGGATATATCTTGTAGCTATTGGTGTCATGCACATGGCTGAATGGACGTCTGGGGAGCTGTTATATTTATCAAAATCTTCCTCTCCTTATTACAATTCAATAAAGAGATTAACAGCGCAGTCGATTTCTTTCTTTGCCAGAACTTTTTCATTTGTTTATCTCAAGTCTCATTTACTGTTTCTTTTTCTCTTCAGCATCGATCTTACATGGTTACAGGGACTGGTAAATTTAAGGCATCGATGGAGATGTGGCAAAAATGGCAAACAGAGCGGGCTCCCGTCACACTTGGTATCTTAACGGGGAACTGATCACCCTCAGCTTCTTCCATGTCCAAATCAATTACAGCCGAATGGTGAATTCAGTGAGAACACAGTCTTCTACTGGTTTTCTGCCAAAATGTATGCAACTTAGTGAGTAGAACATTGCATTAATGCAACTAACCAGAGTACAGGATTAGGAACATTGGGTAAACCGTAAACTCCATAACATGATATATGTTTTTATTTTTTTATTTATTTATTGCGTCGGAGAACAAAACAGAATACCAGTACAAATCGTGACAGAAACAGAGTAATCACTGCGCAACAGGAGACCAGGAAGAAGCTAACAGTTTATTGCAAAGGCCCAGATTCACATTTCGGTCAACGTTAAATGTTACACGGATCTAAACTTGTCAGTTGTGCAGGCGCAAAATCTCGTGGTAGTAACCACGGCCTAGATTAGCCGGAGACAAAAGTAGATTATAGAATAATTGGTTTCGTCCTCATTAACTTGGATTTCTATTTCATGATAGGATATAGAGGCTTGAAAATTGATCCGTATGGGGGCGACACAGTAGCTCTAGATGAGATGACACAGATCAGATCGCAAAACTGACATACTGCAGAACGGATTACACATGCTTCGGCACAATTACTGTAACAAAATTATACAAGTAACTTTAGAAATTGATGCATGAAAGTCATGGGGTAAACAATTAAACAGAACAATTCCAGAAATAAGGGTTCATGTGTCTATGATAGTAAACAGCTGATATTGGAGTAGAACTGTACGTAAGCATCTCATTACCTATCACCAGGGCCTACTACATAATAATCTTTTCTTTATTAAGCGCCTGACAAACGCACTGCGCTGTACATTTACATGTTATGCAATTTAAATCTTAACTACTAACAGAACAGACAGCCTGCAATACAACGGCGCTAATAGCAGCCTACAAAGCATATCCGCCCTGCGGGACTCGAACTCGGTACCTCTCGCTCTCCTCGCCAGATGTTATCCAATGCGCTATCGCCCCCCCCCCCAAATACGGGGGGGGGATGGAAGCAGACTGCTTCCAATTTGTGCCAGGGGGAAGTTCCGCCTAGTGAAATGGATGTTGCTGTACAACTTACAGTACTGAATCAACTGTCAAATGTTGCAAAGGTATCCGGATATTCCCCTCCCCGGAAATCACCCCCAACAGTAAGTAGGTAACTCAACCATTGTCTATGGTAGCTGTCACAAATCCAACTTCTATTGAAACAAAGACCTTCTTTCCTCAATCCAACTTCTATTTAAGCAAAGAATTATTTTAATCAGTCCAACATCGGGGGGAAATGTCCGGGGAGAAATGTCCTATACCCGTTGCAATGTATCGGCTGTCGACTGTAATTGAGTCTCTGGACTGTAAAGTTTATATATTATGGTATTAGTGGTATTATTTCATACTGCTTGTAATGTTTGTATACTTTGAAGGTGGTATAGCGACAACATATGTTTGTCGTACCAATTTTGTCTGCTAAAAGCTAGCAAAAACTTTTTATCAATTTAAATGTGTATTTTAGATTATGAAATATGGCACGAAGCACTGTCAATATATGCAACAAGCGTCAGCTTCTGGGGGACTCCGTCCCCCAGGCCCCCTAAATTCCCAGTTTTTCATACTACTTTTAAAATCGTGGCCACGCACACTGAGTAACGGGGGGATTGCTTCCAGCTTACAGGGGGGATAGTAGGCCCTGCCTGTCACAGAGTTCTTTCTAGAAACAGGCGTATCGTGTAATCCTGGAAAACGTCCTTAAAGGCGCATTTGAATATCGAGATAATAATCATTAGGGTGGAGTGAAAAAAGCGAAAATTCTAGAACCTCAACGTAATAGTGATAACTCGTTGCCTTTTGGTATAGTAAGTTATCATGTCAAATATTTCTTTAAAATTCGTTCTCTAAGATTTGCCCGAACGCGTTTTAAAATTTGACAATTTAATACAAAATGATGAATAGGCCTATATAAAAATTTCAATAAATTTTTAAAATGTAATGCGCTGATTGTAATAGTGATAACTCGTTTCCATTTGATGTAGTTAGTTATCAGGCCAAATATTTCTTTTAAAATTCGTTCTCTAAGATTTGCTCCAACGCGTTTTAAAATTTAACAATTTTAACAAAAATTGTCGAATTTATACAAATTTCAATAAATTAAACAAAATTAATGCGCTAATTGTAATAGTTTTTAAGCATTTAATTATGACGTATTTAATGACCATGCAAATTAAAATTAATAAAATGACTGTATGTCAGCAATATTAAATAAAAAATAAGCACTTAACATTATAAACAATCCCAACAGTTGTAGACTAGATATGTCACTAATTAATGAAAAGTGAGTCAATGCTCATTTATTTTATTCTGTTGATTGAACTCCGATTGAAATTCTGCTTTAGTATAAGAAGAAGGTATTAGTTCCCGTGATTCCAATCTGGCATGGATGGAACCATTTTTAGAAGTTTGTCCAACAGCAGCAGTAGATGCCTCATCAACAAGTTGGACAGAGCGCTCAACCGATTGTGTGTGGCATGCTGTAACAGAACTCATGCGGGTGGTGTCAGGCGCCGCACAAAATGGGCATTCGCAATTAGTGTTAGCAGACCCTCGCTGGAAAGTTGTGAGGAATATATTTCTTTATGGAGGGTTCCCAGTTATGAGATGGATTTGGAGCCATGGTGAATTCATTTGTGATCCATTTTTGTGGCAAACAGATTAGTTAACTCCGACATACATTTGGGTAGAAAAGCAACAGCATAAATATGAGCATGGCCACGATTTGGACCTTGCCATGGATGAATCCTAGAATGTGAGCCCAGTCTGGCATTGGAAAAGCTCACGTGATCAGACAAAGCGCCATAAAGTCGCGCAGACGCACATCAACATATATGATTTAATCTTGGACTCATCCCGGATCCATCTTTTGGCTAGACTTTTTTTAAATGTAGTTGGTACCTATTCACAGTTTTTTTAATCATCTGATTTTTTTATAACATCTTTTACTTGTAATTTTCAAAAAATCCAAATTATATTCGGTCAAATTTTGAATTGGGCTAGTGGTTGCTTGTTTTAAGGACTAATTCCCGAATGAGATAACTTACTTACTCTTTTACTTACTCTCTGTGGCTAAAGTAGGTTTCTTATCAGTCTGAGCATCACAACACAATTTATATAACTGTCTTACATTTTTTGAAAATTGTGAACTCGCTGATTTTAAATTTTATGCATGTTACTAAATTTGCAACTTCTTCACTCAGAAACGTTCGGAGGCGCAAGGGCCCACCACATAGGAGCCTCCACCGCAAAAAGCAAAATCAAATTACTATGAAATATTTCAGTAGGCCTAGTGCACAGTGCGCACAGAAACAAATTGACACAATATCTAAAACTAAGAACCAGTTAAAAGGTCAGAAGTTATTTTTTATTGGGCTGGAAGTCATATCAAATTGGTGATACTTTGCATGTTTTCCTCTTCGCAAATTCGGTCACCAGATCTTTAAAGTTGATCTCAATCAATCAATCAATCAATCAATTAATCTTGATATAGCGCCCCTTCAAGATATCTACTCAGAGGCGCTCCAATGCTGCTTCTATAGAAGCTCATCAGAGCAAGATAAAACAAACATTCATTGACAGTCGATGTGCGAAGTCTGTTCTTTATCAGTTTCATTTTTGAAAATTAACGTTCCGCACTACAGTTACTGACCATCAGCACGAGATACATGCGGAGTGCTATCTTCCCATTAGGAAATGATCCCTGTACTTGTTTCTGGAGTATCAGCCGATACATGAATCTCTCTCTCTCTCTCGAGACATCTTGAGCTTGGTCGTCCTTGAATGTGTTTACAAAGTCAACATGAGAGTGACATAGAAAATTTAGACTCTTTGACTTAAACAGCAGATTAAAATAAAGTAGCATAGTTACTAGTTCTAGCTTCAACTACAGCTTTCCCTTTGGGCTATGCTGGAGTTGACGCGTCGTGGCTCGTAAGCCTATCACTGCAGGCTATCAGGCATAATCCGCCCCAGGCCTGCGCAGCCTATGTGCCTCTACCGCTGCGGTGCAGAGGGTCCTTCACCTAAGTTAACACGGCCCTGGGCAGAATTATTCTTGGACTGAGGATAAAAAAATCGACCAGAAAGTTTAGATTAAAGTTGTAGATTTATAAAATTAGGATCTATGCCATCGTATTAAGTCAATGCAAACGTGACCGATATACGTCTCAAAAACTAAGGCCATTTTCTGTTGGTATTATTCATTCATTCATTTCAGAGATTTATATAGCGCCCCTTCAAGATTATCTACTCAGAAGCGCTCCAGACTCAACCCCGGCTAAAGAGAGCAGTCTTGAGGTTAGAGAAGAATGTGGTCGCAAGGGCTCTATGCATTAGGCGTAGATCCACAGGGAGCTCATTCCAGATTGCAGGGCCAGCCACAGAAAAGGCACGGCGCTGCATAATAGAGGTCCGTGAACGGGGAACAAGAAGCTCAACCTGCTTAGAGGAGCGGAGAGAACCACCGCGCTGGACGCTCAGGGTGGAGCAGCAGAGCTCCTGTAAGTAAACAGGGGCCACACCCGCGAGGCAGCGCCAGACCAAGGCAGAGATCTGGTAAGTTATCCGCTGCGGGAAAGGGAGCCAATGCAAGACATCCCGCATGTAATCACTAACATGGCCGAATCTTGCGATGCGGCCAATGAGGCGTGCCGCCGCTCGCATGACCCGAACCAAGCACCCAACCCGAGCCGCCGGAAGACCCACATCGCCTATCTATATAACTTTAGTCAGAAAACGACTTTATTGCAGCATCAATGAAACATAATTCCGTTTAAGGCATACGTTGACTGTACAACAAGGCGGTACAACCTCCAACATACAGCCCGCGCTGACAACTTAGCCTAGACCTAATACAGCCATCGGCCCAATTAGCCACATTAGTCAGAGTTCCTGAGGATGGCGTTTCACCTCCCGATGGTGGTTTGTTTCCGAGATTTTAATATCGTACTAGCACGGTTCATATACGGGGACCTTAAATGGCGTGGAAAGTAACAAAAATGGGAAATCTGATTAAACTTTTTACCAAACGAACTAATCGCAAAGTTAAAGTAAGACATACGCTGGGACAAATTATCTATCGATCCTACTCATCAAACAGACATCATACTAATGACTGGCTAGATTTTTATTGCCATTTAAACTTCAGACTGAATTTAATTACTGGTCAAAGTATTGTTAATAACTTTGCTAACTTAGTTATGTTACTTATTGATGCCTTCTATGATAATAATTTGCGATTTGCGTGACTGACACATACAATATCTTATTATGACAAGGAAGGAGGAATGATTTTGCTATCACTGTCTGGAAATTCTGGCATACAGAGAAACAGTAAGATTAAAGTTGTACAGACTGATTTCTGAAAATTAGGATCTATGTCATCGTATTAAGTCACTGCAAACGTGACCGATATAGGCCCTACGTCTCAAAAACTAAGGCCATTTTCAGTTGGTATTATGTATATTGCCTATCTATATAACTTTAGTTAGAAAATGACTTTAATGGTTTGTTTCCGAGATTTTAGTATCGTACTAGCACGGCTCATATACGAGGACCTTAAATGGCGTGGTAACTAAAAAAAATAGGAAATCCGATTAAAATTATAACCAAACCAACTAAACCCAAAGTAAAAGTAAGACATAATTTCTGAATACAAATACAGCTAAAATAAGAGGCAGGCAAGGATGATATGTAGGCTATTTAAGCAGGCCAATATAACTAACTACAAAGTATACATTATATGATTTATATTCTAAGCCAGTGGGATAAGTTTCATTGCCGTTGCCTTAACGAATACCATCTGCTGCGCCAAGTAATCCACTCAATTCCCTCGCTTGAGTTTGCAGACCCTGAATAATTTGCGCGATGATATATGCCATTATGATTAGATTTAAGACTGTAGTTCTGGTTGTACCACCATCCTTCGATATACGCGTGGACATAGTTATGGCTTAGAAAGTCCTCATCGCGTGCTTCTTATGTGTAGAATTGTTGACGGTTGAGATGATTCAGGTTGTCACCTGCAGTAACCATGAAAAGTGTTCATCACTAAACAGATGGTGCTCAAATAACTAGATATATAAACAGCAGCAGGATCACGCACACATGACGAATCAAAAATGATGACACTCGATAAGTGTCCGCGGCACATTGTAGCTACATCACACTGAGATCTCTTCCGTCAAAAGGCTAAACTTAATTCATCGTATTCGGTAGAAGAGGCGACGCCAGACATTACTCGAACCACCAGAACGATTACACGCGTTAGTGTCCGCGGCCCAGCGTAGCATTACTAAATTTGCAAATTCTTCACTCAGAAACGTTCGGAGGCGATCGAATTGCTGGTGGCATCCAGGGCCTACATGAAAACTAAAATATAGCTATGCCTCTCTTTCCAGCCTTCAAACATAAAATATGTCAATCTTTACTTTAGAATTTTACCTAAAACTTTACTTTGACTCTTCAGTCGCTTATTCCCAATTTACGTATTCTACGTCACAATTCGCTCTGTAATATTTTCTCTGTTGGTGTTCATTGCTGTAAGTTTACGTATCGAACTTATTTTTCTTCTTGCTTTCAATTTGTTACGTTTCAGTAGTATTTCATTCGCATAAAATCTTGGCCTACATGACTGTATGAAGAGAGAATGGGCTATTCACATGATACGATGGGCAAGATCAACGATTCACAAAGCGATGATGGTGGCAGAATCAGGCCCGGATTTAGGCATGGTCACCATGTACCAGTGCACAAGGGCCCACCACATAAGGGCCTCCACCGCAAAAAGCAAAAAATTACTATAAAATATTTCAGTATTGCACAGTGCGCACGGAAACAAATTGACACAATATCTAAAACTAAGAACCAGTTAATAGGTCAGAAGTTAGTTTTTTATCGGGGGCGGGAAGTCATGTCAAATTAGTGAAACCTTGCATGTTTTCTTCTTCGCAAATTCGGTCACCAAATCTTTAAAGTTGATCTCACGCAGCTTCTATAGAAGCTTATCAGAACAAGATAGGACAAACATTCTTTGCCGATCGATGTGCGAAGTCTGTTCTTTATCAGTTTCATTTTTGAGAATGAACGTTCCGCACTGCAGTTACTGACCATCAGCACCAGATACATGCGGAGTGCTATCTTCCCAATAGAAAATGATCCCTGAACTTGTTTCTGGAGAATCATCCGATACTCGAAATTATATCGAGAGACATCTTGAGCTTGTTCGTCCTTGAATGTGTTTACAAAGTCAACATGAGAGTGAAATAGAAAAGTTAGAATCTTTGACTTAAACAGCAGATTAAAATAAAGTAGCGTAGTCACTAGTTCTAACTTCAACTACAGCTTTCTCTTTGGGCTATGCTGGAGTTGACGCGTCGTGGCTCGTAAGCCTATCACTACAGGCTATCAGGCATAATTCGCCCCAGGCCTGCAGCCTATATGTGCCTCTACCGCGGCGATGCAGAGGGAACTTCACCTAAGTTAACACGGCCCTGGGCAGAATTATTCTTGGACTAGGATCAAGTCGACCAGAAAGTTAGATTAAAGTTGTACAGACTGATTTATGAAATTAGGATCTATGCCATCGTATTAAGTCATTGCAAACGTGACCGATTTACGTCTCAAAAACTAAGGCAATTTTCTTTTGGTATTATGTATCGCCTATCTATATAACTTTAGTCAGAAAACGACTTTAATGCAGCATCAATGCAACATATAATTCTCTTTAAGGCATACGTTGACTGTATAACAAGTCGGTACAACCAACCTCCAACGTACAGCTCGCGCTGACAACTTAGCCTAGACCTACTACAGCTATCTGCCCAATTAGCCACATTAGTCAGAGTTCCTGAGGATGGCGTTTCACCTCCCGATGGTGGCTTGTTTCCAAGATTTTAATCTCCGACTAGCACGGTTCATATACGGGGACCTTAAAGTAACAAAAATGGAAAATCTGATTAAAATTTTTACCAGACGAATTAAGCGTAAAGTTAAAGTAAGACATAAAATGCACGCTGGGACAAAATCTATCGATCCTACTCATCAATCAGACATCATATTAATGACTGGTTAGATTTTTATTGCCATTAATTTTAAACTTCAGACTGAATATAATTACTGGTTACAGAATTGCTAATAACTTTGCTACATTAGTTAATAGTTATGGTACTTATTAATTCATTCTATGATAATAATTTGCGATTCGCGTGACTGACACCAACAATATCTTATTTTGACAAGGAAGGAAGAATGAATTTGCAATCACTGTCTGGCATACAGAGAAACACAGTCAAGTGTTTATTCAAAAGAAACGCTGAATGGAGTCTTTCTGTGAACCAACACAGCATGATCACTTGCTCATGGTTAGAACATAATTATGCCCTACACTGGATACGCCTAGACCCGCATTTTGTATCTGTGCCATTTTGAGACATAATGTTTATGATGGTGTTATTTGAGAACATACAGTAAAGCAATATTATACTTATACCAGGCGAAACTATTCAGCCTCTGTTTAGTTTAGTTTTAACGCCGCTATGCAAATTTAATTTCTGATAACAAAATAGGCCTACAGCTATAAAAAAAATAGGCAGACAATGATGATCTATAGGCTATTTAAGCAGGCCAGTTTAACTAACGCTATATACTGGTTTCTGTTCCTAACTACAAAGTATAAATATATACTTTATATTCTAAACCAGTTTCCGTTGCCGCGCCAAATAGTCCTCTCAATTTTGTAGCTTTAGTTTGCAGACACTGAATAATTTCCGCGATGATAATTATATGCCATAAAGATTAGATTAGATACAGCATTTCCAGTTGTATGTACCACCACCCTTCGATATACGCGTGGACACAGTAACGACTTAGAGAGTCACAGACGCGTGCATCTTTGGGGTAGAAAGTTTGACAGTTGAGATGCAATAAACATGAAAAATGTTCATCACTTAGCAAAAATTTTAATGGTGCTCAAATAACTAGAAATATCAACAGTAGCAGGATCACTCACACATGACGAATCAAAACGATGACACTCGATAGTGTCCGCCAGTGGCGGTGCCAGCATGGGGCTAGGGTGGCCTGAGGCCCCCTCTCCTATCGGCGGCTCAGCCCCCCCCCAAACAAAAGTGGGAAATCACTGCCAGTGCCAGAGAGGAGAGGAGAAAGGGAAGGAATTGGAGTTTTAGTCCCCCCCAAACCTGAAATCCTGGCGCCGCTACTGGTGTCCGCGGCACATTGTAGCAACATCACACTGAGACCTCTTTCGTCAAAAGACTAAACTTAATTCATCGTAGTCGGTAGAAGAGGCGGCGCCAGACATTACTCGAGCCATCACGCGATAGCGTCCGCGGCACAGCGTAGCAATTCTGTCAAATGGTTAACCTTAATTCATCGTGGGTGGTAGAAGACGCGGTGCTCGAAATTACTCGAGCCACCCAGTATAGATCTGTGAAGGATTGATAGAAGAATCCTTTCTGGTAAACTATATAAACCTCACCTCGCGCGTTCTATGTCACAAATATATGTCTATGGGTGAATGCCAGGATCCAAACGGATGGTACGGTAACCGCTCCGGCTACCATCCGTTTGGAACCTATCATTCCCTTGAGTAGAGATAGACGATTCGGTTCGTTGCTGTTTAACTTCCTGTATCACAAAAAGGATGATAAGCGTCGTCCTCCTTTCTCTAAGCTTGGGACTGGCACTACTTACACGAGTAGTGTCGGAGTTAGATGGACGACTTCTAGGTCAAAAAGGGTTTAAATCACGAGCGAACAAAAAGTGTCGGATTCACTACATAAAACACAAGACCACGATCCAGAGGCGGCACATAACCAGGGCTGGATAAACTTCAGGGATACAGAGTCAGTCACTGCAATCCCAGAAAAGTGCAAGCTAGAAAGTTGCTCATGTTGTTTTAGATTAACATGTGCTTAACGTAATAGCGTTCCTCGTTTTGCATCCGACGAATAAGAAGAGTTAGTTTATTCTATATCTGTTACTCTATGTAGTGAATCCGACACTTTTTGTTCGCTCATTTGTGGGGCACGGTGGTGTAGGGGCAAGTTCGATGCCTTACAGCCGGAGGGTTGTGGGTTCGAATTCACCTCAAGCCGTGTAGGGATCCTGGGCAAGTCCTTCACTCGCAATTGATCAAGTCCTTCGGCGTGAATTTTGAAGGGGCGCTATAACAAGTGCTCATACATACATTCATACATACATACATACATACATACATACATACATACATACATACATACATACATACATACATACACACATACATACATACATACATACATAAATTTCAGGTACGCAATACTCTGATTGTTAGCGTACTGGACTAACTGTTTATCATCGCCAATGCAGAAACTTCTAGATTTCCGCTCAAATTGCGCCTCTAGCGAAATTAACTGTAATAAGCACAATGACTTACGTTGTCGGTGGGAAGGTCATGCAGCAACGCAGAGAACTGGCCAACCGACTAAATATTATATGTCGAGACTAAGACAAATTTGAGGGTTTATTTCAAAGGAAATATCTTGTCTGATTTTTGCTCAATGTATGATGATGTAATTAACGTTATGTTAATGTACGTTAATTAGCCTTGATTGGAAACAAACAAATAACTTATTTATTACTACTGGTAGCACATTTACTCAAAGGAGCAATAAACTACATTGAACATTAATAAGAATAGGATTATTCCAGTGAAATAATATATTAATATTATGAACAGGCCCGCCGACTCGAAAGATCATATCGACGCACAAAGTTGCCTGCCGATCGCTCTGTCTGGGTGCGGTTCGTGCGAGACATGCATCGCCGTTACAGGGACAGGGAGAGGGCGTATTGGGAGGTTAAGATTGCCTCCAACGCCAAGGACCCTAAGCGGCTATGGGCCAC
Organism: Aporrectodea caliginosa; assembly: GCA_020284085.1. Classification (NCBI taxonomy): domain Eukaryota; kingdom Metazoa; phylum Annelida; class Clitellata; order Crassiclitellata; family Lumbricidae; genus Aporrectodea; species Aporrectodea caliginosa. The sequence continues at coordinate 1,640,936 of JACEVL010000076.1, forward strand.
ATTCGACGACCTCCTTGGCCGGCGCCGGGCTGACCAACATGCAGATACTCCATCTTTCTCAGCTGATGACTTTCTGGCTTCGTTCACCGCCAAAATCGCCGGAATCCGACAAGATACTGCCAGCTCTACCCCACCGGTCTACCACCCTACAGACAGCAGTCTTTATACCATGGTCGCCGTCACCAGTGCAGAGCTGCGCCGTATCATTCTCTCTTCTCCATCAAAATCCTGTGAACTTGATCCTCTCCCGACGTTTCTGCTACAGGAATTTGTCGATGTGCTATACTACCGTTTCTTACTGTTTTGTGCAACCGGTCTATCGCCGATGGAGTTCTACCACCGTCGTAGAAGCGCTCAATCCTGGTTCCTGTCCTCAAGCACAGCGGACTCGACTCATCTGATCCTGTCAACTTTCGACCTATTGCTAATGTTTCATTTCTGTCGAAAATTATTGAAAAGATTGCTGCTTATCAGCTAACTGTTTATATAGAGGCAAATAAGATGCTTCCGGAGTGCCAGTCCGGTTTTCAGAAAGGCCACTCCACTGAAACCCTCTTGCTCCGTCTCCTCTCTGACATTTATGGGACTATAGATAGTTCGCAACTCACTCTGCTGGCCTTGTTCGACGTTAGTGCTGCTTTTGACACTGTCGATCATGAAATTTTACTTAAGCGGCTACAAATGATATTGGGCTTTCTGGTAGCTTTCTTAGTTGGCTGGGTTCATTCCTCAGTGAACGTTCTTTCTGTGTGGTCCATGGGCCTTCCAGGTCCTCATGGGTCCCTGCCCCTTAGGGCCTGCCGCAGAGCTCGGTGCTGGGTCCCCTTCTGTACATCATTTACACCTCTGAAATTGGCACTCTACTTACTGCTTCTGCTGTGCTAGGTCACCTGTACGCTGATGACGTTCAGGTCTACCTGCACTGCCTTGCTACTAATGCCACTGCTGCTGTTCGAGCAATGAGCCTTTGTTTTTGGGTAGGCCTACTCTGGAGGCCTGGATGTCAACGAACCGCCTGCGCCTCAACCCATCAAAAACCCAATTTATCTGGCTCGGCACTCGGCAGCAGCTTGCGAAGCTAGACCTATCCACCATTGCTGCAGACTTCCCTCAATTTGTGTTTTCCTCTGTTGTCCGTGACCTTGGAGTTACACTGGACCAAGAGTTAACCTTTGCCCCTCATATAAACCGCCTCTGCCGTGATTCATACTATCAGTTACGCCAATTCCGCACTGTTTCTCGCTCACTTACTTCAGACTCCACCGCTACACTCATCCACTCTTTTATCACAGTCCGACTTGATTACTGTTGCTCACTCTATGTTGGCCTCCCAGCTGGTCGGTTGGGGTGCCTGAACCGGGTCCTGCGCTCTGCCGCACGCCTTTGCGGATGTATTCCCAAATTTGGCCACGTCTCAGGTTATATGCTGGATGTGCTTCATTCAGTGGCGGCGCCAGCTATACAATTTCAGCAGGTCGCGTCAGGGTCATGGAAGTTATTCAGCAGGTCGAAGAAATTAATGTTTGAGTTTGACGCATCAAGCAGCATAACTTATATATATATATATATATATATATATAACGAAGAAAATTATCATGGAATGCTTAAAGCCTAATTGTTGTAGCATATTCAAATGTAAAACAATAGAGCATTAAAACGGTAAACTTTAGTTACCTTACTAATCTTTAAAGATTTGGAATTACTGATCAGCTACTCGGAACATCGTTAACATAAGACGCATGACTTTACACAAACAAGCAATAACTTATAACGAGTCCATTGTCACCGAACCAATTATTGGTCCGGTGACAATGGACTCGTTAAGCCTCATGCTGACTGTTGTTATCCTACGACGTCTGGAAATGTCGCATTGCAGATGGTACATGTTAGCAAGTTCTACGGCTGAGGTAACAAAAGCACCGCACTCAGAATCGCTGCGTTTTCTTTCCAACGACTCCTTAACATCGCATGCAGCAGAAATGTCAATGGAACTCTCTGAAAAATATCAGATGCCTTTCTCATCTCACGCAATAAAGTAGTAAAAACTACTAAGCAGAAGGCAAATTTGACATCAAACATGACAAGTATAGACTTTGCGTCCATTGCTCGCTCTCAATTATCACCATCAGCAATTATACTCAGGAGCTTCATAAGTACATCCAATCGTTTAGAAGTTGCTTCACATGCTAACACTTGGGTTGTCCATCTAGTTTGCGAAAGACGCTTGAGTTCAACAGTTGGCTCATTTGGATAGAATTGTTTTTGGATAGCAATCCACTTTGGGTGAACAGATCCCGTGCTGACTTGTTTGTAGAGTTTGACAATCATTTTGTTGAAGTAATGAAAAAAATCGCCCACATATCTCATGGCTTTACAACTGTCAACTACGGCCAGATTCAAGCTGTGTGCGTAGCAATCATAGACCCCTTAAATTACAGGACGGTAGGCGCTCAGCCTAGGGACTTGGAACTTGGGTCCATTCGAAATTTAAACTTTTAATAAAAAAAATGAACTAATAGTCCGATTTGCATGAACTTTCTTTGTTTTATTTATCTCGACGAGAGGTATATCGGGGAAAAAAATTGACGCCAAATTCTGGATAATTCAAGGTCATTTCAAGGTCATAAAAAATAAAATCTTGCAAAAATCAGAGACAAATGGCCAGATCTCAGCCAATAACTTTTGAAATCAGCTAATTCTTTCTTGTATTTCTCTTCTAGATAAGGGCTGCCTGGGATAAGAAACAAGGCTATTAAATGTAACGCGATCCAAGGTTATTTTAAGGTCAAAAAGGTCAATTTTACTAGGAAAATCAAAGAAAATAGCCATAGCTAAAACAAATATTGTTACATTTTAATTATTCTTTTACCAATTTGCTCGTATTGATAAGGGCTACATTGGAGAAGACAGTACTTAAAGGTTAAAGTAATCCAAAGTCATTTCAAGGTCAAAAGGGCAAAATCAACAGAAAATGACCATATCACAGCCAACTGTTGTTTCATTTGGGTGATTCTGTGTAATTCTGTGGTTATTGTTCCCTGATTTTGACCTTTGACCTTCAAATGATTTTGAAATAACCCAAGGTCGTTTCAAGGTCAAAAGTTCAAAATAAATGGAAAATTGCCATAACAGAGAATCATCCAAATGAAACAATATTCTGTGTAATGGTCATTTCTTTTGATTTTGACTTTTGACCTTCAAATGACCTTGGGTTACTTCAAGGTAATTTCAAGGCCAAAGGTCAAAATCAAGCAACAATGATCATTACACTGAGTCATCCATATAAAACAACATTTGGCTGAGATATGGTCAATTTCTTTTGATTTTGACTTTTTAACCTGTAAATGACCTTGGATTATTTTATCCTTTAGGTACTGTCTTCTCCAATGTAGCCCTTATCTGTGCGAGCAAATTGGTAAAAGAACAATTAAAATGTAACAATATTTGTCTGAGCTATGGCTATTTCCTCTGATTTTCCTCTAAAATTGACCTTTTTGACCTAAAAATAACCTTGGATCGCCTTACATTTAACAGCCTTGTTTCTTATCCCAGGTAGCCCTTATCTAGAAGGGAAATACGAGAAAGAATTAGCTGATTTCAAGAATTATTATTGGCTGAGATCTGGACATTTTTCTGTGATTTTTGCTAGATTTCATTTTTGTCTGACCTTGAAATGACCTTGAATCATCCAGAATTTGGCGTCAATATTTTTCCCCGATATACCTCTCGTCGAGACAAATAGAACAAAAAACGTTCATGCAAATCGGACTATTAGTTCATTTTTTGTGATAAAAGTGTAAATTGCGAATGGACCCAAGTTCCAAGTCCCGAGCATGAGCGCCTACTGTAACAGTCCCGTAATTTAAGTAGTCTATGGTAGCAATGGACGTACATGTAGGCCTAACACGCCCACCTCACATCATCCTTCAATCGTTTTTGAACGCCATTCAATTTTGTATTTATTTCCACTAATGTTTGACGTAACGGCGGCAAAGGCTACATAAGTATTTAAATTTTATAGTTTGAAACATAGACTTCTGTTGACATAAACGTAAAAATGTCGTTTAGATATAATAATTGCAATAGTGATCCTATGGAACAGATGTTGATGTTTGAAATGAAAAGAAGCTATTACAAATTCCAAAGAATTTTAGGCAGGTCTGGAGCAACATAGGCAGGTCAAATGACCTGCTGCGACCTGCCGTAGTGCCGCCACTGGCTTCATTGGCTCCCCCTACTGCAGCGGATCTCGTATCGGATCATAGCTTTGGTCTGGCGGTCCTTGCTCGGCCTATAGCCCCTGCCTATCTACGCGACCTCTGCTGCTCTACCTTGGGTGCTCCGGATCGTCGCTCTCTCCGCTCTACTCAGCGGAGCGTGTTCATGGTCCCTTTTGCCCGCACAGCTACTAAGCAGAATCGAACCTTCTCAGTGGTTGGCCCCTCCCTCTGGAACGGGCTCCCTTTGACGCTGCGCTTGCATCCCAGAATCCACTCTGAATACTTGCCTCAAAACTGTCCTTTTCAGCCGTGCGGGGTTGGGAGCGCTCCTGAGTAGTAACCTTGAAGGGCGCTATATAAAACTTCGTAATGAATGAATGAATGAATGAATGAATGAATGAATGAATGAATGAATGAATGAATGAATGAATGAATGAATGAATGAATGAATGAATGAATGAATGAATGAATGAATGAATGAATGAAATTAAGAAAGGTCACTATATAAAGACAAGGATGAGCTATATAATATATATGAACCTTCTTCATTGAAGACTTATAATTTGATTAATCCATTATATTTATTTAATCATTTGAAGTTTTTGGAGTTGAGCGACATCAAAGGAATAGTGTTACTATTATTATAAGATAGCATAAATCAGATTTTGCTTATTACAGTAGTATTATATTGTCGAGAATGCCTCTTGAATTCTTTAAAGTTAGGCGTAATAAGGGTCGTGATCTCTCATTGGTAGATGGTTATACATTTTGATGCGAAAAATCAATTAAGGGAAAACATTGGAAGTGTAGGCTAATGATTATTATAATATTTAAACACCGCGCTCGTTGTCATATTGAAGGTGATGCTATTGTGAAGGTGTCTTATCACAATCATGTGGTTGATGTTGCAAAAGTGAAAGCTAGAGAAACGATGGAGAAGGTCAAAGGTCAAGCGACGACAAAACACAAGAGTCTATACATCAGATTGTCGCAGCAACACTAAGAGGTAGGCTATATGCTATATCGAGAGTCGTCGCCAGTCAGCTGCCTCCTGTTCGCTCATACATTTGAAACTTATAGCAAATCGGTTAAATCGCTGTATTAGTCATCGCTATTTTGTACACTCACTGCCTTTTAAATCACCATTTTGTGTTCACGATTTTGACGGTCGCTGCTTTGTGATCGCGGTTTTTAATGTAAATCGGCCTTTTCTGCGACAACACGTTCAAAATAATGTAGGCCTATTGGTGACTTTTATGATATAGCCTAAGCTAGATATATCAAAACTGTTAGACTATAATGATAAGTGATAAAAGCTCTCAAGTTTATTAATTTAAATGTTTCACAGTTTAGGACAAGTGTCGAATAGCATACGATGCACCATTTAAAAAATGCACTCTTCAACTGGTATATTCTAATGCATATTTGGATGTTGAGTATTATACAATACAGTAGGCCTAGATAATGAAATAAATGTAAATCGTAGATTTCAAATGACGCCGAGTATGAAGACTGGCCCATGCCACAAAAATGCTACTTACAGTTTAAATTCACAGCCTAAATTCTAGTGCAGTGAAATTGCTAGACCTGGCAGTTAATGAGTCAATGAGAATACTAACACGATGAATATGCTTAGACATCAATACATTATACAACAAAAAACAGAAACTACGGACATTGGCTCATAATGATGGTTGTTATTTGTTGTTGTTTAACTGCAGGTATGCGTCAAAACAGAGTTCATCACTTCCTCTCTTGAATGTGCCTAGTCGTTTGGTTTCACAGTTGAAGGAACTGCATTCCGGATATTTGCAATAGGCCTACTACGAGGGAAGAAGATTCAATACGCACCAGATATTTACAAAGTGTGAGGCGTGGACACGAGTAAAATTATAACAAGTGATGAGGTCATGTTTAGACTCTTTGACTCCAGAGATTCTAGATCAGCAAAGATGCAATAATTGGGCAGAGCAGCAAAGAGCTTAGTGAAGAGACATTAGACTGCTTCAACGAATTTTCTTCATATTGGCTGTAACGTGCGGTGAATCTCTGCATTGGCTTCCTGTTCAGCAAAGAATTCGTTTCAAACTGGGGCTCATAGTTTATAAAACTGTGAACTCTGGCCAACCACAATATTTAAAATCTGTTCTTATTCCTCTGACTTATCATTATTCAATGAGGTCATCTGATTGTCTTTGTTTGGTCATACCTAAATCAAGGGTTACGTATCGATAGTCCGAAGGTTCGATAGTCCGAAGGTTCGATAATCCGAAGGTTCGATAGTCCGAAGGTTCGATAATCCGAAGGTTCGATAGTCCGAAAGTTTCATGGGAAAACATATATAATTATGTATATGGGTAAACGTGTAGTTTAGAGTAGTAAATTTTTTTCTGACTTAAAAAGCATTCCCATATCAATTTAAACAGTTACCCTTATATATTTCATATTCCGGAATATATTTGTGCTAAAAAACGAATAAAACTAAATTAAGAAGAGAAAATTAAAACGAAGTGAGCCGTTAAGCGATCATTGGACGACAACAGGAAGTCAAGCGGCTATAGTGCATTACCCACGGCTCAAGGAATCTATATTGACCGCGGCTATTAATAGCTACACCTCAACTTATCACAATGCTGAATATTGCGTTCAGTTGACGTGTTAAGCCTTTGAGATACGAACAGGCCGCGCACTCGTACGCTTCACTAATTACCGTCTATGAGGCACTAACACTTCCCACACGATTGATTTGCAGGTGTTTTATGCTATCAGTCTGCATTGAAACTGACATACTTGTGCGTTTGCAAGTGGTGTAATAAGGAATACACTTACTTACGAGTTGAGCGACATCAAAGGAATAGTGTTACTATTATTATAAGATAGCATAAATCAGATTTTGCTTATTACAGTAGTATTATATTGTCGAGAATGCCTCTTGAATTCTTTAAAGTTAGGCGTAATAAGGGTCGTGATCTCTCATTGGTAGATGGTTATACATTTTGATGCGAAAAATCAATTAAGGGAAAACATTGGAAGTGTAGGCTAATGATTATTATAATATTTAAACACCGCGCTCGTTGTCATATTGAAGGTGATGCTATTGTGAAGGTGTCTTATCACAATCATGTGGTTGATGTTGCAAAAGTGAAAGCTAGAGAAACGATGGAGAAGGTCAAAGGTCAAGCGACGACAAAACACAAGAGTCTATACATCAGATTGTCGCAGCAACACTAAGAGGTAGGCTATATGCTATATCGAGAGTCGTCGCCAGTCAGCTGCCTCCTGTTCGCTCATACATTTGAAACTTATAGCAAATCGGTTAAATCGCTGTATTAGTCATCGCTATTTTGTACACTCACTGCCTTTTAAATCACCATTTTGTGTTCACGATTTTGACGGTCGCTGCTTTGTGATCGCGGTTTTTAATGTAAATCGGCCTTTTCTGCGACAACACGTTCAAAATAATGTAGGCCTATTGGTGACTTTTATGATATAGCCTAAGCTAGATATATCAAAACTGTTAGACTATAATGATAAGTGATAAAAGCTCTCAAGTTTATTAATTTAAATGTTTCACAGTTTAGGACAAGTGTCGAATAGCATACGATGCACCATTTAAAAAATGCACTCTTCAACTGGTATATTCTAATGCATATTTGGATGTTGAGTATTATACAATACAGTAGGCCTAGATAATGAAATAAATGTAAATCGTAGATTTCAAATGACGCCGAGTATGAAGACTGGCCCATGCCACAAAAATGCTACTTACAGTTTAAATTCACAGCCTAAATTCTAGTGCAGTGAAATTGCTAGACCTGGCAGTTAATGAGTCAATGAGAATACTAACACGATGAATATGCTTAGACATCAATACATTATACAACAAAAAACAGAAACTACGGACATTGGCTCATAATGATGGTTGTTATTTGTTGTTGTTTAACTGCAGGTATGCGTCAAAACAGAGTTCATCACTTCCTCTCTTGAATGTGCCTAGTCGTTTGGTTTCACAGTTGAAGGAACTGCATTCCGGATATTTGCAATAGGCCTACTACGAGGGAAGAAGATTCAATACGCACCAGATATTTACAAAGTGTGAGGCGTGGACACGAGTAAAATTATAACAAGTGATGAGGTCATGTTTAGACTCTAGTCCGAAAGTTTCATGGGAAAACATATATGGTTCGATATCCGAAGGGTAAACGTGTAGTTTAGCGTCGTAAATTATTTTCTGACTTAAAAAGCATTCCCATATCAATTTAAACAGTTACCCTTATATATTTCATATTCCGGAATATATTTGTGCTAAAAAACGAATAAAACTAAATTAAGAAGAGAAAATTAAAACGAAGTGAGCCGTTAAGCGATCATTCGACGACAACAGGAAGTCAAGCGGCTATGGTACATTACCCACGGCTCAAGGAATCTATATTGACCGCGGCTATTAATAGCTACACCTCAACTTAACACAATGCTGAATATTGCGTTAAGTTGACGTGTTAAGCCTTTGAGATACGAACAGGCCGCGCACTCGTACGCTTCACTAATTACCGTCTATGAGGCACTAACACTTCCCACACGATTGATTTGCAGGTGTTTTATGCTATCAGTCTGCATTGAAACTGACATACTTGTGCGTTTGCAAGTGGTGTAATAACGAATACACTTACTTACTTTTCTTCTGCATTATGTAAAAGTCCTGCACGTGGAATTTTTACCAGGGTACTCCTACCATAATTCTAATCCTTACATATCCTTCCTAATAACTCGTTTCCTGCAAAAACTCTTTTCCCAGTGTTCACGCTTCACACTAACCATTATTGTGAAGCCTAAATGCATTGGACAATTTGCATTGCAAGAAATGTCCTTATTTGACCCTTGAAATAAAATACTTATCGTATAAGTATGCGAAAGCACTTTCCAGGGTGTAAAGAGCAACTTTGAGACTAACCAAAACGGCAATCATCCATCACCTTCAATCATTATCCTCACAGTGGTAATTTTTCAAACTTACCCATTAGTGTCAAGCCAAAATCCATTGGAACAAATACATTGCAAGAAATGCTATTATTTGACCATTGAAATAAAATACTTATCGTCTAAGTATGCAAACGCCCATTCTAGGGCCAAAGGAGAACCCCCAATGCTAATCAAAACTCCAATCAATCATCTGTTTAAATCACCATTCTCGAAGTGGTAGCCTTTGGTACTTACCATTATTGTCAACGCAAAATCCATTGTGAAAATGCATTGCAAGAAATACTGTTACTTGATCGTTGAAATAAAATACTTAGACCCTAAGTATGTGAAAGCCGTATATAGGGACTAAAGAGCACCCTGAGTTCTATAGAAACCGCCAATCACCCATCTCTGTCAATGACCATTGTCTAGGGGGTAGCACTTCAAGAATATCACCATTGCGAAATCCATGTACAAATGCATTGCAAGATATACTGTTACTTGATCGCTGAAATAAAATACTTAGACCCTAAGTATGTGAAAGCCGTATATAGGGACTGCATGCATAGACCCCAAGTACTTGAAAGTGATATCTAGGCACTGAAGAGCACCCTGAGTTCTATAGAAACCGCCAATCACCCATCTCTGTCAATGACCATTGTCTAGGGGGTAGCACTTCAAGAATATCACCATTGCGAAATCCATGTACAAATGCATTGCAAGATATACTGTTACTTGATCGCTTGAAATAAAATACTTAGACCATAAGTATGTGAAAGCCGTATATAGGGACTAAAGAGCACCCTGAGTTCTATAGAAACCGCCAATCACCCATCTCTGTCAATGACCATTGTCTAGGAGGTAGCACTTCAAGAATATCACCATTGCCAATGCGAAATCCATGTACAAATGCATTGCAAGATATACTGTTACTGCTGTTACTGAACCCTTCTAATTAAATACTTATCATCCAGGTATGAGAATGCACTCTCTAGGTCCTGAAGAGAAATCTTTATGCTCACCAATACCACAATCACCCACCTTTTTCAATCACCAGTGCCTAAGTGCTCACCCTTCCACTTAAACATTGTTGTCAAGCCAAAATACTGTAGAAATCCATTGCAAATTATGTTGTTACTGAAACCTTCTAATTAAATACTTATCATCCAGGTATGTGAATGCACTCTCTAGTGCCTGAAGAGAAACCTTTATGCTCACCAATACCACAATCACCCACCTTTTTCAATCACCAGTGTCTAAGTGCTCACCCTTCCACTTAAACATTGTTGTCAAGCCAAAATACACTGTAGAAATCCATTGCAAATTATGCTGTTACTGAACCCTTCTAATTAAATACTTATCGTCCAGGTATGTGAATGCACTCTCTAGGTCCTGAAGAGAAACCTTTTTGCTCACCAATACCACAATCACCCACCTTTTTCAATCACCAATGCCTAAGTGCTCACCCTTCCACTTAAACATTGTTGTCAAGCCAAAATACACTGTAGAAATCCATTGCAAATTATGCTGTTACTGAACCCTTCTAATTAAATACTTATCGTCCAGGTATGTGAAAGCACTCTCTAGGGCCTGAAGAGAAACCTTTTTGCTCACCAATACCACAATCACCCACCTTTTTCAATCACCAATGCCTAAGTGCTCACCCTTCCACTTAAACATTGTTGTCAAGCCAAAATACACTGTAGAAATCCATTGCAAATTATGCTGTTACTGAACCCTTCTAATTAAATACTTATCATCCAGGTATGAGAATGCACTCTCTAGGTCCTGAAGAGAAACCTTTATGCTCACCAATACCACAATCACCCACCTTTTTCAATCACCAATGCCTAAGTGCTCACCCTTCCACTTAAACATTGTTGTCAAGCCAAAATACACTGTAGAAATCCATTGCAAATTATGCTGTTACTGAACCCTTCTAATTAAATACTTATCGTCCAGGTATGTGAATGCACTCTCTAGGGCCTGAAGAGAAACCTTTATGCTCACCAATACCACAATCACCCACCTTTTTCAATCACCAATGCCTAAGTGCTCACCCTTCCACTTAAACATTGTTGTCAAGCCAAAATACACTGTAGAAATCCATTGCAAATTATGTTGTTACTGAACCCTTCTAATTAAATACTTATCATCCAGGTATGTGAATGCACTCTCTAGTGCCTGAGGGAAACCTTTTTGCTCACCAATACCACAATCACCCACCTTTTTCAATCACCAATGCCTAAGTGCTCACCCTTCCACTTAAACATTGTTGTCAAGCCAAAATACACTGTAGAAATCCATTGCAAATTATGCTGTTACTGAACCCTTCTAATTAAATACTTATCGTCCAGGTATGTGAATGCACTCTCTAGGGCCTGAAGAGAAACCTTTATGCTCACCAATACCACAATCACCCACCTTTTTCAATCAACAGTGTCTAACTAGTCACCCTTCAACTTAACATTATTGTCAAGTCAAAATACACTGTAGAAATCCATTGCACATAATGCTGTTACTGGACCCTTTCAATTAAATACTTATCGTCTAGGTATGTGAAAGCGCTCTCTAGGGCCTGAAGGCAAACCTTTATGCTAACCAAAACCACAATCAACCACCTTTTTCAATCACTCTTCTCTTAATGCTCACCCTTCAACTGAAACATTATTGTCAAGCCAAAATACACTGTAGAAATCCATTGCCAATAATTCTGTTACTGATCCCTTCCAATTCAATACTTATCGTCTAGGTATGTGAATGCCATTCCTAGGGCCTTAAGACCACCTTTGATTCTATTGATAAGTGTTTGAAAGGGCATGTATGAAGTGTCTATATGAATATCTACAGACAAGCATACATACTGACGTAAATCATATATACAATATCGATCATACATACATGCAAACGGACACACGTAAACATGTATTTATAAGCAATGCATTATCATACTTTTTCTGTTGTATGTTGCAGGGAAGCTTTCTGTCGAGTCGACGTTGAAGGCATTTGTGGAAGACAATAATTATTGGATATAATAAAATGACTGATTACCATCTGTGGTCCTGCACTTCTACTGGAATGGAACGTGCAACATGCAATTTTTTTCTTATTTGAAACTTCGGTAGAAGTGTACTTTAACGTATTTAATTATTCGCCTGTTATAGCATTCCTATTGTTTATCAGTCCAACTACTATGTAAGCAGGAATTATTTTCATCAATCCGACTTCTACTTAGGAAGAATTCTTTTCGTCACTCCAACGTGTATCTGACCACCGCGGCAACCCATGCAATGGCGAATAATGAAATACGCTTTTACTGAAACTTTCTGCTGTTGTCTGGGGTAGGCATTTGAATGTAAATATATTTTCTAGTCCAGCATGATACGGCCTGTGTACTTATATTGTTGGTTTGGTTTCTTGCTCTACAAAGAAGCTTTCTGAAATTGGGTATGAGGGTGACGGAACAGTGAACTAAAGCCATTCACAGTATTCACAATCCGTTCCTTTTACCTCAGTCTTATCACGTTGAATAACTTGAATAAGACATATACTTGCCTGTGTGTGCTCGCTTTGCTCAGTCTCTTGTCATTTTCATATCAGCCTAAAACTTCAGTTGCTTCAATTGTTTATCCACCATAGGCAGTCTCTCTCAGCAAAGCGACTGGCATTTCGACCTGATTACGACTTGGTTTTTGTGTGCCATTTACTTGTAAAATAATAGCAAATGAGTCACCTTACATGGAGTTCTTGTATGTGTTACTGGCTTGTAAGTGATATTCAAGTGGGTGCAAAGTAATCAATAGTGCAGTGCAATACAACTGTATTTAATATTACCTTCCTTTCAAAGTTCACAAGTGCACTCATGGCCATAAAACAGAACATTGCTGGCTCGGAGCAATGAAGCGAAGGACTTGCTCAATGTCCTTACACAGTGATCGCCTGAATGGAGGCTTGAATAGTCAATGACTGTCATACTATGCTGTCAACCTTGAGGTTGGGTATTTAAATAAGCTCGTCATTTCGATTTCAACGTAAGATTTACCTCCTTCAAATTGCATATCCACCATGATAGACTGCCTTTCTGTCTATTGGACTGGCCATCTGGATATCGACATGATTATGCGTTGGTTTTGATGATGTGCCATCGGTTGATGCCTTGAGCATTAGATAACGGTGGAATATAAGTTACTAAGTCATTTATTTTAATCTAACTCCAGGTTACATAGAAAGCAAATGTGTTCCATTTTTTAGAGGACAGAAAGCATATAACAACATTTCAGAGTCTACTATCGGCGGTCAGATCCATCAACGCTATAGCGTTCTCCAGGGGTCAGGAATTGGCCCGTCGTCATACATAGTCAACGCCTCAGACCTCCATCCCATTCATCTGGCCAATAAAATGGGGAAGTACGCCGACGACACATATCTACTCATTGGTTCCTCCATGAGGCACACGGTTGGTGAGGAGATGGAGAATGTGTCGTCCTGGGCCAGAGCTAACAATCTTCGGCTCAACCAGTCAAAGTCTAGGGAGATGCTGATCATCCGCCGCGGGCGCGTCGACCCTCCTCCGCCGCCTCCGGGGGTCCAGCGTGTGACCACCCTGAACATCTTAGGGGTTACCATAACCGATGATCTTCGAGCATCCTCGCATGTTGGCGATGTTCTGGGTGCATGCTCGAGTTCTCTCTACGCCCTGAGAATGTTAAAGGCCCATGGTCTACCCACTCGGGCCCTCCACACTGTCGCTGGTGCAACAACTGTTGCAAAACTTCTGTATGCGGCTCCGGCGTGGTGGGGATTCACTACTGCCGACGATCGGGCCCGCGTGGAGAGATTCCTAGCTCGGATGCGAAGATCGGGTTATCTTCCGCTGGACTCACGGGGAGCTGCGGCGATGGTGGGCGACGCAGAAGACGGACTACTACGATCGGTTGTCCGATGCAGGACTCATGTGCTCCGTCCGATCTTCCCTCCAACTGTTGTCCGCCACCATGACCTTCGACCCAGACCACATGACTTTGTGCTACCACTTAAAGATGACAGGAATTATATCCCAAGGATTTTATTTAGAAGTTTGATGTTGCCCCGTTGAACAAGTCGCCCTTTGCTGGAACAGATATTTCAAAACTATTAATTATTTCCATTCTTCTTTTTATCTGGCTATACCACTTTCTGCTTCCATGGAGAGTGATTCTGGCCTGTCGAAGCCACTACTTAATATTCTCTTCCACTGTCTAGTTGTTTGCTGAGGCAGTAGCCTGGTAATCCCTGCAAACAGCGACTGCAGCAGTAATAACAACAGCAGGTAGGCTAAACAGAATTTTTTCATTCACACAATAAACACTTAACATCGTAATGGAAAATTGCTCCTAGAAATAAACTGGTCAAACCATAAGAGAACCTTCGTAAGGTACTTCAATCTTGCTATATTAACGATTTCAGATATATATATGTACACATTTTAATATACTTAATTCACTGTTATTCATATATGAAGGAATAATTATAAGTAAACCATTCACTAAGTACACTGATTTGTGCACACGGAACATACAATACGGTACCGTATTTAAATAAGAATATCACAAAGAAGATCAAGCCAATGAGGAAATGCAGCAATGGAATTTTGTTTTAACCTCATGGTGCTTGACAGAAGGTGATCCGTTCTCTCCACCTCATCTTGCAACCAGAAGGGTCCAGTCATTGTCCTTAGTGTGCAATGGGTGCTTATGGAACACATTTCGTATCTATGTAACCTGTTGTATAGTATATATATATGGTATATATATATATATATATTCGTTTAATAATGAATCACTAGGTTGACACACCGCAACCCATTACAGAAAGTGGTATAGCCAGATAAAAAGAAGAATGGAAATAATTATTAATAGTTTTGAAATATCTGTTCCAGCAAAGGGCGACTTGTTCAACGGGGCAACATCAAACTTCTAAATAAAATCCTTGGGATATAATTCCTGTCATCTTTAAGTGGTAGCACAAAGTCATGTGGTCTGGGTCGAAGGTCATGGTGGCGGACAACAGTTGGGGGGAAGATCGGACGGAGCACATGAGTCCTGCATCGGACAACCGATCGTAGTAGTCCGTCTTCTGCGTCGCCCACCATCGCCGCAGCTCCCCGTGAGTCCAGCGGAAGATAACCCGATCTTCGCATCCGAGCTAGGAATCTCTCCACGCGGGCCCGATCGTCGGCAGTAGTGAATCCCCACCACGCCGGAGCCGCATACAGAAGTTTTGCAACAGTTGTTGCACCAGCGACAGTGTGGAGGGCCCGAGTGGGTAGACCATGGGCCTTTAACATTCTCAGGGCGTAGAGAGAACTCGAGCATGCACCCAGAACATCGCCAACATGCGAGGATGCTCGAAGATCATCGGTTATGGTAACCCCTAAGATGTTCAGGGTGGTCACACGCTGGACCCCCGGAGGCGGCGGAGGAGGGTCGACGCGCCCGCGGCGGATGATCAGCATCTCCCTAGACTTTGACTGGTTGAGCCGAAGATTGTTAGCTCTGGCCCAGGACGACACATTCTCCATCTCCTCACCAACCGTGTGCCTCATGGAGGAACCAATGAGTAGATATGTGTCGTCGGCGTACTTCCCCATTTTATTGGCCAGATGAATGGGATGGAGGTCTGAGGCGTTGACTATGTATGACGACGGGCCAATTCCTGACCCCTGGATCACGCTATAGCGTTGATGGATCTGACCGCCGATAGTAGACTCTGAAATGTTGTTATATGCTTTCTTCCTCTAAAAAATTGTTGTTATATGCTTTCTGTCCTCTAAAAAATTAGATTAAAATAAATGACTTAGTAACTTATATTCCACCGTTATCTAATGCTCAAGGCATCAACCGATGGCACATCATCAAAACCAACGCATAATCATGTCGATATCCAGATGGCCAGTCCAATAGACAGAAAGGCAGTCTATCATGGTGGATATGCAATTTTAAGGAGGTAAATCTTACGTTGAAATCGAAATGACGAGCTTATTTAAATACCCAACCTCAAGGTTGACAGCATAGTATGACAGTCATTGACTATTCAAGCCTCCATTCAGGCGATCACTGTGTAAGGACATTGAGCAAGTCCTTCGCTTCATTGCTCCGAGCCAGCAATGTTCTGTTTTATGGCCATGAGTGCACTTGTGAACTTTGAAAGGAAGGTAATATTAAATACAGTTGTATTGCACTGTATTGATTACTTTGCACCCACTTGAATATCACTTACAAGCCAGTAACACATACAAGAACTCCATGTAAGGTGACTCATTTGCTATTATTTTACAAGTAATGGCACACAAAAACCAAGTCGTAATCAGGTCGAAATGCCAGTCGCTTTGCTGAGAGAGACTGCCTATGGTGGATAAACAATTGAAGCAACTGAAGTTTTAGGCTGATATGAAAATGACAAGAGACTGAGCAAAGCGAGCACACACAGGCAAGTATATGTCTCAAGTTATTCAACCGTGATAAGACTGAGGTAAAAGGAACGGATTGTGAATACTGTGAATGGCTTTAGTTCACTGTTCCGTCACCCTCATACCCAATTTCAGAAAGCTTCTTTGTAGAGCAAGAAACCAAACCAACAATATAAGTACACAGGCCGTATCATGCTGGACTAGAAAATATATTTACATTCAAATGCCTACCCCAGACAACAGCAGAAAGTTTCAGTAAAAGCGTATTTCATTATTCGCCATTGCATGGGTTGCAGCGGTGGTCAGATACACGTTGGAGTGACGAAAAGAATTCTTCCTAAGTAGAAGTCGGATTGATGAAAATAATTCCTGCTTACATAGTAGTTGGACTGATAAACAATAGGAATGCTATAACAGGCGAATAATTAAATACGTTAAAGTACACTTCTACCAAAGTTTCAAATAAGAAAAAAATTGCATGTTGCACGTTCCATTCCAGTAGAAATGCAGGACCACAGATGGTAATCAGTCATTTTATTATATCCAATATTGTCTTCCACAAATGCCTTCAACCTCGACTCGACAGAAAGCTTCCCTGCAACATACAACAGAAAAAGTATGATATGCATTGCTTATAAATACATGTTTACGTGTGTCCGTTTGCATGTATGTATGATCGATATTGTATATATGATTTACGTCAGTATGTATGCTTGTCTGTAGATATTCATATAGACACTTCATACATGCCCTTTCAAACACTTATCAATAGAATCAAAGGTGGTCTTAAGGCCCTAGGAATGGCATTCACATACCTAGACGATAAGTATTGAATTGGAAGGGATCAGTAACAGAATTATTGGCAATGGATTTCTACAGTGTATTTTGGCTTGACAATAATGTTTCAGTTGAAGGGTGAGCATTAAGAGAAGAGTGATTGAAAAAGGTGGTTGATTGTGGTTTTGGTTAGCATAAAGGTTTGTCTTCAGGCCCTAGAGAGCGCTTTCACATACCTAGACGATAAGTATTTAATTGAAAGGGTCCAGTAACAGCATTATGTGCAATGGATTTCTACAGTGTATTGTGACTTGACAATAATGTTAAGTTGAAGGGTGACTACTTAGACACTGTTGATTGAAAAAGGTGGGTGATTGTGGTATTGGTGAGCATAAAGGTTTCTCTTCAGGCCCTAGAGAGTGCATTCACATACCTAGACGATAAGTATTTAATTAGAAGGGTTCAGTAACAGCATAATTTGCAATGGATTTCTACAGTGTATTTTGGCTTGACAACAATGTTTAAGTGGAAGGGTGAGCACTTAGGCATTGGTGATTGAAAAAGGTGGGTGATTGTGGTATTGGTGAGCAAAAAGGTTTCTCTTCAGGCCCTAGAGAGTGCATTCACATACCTGGATGATAAGTATTTAATTAGAAGGGTTCAGTAACAACATAATTTGCAATGGATTTCTACAGTGTATTTTGGCTTGACAACAATGTTTAAGTGGAAGGGTGAGCACTTAGACATTGGTGATTGAAAAAGGTGGGTGATTGTGGTATTGGTGAGCATAAAGGTTTCTCTTCAGGACCTAGAGAGTGCATTCACATACCTGGACGATAAGTATTTAATTAGAAGGGTTCAGTAACAGCATAATTTGCAATGGATTTCTACAGTGTATTTTGGCTTGACAACAATGTTTAAGTGGAAGGGTGAGCACTTAGGCATTGGTGATTGAAAAAGGTGGGTGATTGTGGTATTGGTGAGCATAAAGGTTTCTCTTCAGGACCTAGAGAGTGCATTCTCATACCTGGATGATAAGTATTTAATTAGAAGGGTTCAGTAACAGCATAATTTGCAATGGATTTCTACAGTGTATTTTGGCTTGACAACAATGTTTAAGTGGAAGGGTGAGCACTTAGACACTGGTGATTGAAAAAGGTGGGTGATTGTGGTATTGGTGAGCATAAAGGTTTCTCTTCAGGCCCTAGAGAGTGCATTCTCATACCTGGATGATAAGTATTTAATTAGAAGGTTTCAGTAACAACATAATTTGCAATGGATTTCTACAGTGTATTTTGGCTTGACAACAATGTTTAAGTGGAAGGGTGAGAACTTAGACACTAGTGTGATTGAGTGTGGTTTCGATTAGAACTAAGGGTGTGCGTTAGGTCCTATGTAGGGCTTTCACATACTTAGGGTCTAAGTATTTTATTTCAAGGGTCAAGTAACAGTATATCTTGCAATGCATTTGTACAATGGATCTTGCATTGGAAATAGTGGTATTCTTGAATGGCTACCACTTAGACAGTGGTGATTGAAAAAGATGGGTGATTGGCGCTTTGGATAGCACTAAGGGTGCTCTTTAGTGCCTAGATACGGCTTTCACATACTTAGGGTCTAAGTATTTTATTTCAAGGGTCAAGTAACAGTATATCTTGCAATGCATTTGTACAATGGATTTTGCATTGGAAATAGTGGTATTCTTGAAGGGCTACCACTTAGACAGTGGTGATTGAAAGAGATGGGTGATTGGCGTTTGGATAGCACTAAGGGTGCTCTTTAGTCCCTAGATACGGCTTTCACATACTTAGGGTCTAAGTATTTTATTTCAAGGGTCAAGTAACAGTATATCTTGCAATGCATTTGTACAATGGATTTTGCATTGGAAATAGTGGTATTCTTGAAGGGCTACCACTTAGACAATGGTGATTGAAAGAGATGGGTGATTGGCTGTTTGGATAGCACTGAGGGTGCTCTTTAGTGCCTAGATACGGCTTTCACATACTTAGGATCTAAGTATTTTATTTAAAGGGTCAAGTAACAGTATATCTTGCAATGCATTTGTACAATTGATCTTGCATTGGAAATAGTGGTATTCTTGAAGGGCTACCACTTAGACAATGGTGATTGAAAGAGGTGGGTGATTGGCGTTTTGGATAACACTAAGGGTGCTCTTTAGTCTCTAGATACGGCTTTCACATACTTAGGGTCTAAGTATTTTATTTCAAGGGTCAAGTAACAGTATATCTTGCAATGCATTTGTAGAATGGATTTTGCATTGAGAATAATGGTAAGTTTCAAGGGCTACCACTTAGACAATTGAAGGTGATTGAAAGAGATGTTTGATAGGCGTTTTGGATAGCATGAAGGGTGGTCTTTAAGCCCTAGAAATGGGCTTTCGCATACTTAGACAATAAGTATCTTATTTTATGGGACAAGTTACAGCATTCCTTCTTGCAATTTGTACAATGCATTACGCCTTCGCAAGTATGGTAAGTTTAAAGGTTACCACCGAGAGAAGAGTGATTATTAGAGATGAGTGATTGGCGCTTTTGATAGCCCTAACAACTCTCAATAGGGCTTTCACATACTTAGGGTCTAAGTATTCATGTCAAGGGTCAAATTTCAGCATTTCCTCACTGCAATTTCTGCAGTGCATTTTGGCATTACAATGATGATAGAACTGAAAGGCTACCACTGATTGAAGAGTGATTGCATTTGCAAGATATCATTGATTGTCATTTTGGATATCCTTAGGAGTGCCTAACAGACCCTCCCAAGAAAGGGAATTCAGAAATACAGAGGTCAGTTTTTTAGATGAAGAGCCAAATTGCAGCTTTTCTTGCTATCCAGTGCAAAGGAATTTGAGGAATTTCAAGGGCTAGGGCTGAGATGCATCGTGAAAGGGCTTAATGATTGATATTTTGAATAGCTGCATTATTCAGACGTTTCGTTTTAAATAAATTTTTATATGCTGCAAGGAAACGATTTGGAACAGGTCTTGCGCCAAGTGACGACCTTGAATATGAATATTATTGGCGACTTGACAAAAGTTGACTTCCGGAATGGGTTGTCGTTCGATTAAAGTTTCGAGCGGCCATTTGTTATGAGAAATATTGAATATTTAAAATAATTTTTCAATCGATTTCCTTCTGTTTAACCAATTATAACTATACTAATGCATTAATTGGGCAGTGGCACGTTATTTGAAATAATTTACGGCGCTATTTGTTTCACTTAAAGTCAGAAAATAATTTACGACGCTAAACTACACGTTTACCTATATATTATATGTGTGTGTGCGTATATATATAATTATGTATATGTAGCCTAAATATATATGTATATGTGTATATGTATGTATAGGTATGTTTATGTATATATATACGTATATATGTTTGTGTGTACAGGCTCAATATAAAATGTCCCACCGGATAAATTGCAATTTCTCCGCAACCAATTGAGATTTTTATACCAAACTTTCACCATTTACAGAGGAATGATTTTCCAACAATCCATGAAAAGTTTACTAAATAATTTCCATAACTTCAAAAGTTACAGCTGTTTTAATATTAAATTCAATTTTTTCAAATTTCCGCAGATGAACGGTCCAATAATGGTTATTTCTTTAAGATTTTTTCACAGAGAAATTGTTTTGTAACACCCAAATAATCATGACGTCATATGACTTCATTACAAGTTGTAAAGAAAGAATTTATGAAGCAAACAGTTAATAATTGCAGATATTTTAAAATAATATTAAGCGCTCAATTTGTTAATCTTTTACTGACGGTGCGCCTGCTCACACGGCAAGGTTGGCTCAAGGCTTCATTGCCACCAACTGCAGTGAATTCATTGGCAAAGATGAATGGCCACCAAACTCTCCAGACCTTAGCCCTCTTGATTATCACGTCTGGGGAGCTATGCTTGAACGTTACAAGACATTTCATTCGAAGCCGAAGAACATTGACGAGCTGAAAAAGTCTTGCAGCTAATATGGAATCAGCTGCCGCAGGACTCAATCAACAAGGCCATACTGAGCTTCACAAAAAGACTTCGAGCTTGTGTGAGAGCTAGGGGTGGACACTTCGAACATGCCTTGAGATAAACTGCTCAACAGATTCTGATTTCGTAATGAAAGACGATTTTATTTGACATTGAAAATTGTAAATAACTGTCAATTTTTCTTCGGAAATGTGAAAAAATAAAATTGAATATTTAAACAGCTGTAACTTTTGAAGTTATGGAAATTATTTAGTAAAATTTTCATGGATTGTTGAAAAATCATTCCTCTGTGAAGGGTGAAAGTTTGGTATAAAAGTCTCAATTGGTTGCGGAGAAATTGCATTTTATCCGGTGGGACATTTTATTTTGAGCCACCCTGTATATATGTATATATATGTATATATTATGTATTCATGTATATATGCATGTAGCCTATTTATGTATTTATACATATATACATACATAAATATATACATATATATAGATACATATACATGCATATACATAGCCTACACATAATGTACATATATATATACTTCCACAAACATAATATATGTATATATATACATATATGTATATACTTGCACATACCTATACATACATGTACACATGTACATATATATATATACATATAGATATATATACACACATATATATATATACATAAGTACATATGTACGTAAATACATATATATACATATAGATACATAAGATACATACATATATGTATATATATATATATATATATATATCACATATATATGATATATATGATATATATACTTATATCCATATATATATAACATATGTACATGTATATAGATATAAATACATATGTATACAAACATGCTTATATATACATATAATATACATGTACATATATATATATATATGTACATTATTATACATATATATGTTTTTCACCATGACACTTTCGGACTATCGAACCTTCGGACTATCGAACCTTCGGACAAGGAATTTATCAACGTAAAATACGGGATTACCCATAAACATATATTTCTACATCGGCTATATGTTTTACCATGCAATCTTCGGACTATCGAACCTTCGGACTATCGAACCTTCGGATTATCGAACCTTCGGACTATCGAACCTTCGGACTATCGACCTGTTCCCAAATCAAGAACTGTTCTCGGTGAAGTTGCTAATTACATTACAAGTCAGATGTTCTTTGCACAGTATTTTACCATTGGTCGATCATAGATAATGGTCTCTAGTAAGATCTGTTGGGTTCTTATTTATTAAGTTAGCAGTGATATGAGTTTTGTGGATTATTAGGCTTAATACTTTTTAATTGAAAACAGCATTCATCTTGAATTGTAGTAAACAAAACTTTAAACAGGTTAGAAGGCGTTTATAATCGATATAAATATTAATACTTAAGACAAAATTGAAAACGACATATATTATTTTGCTGCGTCATAAAAAGATCAAGTGCTTCAAAACTGTTTGATCGAGTTATTCAAGTTAGTAATAGTGACCGTGTTAAACTTGCTATCGTAAACTTTTGAATCGGTTAAAAGAACAACAACGAATATAATAAGCAATGCTCACAAATCTGAATTCAATTCTTGAACGCATTATGTTGTTCAGATACAAAGAAGCAGCTTAAAATAAAATATAGATAGACTAAGATATCGAATATGTGATCAAACATTGCATCTACCGGTATTTGTTTTCGGTATATGAAATGTCCTTTTATTGTGATCATCAGACTAAGAGGTAAACATTCGCATAAACAGAACATGAATAAGCTTATAACAGGAGCTACATGTATATTGTCATATATAAAATCAACATTGCTAAAGACAAAATTCGAATGACATTTTACTCGAATGAATTAAACGCAAAGTTCAAGTATATTATAAAAAGACATACGCCTGTAAAAAGTACGAAATGCTCGATATTTACTCATCAGATATATGACATCACTTTGACAATTTAGCGACGAGACTGTAATAAAAGCGAATGGGAAAGTAATGCAGCTCGTCGCTGAAGTGTTAAAGACTGACGACAATAATTATGTCCATAATTATTTACAAATTTAGACTGAATTTCAACTACATGGTCGTTAGTCCTTCTCTTTGGAATGGCCTCCCCTCTGACCTGTTAATAAATTTGCCAGCATCTTTAGGCTAATTAACTGCGAAAACAATTTGTTATTGGAGAACATGCAGAAATGCAAAATTAAAATGAAACAAAAGAAAAATTATCAGACTGTAATTAGTTTATCAATAGCGGCGCAACTGATAAGATGTGTTGCGGGCAGCTGCTCGTTTAATTGGTAGTGTCCCTAAGTTTGGCCACATCTCTGCGTTGTGCGTGATGTCCTCCACTGGCTCTGGTAGCTCTGGGCAGAGCACCTGTCTTATCTCCGGGAGCTCTTTACTTTGACTTCAGCCTGCTCTGGTCGCCGATCTCTGCGTTCGGCCTCTAGAGGTGACTTTATGGTTGCGCATGCTCGCTCTGCCATTAGACAGCGTCGGACTTTCTCGATCGTTGGTCCTTCTTTTTGGAATAGCCTTCCTCTGACCTGCGTTCTCTCTGGCGAGACCTCGCTGGCTCATTTTATAAACTAAGCTTACTTAAGACTTTCCTTTTGACCGGTCCTGGGTCGATAGATAGATAGATAGATAGATAGATAGATAGATAGATAGATAGATAGATAGATAGATAGATAGATAGATAGATAGATAGATAGATAGATAGATAGATAGATAGATAGATACATAGATAGATAGATAGATAGATAGATAGATAGATAGATAGATAGATAGATAGATAGATAGATAGATAGATAGATAGATAGATAGATAGATAGATAGATAGATAGATAGATAGATAGATAGATAGATAGATAGATAGATAGATAGATAGATAGATAGATAGATAGATAGATAGATAGATAGATAGATAGATAGATAGATAGATAGATAGATAGATAGATAGATAGATAGATAGATAGATAGATAGATAGATAGATAGATAGATAGATAGATAGATAGATAGATAGATAGATAGATAGATAGATAGATAGATAGATAGATAGATGACAGATAGACAGATAGACAGACAGACAGACAGACAGACAGACAGTCAGATAGATAGATAGATAGATTAAACTTTCTTATTACAATTACAACTACAAAAAATGAGGCATGCTAGTGATGTAAATTTACCGTTAAATATGTTTGCGGTAGAAAATCCAAATTTTTTACCGGTAAAATTGGTAAAATATGGTAAAAATGATATAAGTGATGTAATATCATGGTTATGTTCCCAACGGTGTGTTTAGCCTATTTATCAGTTACAGACAAATATTGAAATGCCTTAGTAGTCCTATTGAATTGCTAAATAGATAGTTTGTTTTGAAGAAAAACACATTTTTATTACAAAGTGAGTTTTCGTCCACTGTCACAAATTGCAATAATTGTTGTAAGTGATTCAGCCCAGATGAAAACTTCTCTGATATTTGGTAGGCCTATATAGCAGGTTTCATTCACTTTAAAAAGCTACAACTTATCAGTTTTAGTAGGTAGAATTTAGAGAAATAGAAGATACGTAGGCTCCAGTGTAGCTGTCTATTAGGCCCTACAGTAGCCTAATATTACTTGCCACTTGCTGGGAGATTTCATAGTTAGATTTCTGCTACAGAAAATGGTGCATGAAAACTAGTTGAAATTTTGGAAGAACTGACCGAGTATTATTTCAACACAATTCAGCAATCATCCTACATTATTTATCAACATGATTGTGATGAGCCCGTGAACAGAAAGAAAGAAAGAATTTTACACAACAAAGCGCATAGGGCTTATGTCTGAGCAACACCCAAGCCTATCATCAGTTGCTACAATCTTGTGAATGAAGCTGACATTGAAAACCTTAAGTGAATATTGATACTAATAATATTCATTATGTTATTTAATAGGCCCTAAGTGAAAAGAAATAAAACTTTAAGCATTTACCATTTTAATCATTTTTTACCATATTTTACCATTTTTTACCACGGTAAAATATAATGCGGATTTTTTACCGGTAACAAATCCGGATTTTTTACCGGTAAAAATCATTTCACATCACTACGGCATGCAATACACAGATGATGACCTATATTTAATCATGCCAGGATAACGCGTCATCGATTGGATTCTGTTTCAAACTACATAATAGGCCTACAGTATAATTATGTTCTAAGCCACCGGAACAAGTTTCATTTCGGTTGCCTTTAATGAATAAGTAAAGCTGCTATGCCAACCAGACCAATGGATCCCCATTCCATGTGCGACAGTCTCATACCGCTGACGATATATTCCATTAAGATTAGCGCGAAAACAGCTACCGTGCCACCACGCTCCGCCATGCCACCGTGCACAGTTGACACTATAATTGTCATCGTTGTCTACATCGTTGGTGGTGAATTGTTTTCCGTTGTGGTCATGCAGACTGTCACCTGCAATTTATAATGGAAACATTCCAATACAGCACTCTTTGCCACAATTTATGCTTTTACTTAGGCAAAACTATTCACCTGCACTCCTATGATGAATATGCAACATTAATGTCTGACTGACTGTAGACCTTAATGAAATATTTTATCAGATATTTAGGATAGAGCATACATCAAAAGTATATATATGAATCTATATGTAATATATGTATGTATGTATGTATGTATGTATGCATGCATGCATGTATGTATGTATGTATGTATGTATGTATGTATGTATGTATGTATGTATGTATGTATGTATGTATGTATGTATGTATGTATGTATGTATGTATGTATGCATGTATGTATGTATTTATGTATGTATGAATGTATGTATGTATGTATGCTTGTATGTAGGTATGTTTGTATGTACGTATGTAACTACCGTTACATTGATCTATGACCGCCGCCAATTATGGCTTGGCTCGGTGGTCTAAAGGAATGTCTTTCAAATCCACGCTAGGGAGAAGGAGAAGGAGGAGATAGGGACAAAGACAAACAGAGATATGTATCCCGAAGCGTGTGAAATCAGTAGCAAGCTATAAGTCACATGAGATTTTCTCGTGGAACTGATTAGACTAATCTTTATAGCTTTAACTCCGATAGCGTTTGCGGTAAAAGTTATTGCCGAATTTATAATTCGATTTGAAGTATGGCAGCAAAAAAGTACAAAAGACTCCAGGTGGCACCCCGTTATTAGCGCGCAAGACAAATGCGCGCCGACAAAAGCGCGCCGACAAAAGCGCGAACCGTCAAAAGCGCGCAAGACAAATGCGCGCCGACAATAGCGCGCAAGTATCGACACGTAAAGACAAACAAAACTGAAGAAACGTGTGTGTAATAATAAGACAACAGTTACAACAGAAAAATATATGTCAAATAAAGTGAAGTTATGAGAAACAGTTACTAGCTAAAAACTCTTTATAGACGTTATACAGTTAATGTTTGTTGAGAGTTACTGCACTAATTAACGTTTGTTTGATTGTCCTTCTTTCAAATTGAAAGGTTATGGGCGATTCCACGCAGATATAGTCTAGCAGTGGTACGTTGCCGTATGTGGGAACCAAGGCCATCAGGCGTCGGTTAAGTCTGACGTACTTGGTTTTCGTTGCCTCGGGTTGTCGAAATCCGGCTCGAAAAAGCTCGATCATGACCTCTACATGATCCTGCTCCTTTCGAAAGTGGTCAACAGTGCATTTGGTATTTATAGATGTCTTAGTTTATTCTGCGCAAATACGCACCCCGCCGTATGCGCGCCTTATCAAAGCGCTTGACCGCGTAAATATGATCTCTGATGTCTCCTTCATCGAAACGGTTGTTGAGACTATTAGTTTCTTTCTATTATCATGTCGCCTCGTTATAAAACGCTAATTTACTAATTATATGCTGACAAACCGTATATCAAGTTGCCGTCGTCCAGGGGAAAACACATTCTTAGAATGTATCAATTAATAATTAATCAATAGAGGTGGGAAATGCTTTGAAGTTTATAATTCAAAGGGATAGTACAGTCTTTTGGTCTATGCTGCGCGCTTTCGTCGGCGCGCATTTGACGGGCAATTTTTGCTGCGCTCAATTGACGGCGCGCTTTTGTCGGCGCGCTTTTGTCGGCGCGCATTTGTCTTGCGCGATAATGACGGGTCACCGTGTAAAGCATCCGAAAGTAGCTTGCTACTGACAATGCCATAGCAATTGTCATCACATTACATATTATTAATGACTATAGTAACAGTATTGCCAGAGCGATCAAGGAGTGTTAAATTTGGACAATGTTCTACAGGGTTGGAAAAAAAGGAACCCCCTACACATTTTTGCTAAGATTTCGGCCAAAAGTAAGCATTTTTTAATCGTGTTTTACAGGCTTAAAGGTAATTCATAACTACGTAGAAGTTATATCACTTTTGGTGAGTCCACCCACTGTTTTTTGATGGTTCAAAAACGTAACGCAACAAAAAGCAACAAAAAACGATTTTACTAAGTCACTTCTCAAATAATTGTAATCAAACAAACTTGATTATTGTTTCACAACTTGAGTTCAATGTGTCCACCACCAGTGCCCATACATGTTCTGAGTCTTTTTGTAAAGTTATTATGTGTTTGTTGATGGGTTCCAGAGGTAAATCTTCCCACATCAGCTTCAATGCGACCTTCAATTCTCTTATCGTTTTTTGGCTTTGGTCGCAAATTGTGGTATTTCTCCAGCATACCTCCCCTTACGTGATTATCCATTTGTTGGAGTGCGGAAGATTTCGGCCTTCCGCTGCCTTTACGATGTTCCAGAGCCGATCCCCTTTCATGAATGCAGAGGCATATTTTTTAACGGTAGGCCTACTCAGCTTCCACTGTTTATCAGAGCCAGCGGCGATTAGAGCTTTTGCTCAAAGACCTTGCTCATGAAGTGTCTGCATACGCATTTTGTCTATCACTGACACCTTGCCCATCTTGATATTTTAGAAATTTCAATTTCATTGTTTCAATAAAAATTATTAACCTGAAAAATTCTTTATTTACCAACTTGATCGTCTTCTTGCTAAGTGACGTCACAGTGACGTGCAGTTACGCTGGTACCCCGTTTCTTTTCTAAATAATAATATGTATCTGGCAATATCAAGTTTGTTTGAAATGAATTATTTGAGAAGTGACTTAGTAAAATCGTTTTTTGTTGCTTTTTGTTGCGTTACGTTTTTGAACCATCAAAAAACAGTGGGTGGACTCACTAAAAGTGATATAACTATTGTTCTGTTTGAAATGCTTTGGTGAAATTTGGCCGCTATACGTAGATATGAATTACCTTTCAGCCTGTGAAATTTGATTTAAACAAATTCTTACTTTTGGCCGAAATATTAGCAAAAATGCGTAGGGGGTTCCTTTTTTATGGCCCACCCTGTAGATCACTTGCGCTACATAAAAATATGTGATTCTCCCATAACCTAGGTTAGATTTTACGTATTGCACCATAACCTAGGTTATTAATAATCACACACGCGTACTAATAGCCGCTTCTTTAAACCGGAAATTCCCAAGGTTTCTAAGATCGAAGCGCGCTTCTTTAAACTATCGGAAATTCCCAAGGTTTCGAAAAGATCGAACGCGCTGCAGACACGACGTAATAGCTGAGACAATTCTCGCGGTATCGATCGTATGAGTCATAGGCGTAATCGTTGGGGACATTCCCGCAGTATCAGTCGTATGAGTCAAAGGTCGCGGAAGTTCCCAACAGTTTCGATCAGTCGTCAGTTTTGATGATGAGTCGTCACACGGTCGTTAAGTCTTCATTATTGACCCACGAATTAAAGGACTCGGGATAACCAAGCCATTTTACGAGTGATTTCTTTCCGCGTTTCCTGATAACCTTCTCGATTCTAAATAATTCTTGAGTCGTCTTCTGTAGCTCTTGCTCGTAGAATGAGCCTTGAATTTCTTCTCCGTTATAATCTTTAATCTTATAGGTTGGAGGATCTGTGTATTGAACTCCAGACACGGTAAACACCTCTTCAGACCATCTCGCCGTGTATCCTTTTTCAAATGTAGTCTTTTTCTTCGTTATTCTAACTTTATCACCTACCGAGAACATAGGCTTAATGGGTTCTGAAATTTCATCACCGTACAAGTTCATCCATACAGTCTTTTCATTAATTTTCAGGCTAGCTTTAGCAGGCGTCATTTTAATAGAAGAATGTCTCGCGTTATTATAATTACTAACCATTTCGCCTAATACATCGATATATCTTCGAGTTGAATTAGCTGTAAAATACTTAAACATTTTATCCCTCATCGTTCGATTCCATCTCTCAACTACACAGGATTTCTCCTCATTTTCAGTGGAATATAACTCAACTAAATTCTTTACATCCTTATTATAAAATTCTTTTCCTTTATCAACCCATACTTTACCTGGTTTTCTTCCGCTCTTTAATATTTTCAAGAAACCACTAGCTGTAGATTTTCCGCTCTTATCATGTAGTGGCACGATCCAACCGTACTTTGAAAATACATCTATAACCGTTAACAAATATTTCACACCATCGTTATCTTTAGCGAACGCTTGCATATCGATCAAATCAGCTGCCCAAATGTCATCTATACCCCCGACGTACACCTTCCTTTTTCTAAAATGCCTTACTACAGGTTTATGCAATTCATCCGCTAGTTGGTCAGTCCATTTCAAGCTTTTTTTAAACCTAATCCCAAACTCGATTTAGCTGATAATATAGGTTTAACTATAGTCCTCTCTATTCGTTCTCGTAAGCTCGGATTTGGAATATTATTCAAAGCATTAATCATAGCTCTATCAGCTACATTCCTATTAGCCGTATCGGAGTATTGATTGTAAGCTAAATCGTGAATATACGCAGCATTATCGACCCTATCAACGGGTTTAGACCACTCTTTCGGAGTTCCATCAGGATTCAACCGCAAATCTAGTCTAGTTCCTGGTCCTGTAAACTGATGGCCTGGTAAATGCATCTCTCCTGGGAATTTAGCCCACGGTAGCTTAATGCCGCTTGTAACCGAATTTAGAGCACTGACTAGATCGCCACCTTGTGCTGCTTTCACGAATTGAGTTTTAGTAGTTCCACATACAGCGCATACGCCTCGAAGCATAGGCCTATTATTTTTACTGACGGCGTTCTGAATATCTTTCGTTTCGGTTTTTCTCTTACACTTTACGCAATACATTGTTATTTTAAATACAAAAACATTTATATTTAAAATGACTATGGAAGTTAAGGATTTATCGTGGAACGAAAATGCATCGAAAAGATTAAACAACCCGCTATTACCTAGAAGTATAAGAGGTTTAATCGTAGGAAAGTCTGGTTGTGGTAAGACGACTTTACTGCTGAATTTACTCTTAAGACCCGAATGGTTAGACTACGATAACCTACAGGTATTCGGTCTGTCTCTCTTTCAACCAGAGTATAGAATACTAAAAAAGCATTCGAAGAAAAGCTACCTAAACAAGACATAATCGGGTTATTCGACTGCCAAGACGAGATCATGAGACAAAATATTCCACCAGCATTTGTAGTTGAGGAAATGGCTAAACACTTGAATGAGAAATCTGATATATCTGCCAAGTTCTTTGAATCAGCCGAAGACGTACCAGACCCGAGAGAATTGAAACCGGAGAAGAAGAACCTAATGATCTTTGACGACCTACAGCTACTCAAACAGAACAAATGCGAGGCCTACTACATCCGAGGAAGGCATAGCAATGTTGACTGTTTCTACCTCGCACAAAATTATTTCAAACTGCCTCGGCAAACCATAAGAGAGAACGCAAATTTTATCTGTTTATTTCCTCAAGACTTAAAAAATATTAATCATATCTATCACGATCATGTAGGTGAAGTAGACATGCCAATGGAAGAATTTAGGAACCTATGCAAAACTGTTTGGAAACGTCCGCATGGATTCCTAGTAATCGATTCAACTAGCGGCGCTGACAAAGGAAAGTATAGATGTGGGTTCGATGAATTCTACATACCATCATTAATATAAAATAATAATCTCATTATAAAAAGAATGGAATCTGCTCTCGAAAAGCTAGCGACTATCATGGAAAAAGTGGAACGTAACACGAGCCCAAAATCGTCTTTTTATATTTTGGTGAGTAAAAAGAGCGCGAAGATTAGGACTCGGTTTAATCCGCTAATCGAACTGGACGCGAGTAAAAAGTACGAAATGTCTCTTCTCAATCTAGAAACTTATTTTTCTTTTCCGAATATTGACGCTACGAACAACCACTTGAGATATTCACCCGATTCGAGTGTTACGTGGTTCGATGTAAACATTCCGGAGGGGTGTTATGAAATCACGGATATAAACGATTACTTGCAGAGAATCATGAAAGAGAACGGGCATTACGACGCGGTAAACCAAGAATTCTGTCTTTCTATAGAACCTAACAGTAATACGTTAAAGTCCGTGTTAACTATTGCGACGAATTATGTAGTTGATTTTAGGTCGGACAACTCAATTAGAACGGTTTTAGGTTTTGATCGCCGGACATATTCGGAGGGGTATAACGAATCCGAACAAATAGTAAACATAATGAACATAACCAGTTTGAGGGTAACGAGCGATGTAATCGGGGCCTCGTATACCAACGGATCGACGGCGAACGTGTTATATTCGTTTTTCCCTAACGTGGGACCGGGTTATAAGATTATCGAAGTACCTACTAATTTGGTGTATCTTCCAGTCACGCTGAGCACGATTTCATCGATGGAGACGAAGCTTACCGACCAAAATGGAAAGCTGGTTAACCTTAGAGGAGAGGAACTGTCGATTAGATTTCACATAAGAGAAGTGTGAGTATTAAAAGTTTATCTTAGTTATATATAAAATGAGTCGGTACACGAATATAAAAGTTAATATTTCGGAAGGACAGAAAGACAAAATTAAAAGGCGCTCGAAGCGGGGTGTGATGGTGTGAGTATTAGACTATCTCACGATGATCTGTCGGGAGAACACGTATTAGCTCTAACTCAAGCGCAAATTAACAAGATGACTAAAGCGTATGAGAATGGGAAGGGTGTAACGATCAAAATGAGTAAAACCCAGTTAGTTCATAACGCCAAAGTCGAAGGCGGATTCATCGGAGCTATTCTACCGTTTCTAGCAACGGCTGGTAAATTCCTTCTTTCCAGCGTACTACCAGGTCTCGCGACTGGAGCTCTAAGCGGTCTAGGTTCTGCGGCAACGACGAAAATCATCGACAAAATTAGCGGATCCGGAGTTACTGGAGGTGTGATATACATCAGAAGAGGAGATAGAAACGCCAAGATAGTTCAACAAGGAGAAGGTCTTTACCTAAAACCGTGGAGGGGATCTGGATTAGATGGTCAGGGAGATGGTCTCTATATGAAAACTGGTAAAGGGTTGTATATGAAAACTGGTAAAGGTCTTATACTCGGTCCTAATTCTCCATTTTCAAACATTCCGATCCTCGGGTGGTTGTTATAATTTAAAACTTAAATATCCTATTTATAAAAATGTCGCGTTGGATAAGACCGTTACACAAGTTTGGTACGAAACCCGTTCGTTCGAAAAACTTTCCAATAAACCCTGTAGAGTGGTTACCTAAGAATGAAGTGGCCCACAAACCCGTAAAGCACCCAGGCTGCCAAGTATATGAGATTTTTACTCAACGAACGATAACGATTGATCCAAAAGAAACTGAAACGCTTGAGCTCGGTCTAGGTGTTCGAATGAGAAGAGGATGGTGTAAAGTGCAGCTCAAACAGGAAATACAAGCGAGCGCTTGCAGACTACAAGACGATGTTGTTTCTAAAAATGCCGAAGACATCGTCATTACAATTTTAAACGATTCCGATTCGGAAGTTGTCATAAACGAAGGAGATTCGTTATGCTTAGTCGCTCATACCTCTCGCAGTAGGAGTGTTGATTTTAAAATTATATTGCTGAATTAAAAAAGATGCCACCAGGAAATACAACAATCGTAATGAAAACGGATGCGGTTGAAGGAAAAGCTCACGCTTACCGACTCGCGAAGATCGCTGAAATTCAAAAAGATATAGAAACAGAACGTGATAAAAGAGCGGTCCTAAACATGAAGTATCGTAAAGGCGTTAGGATTATTAACGTAGTAGATGGTATATCTGCTCTTGTCGCGTTAGGTTCAACAGCTTCGGCGATCGCGGTTCTGTCTACGATAGTCGCGGCACCTATCGCGATGGCTCTACAAGCAGTGGCTGTTGGAGCGGGTGTGTTCAGCGCGGTCGGGCGTGTTGTCAACAGAAAGCTCTTGCTAAAGGCGGAGAAGCATAGACAGATCAAAACGCTAGCCGAGGCAAAACTTAACATGATAAGCGACTACGTTTCGAAAGCCTTAGAAGACGATTATATTTCAGACGAGGAATATTCGCTTATTCTAAACGGGAAATTCAATGAAATGAAAGAAGAGATCAGAAGCGAGACCAAAGTTAGTATAGACAAAGAACCTGGAATTCGAGAAACTATGACCGAGTCGTTTAAGAACGTGGGTGAGAAATCGATGAAAACGTAAAAACGTAAAACGTAAAACGTAAAAAAAACGTAAAACGTAAAAACGTAAAACGTAAAACGTAAAACGTAAAACGTAAAACGTAAAACGTAAAACGTAAAAATCAATTACGTTTGAAAACATTATACTATTGTTTTAAAGTTGTGGCATGGAAAAACCGCTTTTACCACGTTTTCACCACTGTCACGGGTGCTATATAGAAATCGTTGTTACAGGTACTGTATCAGTTGGTTTAGGCATGTAGGGCTGGCATATCCTTAAGAGCTATGACAATTTTCTCTTATCTTGACCTTTTGACCTAGAAATAACGTTGTTATGTCTTCTCAAATCTAGCCCTTATGGTCCCAAGCCACCGTGTAAAGATTCATCCAAACAGAACAAGTATTTGTCTGCGTTTATTCGATTTCCTTTAATGTTGACCTCTTGACCTTGAAATAACATTGGACTGTGTTAAAGTTTTAGCTATATATCTTAGAGAATGTTGTCCTTATTGACACGAACAAACAGGTAAAATAATAATCAAAATATAACAATATTTTGCTTTTCTGCTGGTCTTCCTCTGAAATGAACCTTTTTGACCTTAACACATAATCTTGGAATGTTTTACATTAATTTTACTAGGCTTGAATGAACACAAGATACACGAGAAAGAATCAGCCGAATTCAGCAATCATTTATTCTGACTTGAAATGACCTGAAGTGAATTTGTGACGCCAGAGGTCAAATCCCTTCACATGTCGGTTTTTGACCTTTTTATTTAGTCATATTCTACAATTAATCTGCTTCAAAATACTTTTTACAGAATGAAAATATCTTTTTTCTAACTGAAGTTATTTGCGTTTGATTCTTTCATTAGTATAGAGTGAAAAATCGAATAAAAAGTTTCGGAATATTCATGTCATTAAAGTCCTCAGCAAACATTATTTGATTATTCTGCAATTTTGCTGTCCAATAAAGGGCTCTATTCTGTGTCGAATAAAACAAACGGCATCAAAATTGGATTACTACTTGGCAAGTTATGGAAAATTCACAGGCAACTGGTGAATTGAAGAATTTTGTACATTGTTGACCCCCTCTCGCCTATTAATTTTCAGCTTCTAGCTCAGTATCTAGGAAGCAACAAGCGATGGGTTTTGACCCCTGGCGTCACATTTAGTGCCTATATTTTCCTAGACGTAGCTCTCGTCGAGACAAACAGAACAAAAAGTTAATCCAAATATGGTTTTTTGTTCCTTTTTTTATAAAAAGAGTAAATCGACAATGGACCCAAGTTCAAAGACCCCAGGCCGAGCGCCTTCGGTACTGGAGTAAAAGGGGTCTACGCATTTATTCAACAATAATTGTCCTTGCGTGTGTGTGGTCGCGTTGAAGTATTCACTGTCCAAGAACATTTTTGAAGCGCTCGGCCCGAGCGCTTCAAAAATGGCTCTCCTCCCCGGAACAGAGGCGAGGACCCGTTAAAGAAAGTGATCTCTTCTGTGGAAATCGCTTCACGGCGAGATGAGGCGGCGTTGTACCCAGGGACAAACACACGCTGCTTCTCTAAAAATAGAAAGTCACCCAGGTAGATCTACTACTCCATTTATGCAGCGCCCACATACACTCCTTATGCTAAGTGTTCCATGTTCGTTTATCTGGCGCCTGAGTGAACTTCCTGCACGGGCACCGTCACAGAAACAAAAACTAAGAATAGGCCTATAAAGCTACGATTGACAACCCATTTTCTACTAGCGCACCCTGGGAGGGTGCATGCAAACAATCGCACAAAACTGTTGATAACCGGCTTGAACTAACTATGTTATTTAATTATCCCCTTTGTATTGAGCCTGTCTACCTGCGGGAACTTTGCTGCCCCTCGGGTATTCAAGGTCGCCGCCCCTCCGCTCTGCAGAGAAGGGGGTGCTCCTAGTGCCATTTGCTCGAACTGCAACTATGCAGAATCGAGCCTTTCCGTGGTGGGCCCAGTGGTCTGGAACGGGCTCCCCCAGGAGATACGCCTGCTCCCTGGGACTTTCACTGAAGCTTTCCATACTAAGCTCAAAACTGTACTTTTTGGCCGTGCTGGAGTCGGGAGCGCCTCTGAGTAGTCCTCTGGAAGGGGCGCTATATAAATTTATGAATGAATGAATGAATGAATGAATGAATGTTAAACAATGTATATAGAGTTTTTCTAGTTTTAATGTTTTTATCCCAAAAATGGGCGTAGATTTATCAAGAACATGACGTCATCTCGCAACTACAAGAAATTGCAAGGGGTGAAAAGTTAAGTTTTCATAATTATTTAACTGGAAGCATAAAATATGATAGAATTACATCTGTTTCTATGGTAATTCGTTATATTAGAAAAATATTGCTTTTTTTTGCAAAGTTCAGATGATAGTACTACTGCACCCTGTGAGGGTGCGCTAGTAGCGAATGGGTACAGGGTTTTTGAACAATGGTGAAGAGTTTAAAACGATTGCTCCGATCCATCAGGTGGACGGTTTATTGGGATGAAAATATTAGTATGTGTCCTAATAGTCTGCTGTAACTGTTGTGGGTTGTAGATAACTTCATTTGCATAAATACTGTGCAGATAATAGGGCCTACTGGAAGATGATGACGTCGTCCAAGCAGGCGTGTACATACATGTATGCAGATGGAGCCAAGGAGCCAAGGATAGATAACCCATATCAGCAGTCTGAATTTGGTTTATGCAGCTCGCTTGTACTTGACCCGCTGTCTGATATACCATCAACGCTTTCAAATCATTCTTTTGGCAACTTTTTCAGATCAGTGAAACTACTTGAACATGTTGCAACTGGTACAATTCGGCTGAACCGTCTTGAAAATTTTCCGCTAAGATAAATTTGCAAATTGCTTGAGAAAACACTTTATGGAACAGCAGGGCAGGTCTATGCATTGGGCAATAGGATGGAGAGAAAAAAGCGAAAATTCTATAACCTCTACGTAATAGTTATAACTCGTTGCCTTTTGGTGCAGTATCATGCCAAATATTTCTTTAAATTTCGTTCTCCAAGATTTGCTCCAACGAGTTTTAAAATTGTCGAATTTAATAAAAAATTGTCGATTTTATAAAAAATTTAATAATTTTTTAATGTTATACGCTAATTGTAACAGTGTTTAAGCATTTAATTATGACGCATTTAATGACCTTGCAAATGTCAGCAATATTAAAATTTAATAAACAATAAACAATAAACACTATGAGCAATCCCATCAGTTGTAGACTATACTATGTCACTAATCATTGTAAAGTGGGTCAATACTCCATTATTTTATTCTATTGATTGAACTCCGATTGAAATTCTGTTTAGTATTGAAAGAAGGTATTAGTTCCTGTGATTCCAATCTGGCGAGGATGGAACATTGTTTAGATGTTTGTCCAACCACAGCAGTAGATGCATCATTAAGAGTTTTTACAGAGTTGGACAGAGCGCTCAACCGATTGTGTGTGGCATGGAAATTCGGGAAAGTGGAATGTTGGCACACACTCACTGGCGATAAATTCTTCAAGGTCAGCTTTGGAAAGTGTGGAAATGACCGGTGGTTCTGTAACTTTTACGTTTTGCCAATCAATCGATTTAATCATTTGCAGCAAAGTTAAGTTCTGGAATAGAAAATTCACGTATTTTGTTTTTCTGCCGACATTAATTTCTCGATCGCAAGACTCTTAGATCGCGGATACCCTTCCAAGTGTCGGTTAGGATTCCATTAGCTGTGGTTATCCATAATAATAATAATAATAATAATAATAATAATAATAATAATAATAATAATAATAATAATAATAATAATAATAATAATAATAATAATAATAATAATAATAAAAATAATAATGATAATAATAATAATAATAATAATAATAATAATAATAATAATAATAATATCTTTTCTTTAATCAAGCGCCTGACAAACGCACTGCGCTGTACATTTACATGTTATGTAATTGAGATCTTAACTACCAACAGAACAGACAGCCTGCAATACAACGGCGCTAATAGCAGCCTACAAAGCATTTCCACCCCACGGGACTCGAACTCTGTACCTCTCGCTCTCAATGCCAGCGTGTTATCCAATGCGCTATCGCCCCCTCCTTCACCTGGAGTGCTACATGGCACCTGGATTACGCCTAGCCAAAACTTGAGAACAATAACCCTTTATCATGATAGTGGTTTGTCTGCCAATTGCATTCAAATGAATTGCCATTGCGAAATCTAATGGAGCGTCTCGACGGTGTCACTGCAGGTCCACGGGCATTTACACGGCCAGTCGGCAAAGCTCATGACATACTGAGAACAACTCCCAGTTATTTTGTTTGAAAAAATTGAAGTTGATTTTCTGCAAGTCACATCAAATAATCTTAGCACTGATCAAAAGTATTTGTTTGAAATAATTCTTAATCAATGATGAAAGAGTAGGCCTATTGCTCTCAATCTCTGGCCTCGAGTGACCCAGGTGCTATGTCGCACTTAATATGGATAACCACAGCTAATCGAATCCTACGTATGTAATACTATGTTGCAAGCGAATGCCTGTCAGATAATCTGAGAACATTGACGACATAAGCCGTAAGATGTGTGCTTACATCAAAATGAAACACTCGCGCAAATACAATCTCCAGATAGCGTTACCTACCAGAAGTCTTTAAGGCTGTTATCGGCCAGGTAATACGATGAAATGTATTATTTGGATATCCAGAAAGCATCTTACTGGGAATGATAGCCAACAATCGGAAGTACATGTATATCCGTACTCTAGGATATCGAGAAAACACTGCAATCGAGAAATGAATTATAACAGAAAAGCAGAATACGTTAATTTTCCATTCCAGAAGTTAACTTTACTGCAAAAGATTACATCGATCTGATTGATTGGCAAAAGAAAAGCAACAGAAACACCGGTCATTGCCACACTTTCAGCAGCTGACCTTGAAGAATTTATCGCTAGTGAGTGTGTGCCAACACTCCACTTTCCCGAATTTCCATGCCACACACAATCGGTTGAGCGCTCTGTCCAACTTGTTGATGAGGCATCTGCTGCTGTGGTTGGACAAACATCTAAACGTGGTTCCATCCTTGCCAGATTGGAATCACGGGATCTAATACCTTCTTTCTATAATTATTAAAGCAGAATTTCAATCGGAATTCAATCAACAGAATAAAATAAATGAGCATTGACTCACTTTTCAGTGATTAATGACTAAGCATAGTCTACAACTGTTGGGATTGTTTATTATGATCGGTGTTTATTGTTTATTTAATATTGCTGACATACAGTCATTTTATTAATTTTAATTTTCATGGTCATTAAATACGTCATAACTAAATGCTTACAATAGTGTTTACATTTTAAAAATTTAGTGAAATTTTATAAATTCGACAATTTTTTTTAAATTGCAAAATTTCAAAACGCGTTGGGGCCAATCTTGGAGAACGAATTTTAAAAGAAATATTTGGCATGATGACTAACTGCACCAAAAGGCAACGAGTTATCACTATTACGTTGCGATTCTAGAATTTTCGTTTTTTTCACTCCACCCTATAATTGGCAAACCATCCAATGTTATAGCACTTGGCACTTGTTATAGCACTTGGCGTGACAATAAAGTTGTGACTCTAGCATCAAATGTCGTTGGAGCTGAACCCACAGGTACAGCTTCGAGATGGAACAGGCCAGTCCAGTATCGTTAGATTGTACAACACTATGGGTGATGTTGATCGAGTTGACCAAATGCGACTACCAACAGAACTACATGTACAATGAGGACAAGGAAATGGCGGTTGCCACTGTTGCATACATGTTTGATCTAATGATGCAGAATGCATGGCTCTTGTACTGCAAGACACCATCGTACCAGTAACAACCACTGGATCTTCTTGCTGTCTGGAGAGACGTCGTCCGCATGTAAATAATGCAACATGCTCAACCGGATAGGATCAGGTGCCCAGGCAAAGCACTACCACTGAATCCACGTGTTCTATTGGAGATTCAGTTTGACAGACAAGCCAACTTCTTGCTGATGTCCAAACTCAGCAATGTTGTGTCCATTGTTAGAAAACACAAGAAAGTGGTGTACAAAGTGTGATATTGGGCTTCATTATGCACTGATTCAATGAATTTCGTGACAATGTGTGAGACAGTTTCAATAAATGTCATGACATTGTTTGATTATCTAACCAAAAAAATAACAATTACATGAGAAATAATACTTGAATTGCCTTAGTAGCCATGAAGTATTATTTATTTATTAAGGTCACTTGTTATAGCGCCCCTGCAAGATGTCTACTCAGAGGCGCTCCCGACTACAGCGCGAACACTGAATCGGAGTTTCACGCCAAAGCGCGTGAGCAAATTGCGAGTGAAGGACTTGCCCAGGGTCCTTACGCGGCGGCTTGAGGTGGATTCGAACCCGCAACCCTTCGGCTGCAAGGCACCGAACATACCCCTACACCACCGCGGCCCACAAGTATGTCGCGAACTGTTTAACTACTAGCGCACCTTCCCAACCTTGACACAACAATTTTGCTCGAAGGTGCTCGATGGATCTATAATAAATATTTTAAACCTTGTGTTCATGTTTGCATGCCAGGACGTGTTGGAAAATGTTAGTATTGTTCAGAAAGAAAAATTTGGTAGGTAATGGGTTAAGAATTATCTTCAAAAACACTTTACTTGCCAAGAAACTTATACTCGACGACGCTGACTCAACAAAACCGACGAAGAAATCTTTCATCAATGTAACTTGTCATTATCCAAACCCTGTAGTAATTTGTTGACTCCGGAGGAAATCAAGGCTTTCAAAAATTGGTTTACGTACAGAAAGTCTAAATTGATATTTAGATACAAAAATATTGGAGAACTCCGGAATATTATGTTTCGCTTCTTTGGGTCGTCTTCTGTTAATTGATGCTACATGTGACATCTTACAACCCGAGATTTACGTCTGTGATTACACGTCAACAATGACAATGACACCACTTTTCCATCAACTGACCTCGTGGGAGCACTTCGGTTCGGATACAGAATACATAAGAGAGCTATGCGTTTTGTCTCCAACCAGAGTGGTCGACGAGATTCAGGCCTTCAGGGTCCCGTGGGAGACCTGGTAATTCCATGCTCTTGTACTAGTACATTGCGGGCACACGGAGCATTTAACCACCTTTCTAGATCAGCCTTCCGTTAAAACTATGAACCCTTTTCCACATCAAACTCAGGAAACATTATAGTCGAACCATGTTTACCTTGTGAGGTCCTTAAAATTTAATAGCCAGATATGTGCATGCACACATTAGGCTAAGTCATAAAACGTGGACTTAATTATTGATATTTGAACCGTCACTGAAAAGGTTAAACCTAAAGAAAATGCGATTTCAATTCACAATTGATTGATTACAAATGTAAATTGAAAGTTAATAAACCCAAAGAGCTCTATGTTCAATATCACTGTGGCACAGTCAAATACGGATCATGCCTAATGACTTGCAAGGCGCCGTTATCCCAATGCAGAAGGCATCAGTCGATCGTCACTTCAGGAGAGGAGGTCGTCAAAGTATGTATGATGTCGTTAGAGTTGTTGTTAAATAATTATCGGGTCAAATCAGTAGCGGCGCCAGGATTTCAGGTTTGGGGCTAAAACTCCAATTCCTTCCCTTTCTCCCCTCCTCTCTGGCATTGGCAGTGTTTCCCACTTTTGTTGGGGGGGCTGAACCACCGATAAGTGGGGGGCTTCAGCTCACCCTATCCCCATGCTGGCGCCGCCACTGGGTCAAATTAGTGCACAATCTTACCGTTGTACTAGAAGGAACTTCAATCCGTTCACCTGTTTCATTTGGCCGTCTTTCATGTTCTTCTTTTAACTAAAACAGTTTAAATACTTAAATATTATAAACAAGAAATAATAGATAATATTAAAAGGCTTTCATTAAATGTAACGAACAGCTTAATATTTTCCTATGTTCCAAGCATTAGGTACAATAAAGTGGTTGGTTGAGATTGGCTAATTTAATGAACTCGTTTGATTATTCGTCTGTAAACGGATTTTGAGCGAGCCAATTAGCTCTTTGATCTACTGACAACCAACTGCAACTGTGAGAGATCCAATGTCGAAACCATGTAGCCTACTGCTTTGCAATTAATTCAGTCGAGAAACAGGAAAAATCGGAACACATGACATTAGTCCGTAAACAGAAGTGACAGTTAAATGTATTTTCAATCAACTGCATTCTCATTTTTGAGTTGATGAACTAAGCTGTCGAAAGGAATAACGGTTATTCCGCCGTTTAGAAGTTACAGATGCTTTGTAATTGATCGTTCAACTCTTTCCTTTCGACATTTTTTGTTCTAACAACCAGGTCCTGGAGGATTGATCTAACTGAAACATGCGCTTTTGTATGATGCTGCTGAAACTATTAGCAACTCATGTTTTTCATTCTGAAACTTTTTCTCTTTATAATAGTAGTTGAGTAATAAAAAGAGAGGAAATTCTCATAATAATTCTCATTGTCACCATTCAACACGGACATCTATGCAACAGATAGCGTGATACTCCTTATAATGCGGAACATTGTATAGCACCGTGCAACAACGCACAACAATATCTTGTTTCCCTTTTAATTTTGTTCAGTTTGCAGTAGTATTTCAAGAGTAAAAACAAAAATAGTCATAACAAGTCTATTTTGTCACCATTCAGCACAAACAGCTTAGCTACATTTTAGTAGCACTTTCACTTTCGTTTTCGGAGTCCGTACCTCTGCCATCGCTTCTACTGTTGACGTCGTACTCGCTGTCTAACTATCAAATTTAAATTCCGATTCAACAATTTCTGAATCTGGAGACAAAGATGAATGATCATCCGGAAAAATTTCCTCCAAAATCTTTGCTGCGGTTTATTTCATCAATAAGAACGCTAGAGTGAGAATAGAATGTTGTCGACAAAGGCATTTGCCAATGGATAACTCTTGTCCTACCCATAGAATTCATAACCTAGAATTGATTTACCACTAGACTATTATAGCTTCTCTATAATAACTGTTAGTCTTCTACAAATGTTTATTCAGTTGTGAAATATGGGCAACCGACGATGATGATAGGCCTAATAGATTTAAGCGTAGATTTAATTACTTTGTGTGTTTTGATTGAACTTTTGTTTAACATAGAGCTACGTTTTAATAATGTTGAAAACTAGGGATGAGCTGATTGACATTTTTGCAGATTTCCGAATCCGGATAGTATTTTCAGCCTAATCCGAATTTCGTTTGAAAAGATATAATGAATTAA
The DNA here is from genome assembly GCA_020284085.1 of Aporrectodea caliginosa. Lineage (NCBI taxonomy): Eukaryota > Metazoa > Annelida > Clitellata > Crassiclitellata > Lumbricidae > Aporrectodea > Aporrectodea caliginosa. Next base: position 1,684,166 of record JACEVL010000076.1, read on the forward strand.
TAATTAAAGGTAAACTGAATATGAAAATGACGCTTGAAACCGTTTGGCTCAAGATCGAAGTCCGATTGTCCGCCATTATGCTGATGCGACGAGTGACTCGAGTCACAATTTCATTATTTACACGGAATTTCAATGATAAAGATTACCGCAGAAGATCGCCGAAATAGGTTACTATTTTTGTAGTTAGGAAGGAAGAAATTTTTGGCCAAAGACTTTTCTTGGCATTTGGATTCGTTGTCCTGGGATGCGCCGATTCCGATTAGAACCGAATAGTGCCAAATCAGGCCCGAACCGATTTCCGGATCAACATTCGGCCCAACGCTATTGAAAACTAGCAGTAAAGAGCAATGACATAGGTAATTAGACGACTGGTGACCAGTCTGTCGTAAATCAGATAGATACAGTAGATAGACAGACAAAGACAGAGACAGAAAGACTGACAGACACACAGAAAGATAGACAGAGAGACAGAGACAGATACAAAGACAGAGAGACAGAGACAGAGACAGACACACAGGAAGATAGACAGAGACAGACACACAGACAGAGACAGATACACAGGCAGATAGACAGAGAAACAGAGACCGATATAAAGACAGAGAGAGAGACAGACACACAGACAAAGAGACAAAGGCAGAGACTGAGCCAGAGAGACAGAGACATACAGACTGAGACAGAAACACAGACAGAGAGAGACACAGACAGAGAGACAGACAGACAGAGAGAGACAGACAGATATACTGAGACAGCGGAATGACAGACATTGGGTCGAATGATTGGAGAGTGGTTGAGACAGATGGATGATTGACAAGTGGAGGTAAAAGACTTAGAAGGGAACTAAGGGAGAAACTAAGAATTCGCTTACCGACGGTTCAGTGGGGCAAGATCGGAGAGCTGACGATGAAATTCATCTCGTTAACGGGTTGACGACGCAAATTGTTGAAAGTATAGGGTAGGAGTTTCGAGACTCAGCTCAGCGGTGTTACGTCTTGACGGACTGGGATTAACAAAAGCGTGTATTATGGTGTGAATGGTTGACTTTGTCAGATTTGCGTTGATTAACGTAGTATTAGCAGTAAATGCAGTGGTTAAATTGTTCATCCAGAGGTGCAGGATCTCCAAATCTTTACAAATCTAAAACTTAAGCCTTACTGGAGAAAAACATAACCGATATAATTATTAGCTATTTGCTTTTAGGATAAGCATAACATGTGTGAAACAAGGTGCATAATGGTCGATTATTGCAGGCCCCATCAGAAACATTATTTAGGTGACAGGTCTACTCTTTTCGGTCATCATCATCATCATCATCAGGATCCATGGGCATGGGCCGAAGGCCCGTAAGTGTCCAACGCTTGCATCAGATCCATGGGCTGAGGCCCGTTTGGAGTCCAATGCTTGCATTGGATTTCATACGTAATTTTTCTTTACGAACGGAGTATCTGCACCCATCCGTTCGACCTTCGCACTTCTCCCTTAAAGAGAGTGCCCGGCTTAGGACTGGCTCTGATATCCACTATCTTGTGGTATCAGAGGCGGCGATGCCACCCACGTTTGCCAGCTTTTTCAGGGTTCCTGCTGAGCCTGTCCACCTCGCGTAGCGCCCTAGGTGGTACTTCAGCTAAGACCTTCACCACTGATGGCATAGACTCAGCAGGCACTCCCCTACTGACTGTTGCCACCCCCTCACCACGTTGAGGTGTGATTCGGACTTTGAGGGGGCAGATCTTATAGTTCAGGTGGTGGCGAATCTCAAATCCAGATCCGGAGGGATACGGCTGAATTTAACCACTGAGTGTAAGCTTTTTGGAATAGACTTCGAAAACTTCAACGACTTGTTATAGCTCGGTCCCAGAACAAAAAATTCTCGCACTAACTTTTACCCCAGACAGGCGTCCAATCAGAGCTGTACAATATCACTAGTTTTCGTTGTTTATCAACATCCTGTGGCTGCAAAGACCATTAGCATCAACCTTAATATTACGATTAATATCACTGGTTAACCAGGGGCGTCCATCCCATGGGGAGAATGAAGCAGAAATCTTCATAGCCTTTTCAGGGGGAAGAAATTTTTTAATACGTTAAATGTCTCCTCGGTTTTTCCATCTCAGAAATTAATCGATTTGTTTTCATTTGATGCGGCTCAGCTGATATGTCAGTGCAGTCAAAAACTGAAACTTTTTTGATTTTAGCACTTATGTTGGTACTGTCTGGCCTCTCTCGTGGTATGCCTCTGTCTGTGCACAAGCCTTCATATTTTATAATGCATAATGGCGCTTGATTAGTGAACTAAAAGTTAAAGAATCTAACAGTAAAATTTTGTTTCAAATTTCGATAAACAATATTTTCTCTTGTGTCGACAGTCGACCAATCGTCTTGGGCTGTGGTGGGGGGTCAATCTGATGACTTGAGGGGGGAATGCTTCATAGGCGTAAGGGGGGATGGACGGCCTTGTGGTTAACAACAACAACAACAAATTTTTGTTGCTTCAAATATATTTGTCGATCATTTCCTGGACTGAGCATGGAAAAACTAAAAGTTGGAATCTGTGATGGCCCTCAGATTCGTAAACTTATCATGGATTCTAATTTTACAAAATGTATGAATGGTGCTGAAACTTTTGCATGGTGCAGTTTTGTCTTTGTTGTTCAGAACTTTTTAGGTAACAACAATGCAGACAATTACGAAGAACTGGTGCAAAACATGCTCACAAGCTTCAGAAATTTGGGTACTAATATGATCATAAAGGTACACTTTCTTCATAGCCACTTAAATAGATTTGCATATAATCTAGGAGATTTGAGTGAGGAACAAGGTGAGAGGTTTCACCAAGATCTAAAGGTGATGGAAGAAAGATATAAAGGCAGATGGGACAGACACATGATGGCAGACTATTGCTGGAGCCTACAACGTCATTGTCTTGGTGACGTACATAAAAGAAAATCGTACAAACAACGTTTTTGCTATGCATTAACAGTGATTATCTGAATCAGCTGATATGTTTATATGTTATTTGATCAAATAAAATGCCATTATGTATTTTATATGTGCACATTTGTACAAAATGTCAGATGATTTCATTGGGATTTGGTAATGGGCTTCGCTTAACCATTAAATTCTCATAATTACGAGAATAACTGAAAAACTAGAGCCAATCTAGCAAAACCGACTCCATATTCGGGATCAGCACCACAAGTTTACCCGAAAATCGCTCTAATATCTTTGGCAACAAAATCACTGTTGACCAATGTATTAGGTTCATTTAAGACACCTTTTTATTGTGTATTACCGAGGATTTAAAAAACCTCAGTTCGCTTTATCGATAATTTCTTACAGTCGGTCTATATAAAAAGGTCTGAGTGATCCGTAACATCTGCAATTAAGAGAGAAAAGGACAGTTATTCCGATTTTTGGTACTATGCAATCATTTTCATCTGAATTTGTTTGACGGCACCCACCCCAATCTGTTTCAATCTGTATACAGTTGGACTGTTGTAGTCAGGGAGTAGTAGCTGTTGTTTCACTTTAACGACACTGTGTGATGACAAAGATCATTAACGTCGCTTCCTTCTTCATCCAGCCTTGGAACTGGCACTGCCAGATTACGAGCAGCTGCGGAGTTTTAAGTTAGCGAGTGAGGAAATTTTATATATAACAAATTTTCTATTTTTATCACATTGTAACCGTTGATCCGGGTTTAAGATTATTTATATTATATCAAGGTGAAGTGTGGCCCTGTAAGATTATCACAATCTGTATTGGTATACTTTAAGTATTAATAAATGAAAAGATTGACTGCATTTTGATTACTATTATTTACAACACACAAGATTTATTTACATATTTACACACTTCCAAATATCACCCTTCTTGAGGGACTAGGCTTGCTCCCGCAAATACCCAAATTCACAGGTGACTGTACTACAAACACAGTACTTCAAACATGAAACCAAGAAAGGTCATAGTTCACTGAAAAACCCAAAAGGTCATAGTCACTCTTAACTAAAACCTCATAACACAATTCTTGTAGATTCACATGTTGGATCCACCCGTTAACTCACACCACGGTAGAGTTTCTGAGAGTCTGACATTCACCATTCACCATGTGTAAGTCCAATTCGTGACAATTCGTACATAGGCCTACAGACAAACCCTTGAAGTCGTCTGGTATCGCAAAGGGTAGAACCTACTATCCCTCCTTAAACATATAAGGTTTCTCACCCGAATTTCCAAGAATGGTTTAATTCGGTAAAGTTTCAATCAATCAATCAAAATGTTTATTTGCAACCAATGAAACAGAACAATCAGGTAAACATATTGCAAATTGGCTACAAAAAGGAGGCCCTAAAGGGATAAAAGAAATCCCGCTAACTAGGGACACCAAATAACTGATTAAAGAAGAAGATTAAAGGTGGCCTTAAAAGCAAGATTATTAATGCAAAGATACTTGCAGTAGTCAAGAGAAAAAGAAGAAAAAAATATAAAAAAAGAAACGAAGTGAAGCGAAAACAGGAAAATAAGGAAAGCGAAACTGAAACAGTTACTCAACACTGTTGAGTTAATATACAATTTAAAACAAAAATACTTAACTACTAAGTAGAGATATACTACCATGCACAAACGGCCGAAATGTCAGACAAGGTCGTTTATTTAGTACATTCTATAAGGTAGGTGCTTAATTTGTTTTTGAATAACCAGATGCTGGGGGATGAACGTATTTCCTTAAAAAAATTTTCCCAGGTCGCTACCCCAATTGATTTAATAGAGAAGAGGCGTGTATTCGTGCGGGCATATGTGCGGCGATAAGCGCTAGAGTTTCTAGTGAAATACGAATGGACCTGTGATGAGAGTTGAAAGAAGTGTTTGTAACTAGGAGGCAGAAGGTTTCGGTCATATCGATACATAAATTCCCCTATTTAAAGAATCCCAATCTGGTCAACTTTTAATATCTTAAGGGTTGTAAAGATGTGAGCAGTGTGAGAGCCATATGGAGCCCCTACAACCAGACGGACAGCTCTCTTTTGCAGAACATTTAATCTATGTAATCTAGTAGCATATGTGGAACCCCATATTATGTTACAATAAGAGAGGTATGGTTGTACCAACGAAAAGTAGAGCTTAATTCTAATGTTAGAGGGCAAAATGTATTTAGTCCGGGCTATTACTCCAATATTTTTTGCGATTTTTGAAGCAATGTAAGTTATGTGTTCTTTCCATGTCAAATGACAATCAACGTAGACTCCTAAGAATTTAGTAGAGTCAACAGCTGTAAGTGAAGTACTATTAATTTTCAGCTCGAATTGTCCCAGTGGGATTTTTTTCCTATGTGATTTAAACAAGATATAATTAGTTTTATCCAAGTTTAACGACAATCTATTGGCTCGAAACCATTCGGCAACGAATGCCAGCTCCACGTTTACCATTTGAAAAAGGGTGTCTATGCAGGTGTGGGAATAAAAAACGTTCGTATCATCAGCAAAATGCATTAAGAACAGACGATTGGAAACGTTCGGAAGGTCCTTAATATAGAGGAGGAACAACAGTGGCCCTAGATTAGAACCTTGAGGAACTCCATATAGAACACTTTTTAAGGTGGATCGTTTGCCGTTATTTTCGACACATTGCTGGCGTCCATCCAAATAGCTGGCAAACCAACTGAGCTGCATACCACGTATACCATAATTTTCCAATTTATGCAATAGAATTTTGTGATTTACAGTGTCGAATGCTTTTGCCAGATCGAAAAATATGCCTAGGGAATATTCATTATTTTCTATTGCATTCGAGATTTTATCTTGCATAGATAACAAGGACATATATGGGGAGTGACCTGATTGAAAGCCATGCTGCGAAGGAAAAAGGATGTCAGTTTTCGTAACAAAGTCATACAGTCTATTGTACATTAGTTTCTCAAATATTTTTGAAAAATAAGGAAGGATAGAAATCGGACGATAATTTGTCAGATTGTCTCTTTCGCCTTTTTCATAAATAGGTATTACCTTTGCAGCTTTTAGGGATTGAGGGAAGACGCCTGTAGTGAAGGAACAGTTTATTAGCTCGGCTAGCGTTTGGGCAATGCAATCGATATTAGGGCTCGCGATGCAGGGGTCAATATCATCCATACCCTTGCTTTGCGTTGTGCGTATGGAGTGACTTAGGTTTAAGATTTCACTAGAGGATGTTAAAATTAGACCAAAGGACTTCAATGGAGGGGGTTTCATATATTTCATAAATGTCCCCATGGAGTCAGGTATCTTGTCATCCAAAGATTGAGCGATGCTCACAAAATAATTATTGAGTTTATTTGCAATAGTTTCAGCATCTTCAATCCTAGTTCCATTGACCTTAAGCGATTCGATGGTTGTATCGCGTTGTCCCATATTAGCTATCGATCTTATTAGACTCCAGGTTTTTTTAAGATCATTTCTGCACTTATCAAATTCAGTGGCATAATAGTATCTCTCAGCTTTTACTCGAATTGTTTTAAATTTATTCCGATATGTTATAAATTTGTTTCTGTTAATTTCACTAGGATTTTTTTTTATATTTCAGATATAACTGCTCCTTTTTTAAACTCGATTTAAGGAGGCCCCGCGTCATCCAAGGTTTTTTTATAATTAGTTTACTTTGACTCTTCCTTGAGTTTTGTGGAAAGGATTTGTCATAAACATTTTTATATTGAGTTGTGAATAGATTATATGCTGCATTAACGTCTCCGTCACAGCACAGCCTAGTGATGGCTGTCCAGTCCTGTCTAGAAAGCAACTCTCGAAATTTCTTCTTATTTTCCTCAGAAAAGTTCCTTGAGTTCCCAAAGTGAGAATTGCCATGCATAAAGTGTTGGAAGTCAAAGGTAATAAGTATTGGTAGACGATCAGATATATCAGAGGCCAGAATTATAGAGTCAACTACATTCATCCAAGCATTGGTAAACAAGTTATCTATTAACGTGGCCGAGTGGGTTGTTATTCGAGTAGGCCTGGTAACGGTTGGCAAGAGGTGATAAGTTGTAATGCAGCCATAGAGGGAGCTTGTTGCCTTATGATCATTAGATTTGAGGAGGTCAATATTGAAATCGCCCACTAGCATCACCCTTTTATTTCTATTTACAATTTCAGATAATAATTGTTCGAATTCGTTAGTGAAATCTTCCAAGCACTGACCAGGAGGTCTGTAAATAGTGCCTAGAATCGTGGTTTCTTTATTCAAAGTGACTTGAATAAAGAGCCCTTCATAAGAATTATGAACCAGTTTACTCTCAAGGGCTTCACATCTATGGAAAGAGATGCCCTCCTTAATGAACACACCCACACCACCACCCTGGCCACTAGCCCTAGGCTTGTGAATAAAATGATACCCCGGTATGTAAACCTGGTCAGCATTTTCAGCATTTAACCACGTCTCCGTTACTGCAAGGACAGATACTGGGAGTTGATGTAATAAATCATCTATTTCAGGTAGTTTAGACAGAATACTTCTACAATTTAGATGGATGATTGAGAACAGAGACAAGGATGAAGTTAATTTAAGTTCAGCAAAAGCAGGGGTCAAATAACAGCTATTATATGGCTTCACTTCAAAATAATTAGTGTCAGGGTCAATGTCATCATTATCAAGCAAAGATCGGCTTTCACTGACACCTGGGAACAAATTCAATTCGAGGTCATCAGGGATATTACAAAATGGACCAACATGGTCAGTTAAACATTCCAAAAACAGTCTCTCCTCTACAATATGTCTCTTGTCTGTGCCTCTTAGACATCTCTGCCGCCTTCGACACAATAGACCATTCTATCCTCATCAAACGCCTTTCCTCTGTATTTGGAATCTCTGGCACTGCCCTATTGTGGATAAAATCATATCTTTCATCGCGCTCTTTCACTGTCAATGCCGCTGGTCACTCATCTAATCCGCACACCCTCACCTGTGGTGTTCCTCAAGGTTCTGTTCTCGGTCCTCTGCTGTTCATTCTTTACCCCTCCCCACTCAGCAAACTCATTTCCTCATCCTCTACTGATCATCACCTCTATGCCGACGACACGCAACTCTTCATTTCTTTCTCCCCTCACTCCCTTTCAGACGCATTAAATCATCTACGCAACACAATCACCCAGATTTCAGCCTGGATGACCGCTAATCTGCTATGCCTTAACCCTTCAAAAACAGAATTCCTCATTATTGGCCTCCGCGAACAATTAAACAAACTAGCCTATCCTCCGGACCTTTGTCCAACCGATCTCACTTCTTCCGCACCCTACTCTTCTCCTGTCCGCAATCTTGGAATCATCATCGATAAAAACCTCACCTTTTCCGACCACATCAGCCAGCTATCTCGCACCTGCTATATGCACATCCGCGACCTTCGTCGATTGCGCCCCATACTTGACTACAAGACTGCATGCACAATAGCCACCTCAATTGTTCATTCCAAACTCGACTACTGCAATTCCATTTTTACAACATCGACTCTTCTCAGATAAAACGCCTGCAAACAATCCAGAATGCTCTCGCCCGCGCAGTCACCAAAACTCCCAAACACCACCACATAACTCCTGTTCTGAAATCACTACATTGGCTTAAAGTCCCTCAGCGCATCCATTACAAAATAGTATCTCTTACCTACAATGCCCTTCAAACGTCTAAACCCTCTTACATTCGCCAGCTATTCACCATTCAGCCACCTGGGTCTACTCGCTCATCATCATACCTTTCTCTATCCCGGCCTCCAGTCTCATCCTCTCTGAAATTCTGCAACCGTTCCTTAGTCTATGCTGCACCAACTCTTTGGAACAGACTCCCAAAAGACCTCCACCAGTTTGCTCATCATCCTATCTCCCATCTTAACTCAAACTCTCCTCCGCTTGCGCTCTCCTCTTCTGCTTTCCACTCACGACTGAAAACCGAACTCTTCAAGATATCCTATCCTGATTCCACTCCTGCACCACCACACGACCACCATCATCACCGATTGCCACCGTAGCACCATGCTGTCTCCTCGGCTTGACCTCCCCGGATTTTGACCTGGCACCGAAACGAACAGAGGAGTTTGGCTATTGCGGACTTGATTTGATATAGCGCCGGTGAATAAGCTGGTCTCCCTGACGTGGCTTTTGTGGGCGCTGAGAAATTTTCGAGGATTTACATTACATTACAATATGGTTAAACGGGAAATTATCGACAATACAGCGGGCGCAATACCATGAGTCAATTGCATCTCTGTAGTTAGCTGGTAGTTCACAACATCTGCTATGAAAGCACCTATTACACAGTACGCAGGTAATCGACCTAAAAGTGTCTCTAATAAAGTGTGCACAAGTAGTACAGATCTCAAGCTGATCACAATTAATCTAAAGCCGGGTGAAACTGCGTGAGTCGCTGCATCGGTATACATGTATACACATATATCTGTAGGACCTAAATTAGTTCATGGCTGCGAGGAGTGATCAAAGCTAAGAACATACATGGCTGTACGAATGGCAAAGTGCATCAACTAACGGCTATCCAACAATTAAGCAATTAAGCAAGATCATCAGGTGAACACTTTTCGTACACAATCTTGTTCAATACCTAAATGTAAGAGGATTCTCAAGTGAACACTTTTCGTACACAGTCTTGTCCAATGCCTAAAAGTAAGAGTACTAATGCACCTAAATGATGCATGACAAGTAACTAAAGACCATTCATACACCACTTCAAGTAAGCCTAGGCATCAGATAGATTATGCGGGCCTTGTATAGGGCAAAAAATAAAAAATGCATCATTGATGAAAAAAAGTAACAATCTTTGTGTAACCAATGGTTAGCAACATAAAAACTGTTAAGTTGACACAACAACTCTTGCTATGCCAAACTCTGATCAGAACATAATATGAACATTTCAAAGCATAAACCTTCATGATTGTGCATATGCAACTTGTAACTGAAAGATCTCGAACGATTTCAACAAACAAAAGAGGAATAAAGGTCAACGTAGTGACAGAACAATTTAAATGGGATCTATGCACATCAATACCAAAAAAGAATAAAGCATTTCATGTACACTTGCGAGTCTCACGATTGTAGTTGATGCACGAGGCTCAGAGAGTCTGGGGTTAAGAGACCGTCCAAGGGCTGCAGAGACAGCAGCTTCCAGGGTTTCTCATCTTGCGAGGTTTTATAGTTCAGAGGCTCAGAGAGTCTGGGATCAAGAGATCATCCAAGGACTGCAGAGACAGCAACTTTCTGGGTTTCTCATCTTGCGAGGTTGTAGTTCGGATGATCACTCTCCCTCCAGCCGTCCAAGTAGAAACCGCTCTTTTCTCTTTGACTAAGTTTCTCGCCTTTGCGAAGATCTGGGCGTTGAGTTTCGTAAGGTTTTCATTTATATAGATCCTCGATGCATTGTTTCGTCAGTTCCACAACCAAATCGACCCACACGTCAACTCTCCAGGCTTGACCCTTGACTTTTGACCTCCCTCTCCTACCACGATTCCGGATGTAACAACTTCTCTGGCGCATATAAAGATAATGACCCAACCCCAAAATAATACAGCTCAATATAACACAGTCTTTTCGTGACACACATATTAAGAACAATTTTAAGGTATGCAGAAGTTGTGAATGTTATTATTATTCGAGTTTCAACAACAATTTGCGGCTCTCATGATGACCTTAAATAAACAGGGATTCCTTCTAAACATTACTTTGATATGACACAGTGCCCTTAATTGTAGAGAAGCAGCGTCATCGTTATTACTATCAATCGTTCAATAGTTCCCTAAGCAATATTACAATTGACCTAACTTTTCCGTAAAGTGATATGTATAAAGAGAGTTGGAGGTAGATCACAAGAACATTTGAGATATCGTTTAATAATGCGCTGCTACTGTAATTCTTTGTTCTCCTTAAACACCTTTAAATCGTATCAATGTGCAGCTATAAATAAATCACCAATCTTTGTCGGCGGCACCAGCCTACATTGTCATAAGCTGCCGTTAAACTGGGAATCCAATAGACGCTACTGATCAAGTTGCGTTGATAATAGAGAGCATTATTTCCGAAGGAGTGCCGCGAATAACGAAAAGTACAAAACCAGGATGGTAATTCTTGACGGGATGTTAATTTAATCTAACGATTTTTATAGCGCCGTTATGGTAATGTCCAATACATTAGTTATAAACGATCTATATTTTTCTCTCGTCACAGCTGCATCGATGAACACCACAAGGGTCCGTGTGAAAGAAGAAAAAACCGATCGCGTCATTACAATACCAGGGAACCAGCTAACGCCATTTGTAACCCACCTTCCACCGACCCCGCCGAAGATAACACGTAGGCCTCAGGCGATATAGCCCGCTATTCCCAACCGATGTACCCTAGAGTTAACTCTAATCAAACACTCCCAATGGCATGCCCCAATTTAACCAACGTCTTATTTCATCATCAGGAAAGAGGGAGAACGGAGGACACTTTCTGTTCCGAATACGATCCCACCGAACAGGCGTTTGGAAATCGTGTAAACGAAGAAGAAGCGGATGAATCTAATGGGACAGCGCATCAGGAAACCGATTACAATTATAGCAAATACAACGAGAAACGTAGCATCTACCACACATCTGCTGTGAAACCCACGAGAAATCAGGGTATTTCCAGCACAGCAATAATAGATGGACATCGGAACGATAATGCAGCCGATCCTTTTGAAACACTGGTCCATGAAAACAGCGCTGAAGAAACGGTTGAAAATATGGCAGAAAGTCCAACAACCGTACCATCATCTGTTTCAAAGAACCTAAATGGAGTAAAAGCTGCTTCAGGCGTTCCAACGACGCCTATCCATAGACTTAATCAGACGACGCCGTTGAAAAGGTTTATCTACCGTCCATACAACGCGGCCAAAGACATGAAACTGAGAGCAGCATCGTTTGAAGGTAGACCGTCAGAGGATGATTCTAAATGACCATCATCTTCATCAGCGACCAGCATCGTTGAAAACACGGCGGCCACTTACAGACCGACGACAGACGACGACGACGACGACGACAAGAAGACGAGACAGAAGGAGAAGGTCGTCTTAGTTCACAAGAAGACTCTTCTTACTTATTAGTCTGTTCTTAGTCGTCGTAAAACAGGACATGGGTGGCATCGATAGATCCGGTCGTCACAAGGTCGTCGTCGTCGTCAACTATTTTCAGATCAATGAAGCGGCGTAAGTTGATCCGTACTCGACCTCGACACAATCATCATCACCATCATCATAATCGCCGACGGTTATTGCTGTAATTACGTCGTTGTGTGGCGCCGTATATCTTTCATCATTGTTTATATACTAGAGCTCGTTATAACGGAGGTTCTGTGCTTCGCCCAGGGAAGAAAGCTGCAGATGGCAAAAGTCTATTTCTGCATTTACATCTACAATCGTCCTATGACCAATCGTCCTATGACCAATCGTCCTAGAACCGTTCAAAATGAATGAAGTTTCAAGAACTAATTATTTTTTTATAGGCTCGGATTAACTGCATGGTCTAAAAACTCGAAACTGATTACTCATTTGTATCACAGTCGGCCTTCTGTCCAGTAAATTCAAGTGAAGGGCTGTCAAGTGCATTTATCATAATGGCAATATTACTGACATGACTATTATCAGAATTAGAGAGTTCAAGAACATTCATGTTCTTGATAATTATCCATAAAATCATCAATCTGTAAAACCTTTCTGAAGCAGTTATTGACCACGAATTACGTTGGTCCACTTTCCAGGGTCATTTAGAAGCGGAAGAATACAAGTGACAAACGTTGGCGAATATAATAGGTATTGAAGTTATTTCCCGAATACAACGCCGAAACTTTAATTTCTTGGAAAAATCTCAGTAAACACAATAAATAATAAAAATTTAAACATTGATTATTTTACTATAAGTGTGGACAAATTATAAATAAAATTTTAAAGAATATTTACAAAACGTCACGGCCTAAAAATCGAGGCCACTGACTATGAACTGATTGCGTGTAGACATACATGTAATTCGCCCTGATAAGACAAAGCATGTACCGCCATACGCGACGTATGAATATCCAGCTACGTCGTGTTAGATGCGCGTGTAGACATGCATCACATTAGTCATAATTTTTGGATTCGTGACAAAGTAGCACAGGCTACTGATAACAGATTAGGACCAGACATGGGGTAATAATTTATTGTTTACGTTAATACTCTATTTATAGATGTGGCGTGAGACCATGCACAATAAGATTTGCTGCATTCATTGTCTCAATATATTACAAAGTATGTAAGCTGGTCACCGTGAAGTAGCTGTTTTCATTGTTCTGATCTACTTCATAACCTCGGTGCAGTGTGATTCTCCTTACAGATTTTATTTTAGTTATAGTTACAGTTATAGTTAATGGTTTTATTTTAGTTATAGTTATCGTTATAGTTAGTAATATTTTTTAGTTATAGTTATAGTTAGAGTTAATGGATTTTTATTTTAGTTTATTTTAGTTACTACTTAGTTACAACAATTAAGGCTATAAGTAAAATTGTGCGTCTTAACACGCTGTTTCACAATTTGCTCAGAGCTTTGAAAGCCTTTGAAAGTTTGAAGCATAGGTGCATTCAGCTTCATGAATACAAGAGTTTCCAAAGTACTGACAAATTGCATAATAAAAATATCGCATTTTATCTTTCTCATTTATGTCGAATCATCCATACTGCAATTCCCGTCATCACAGCACAGCATCACATGCTCGTGGAACCTCCACCGAGGCAGTGTGATTCTCGTTAACGATAACGATAACGAAAATGTTCGTTAACGAAAATAAAATGATTTCTAAGTTAACGATAACTATAACTGTAACTAAAAAATATCATTAACTATAACTATAACTATAACAAAAATAACAATAACGAAAATTCATCTTTATTTTAGTTAATAAAAAATAAAAATAGGAATTGCAGTATGGATGATTCGACATAATTGAGAAAAAAAATGCGATATTTTTATTATGCAATTTGTCAGTACTCCTGGGTGGCCTAATCCGCTATACAATGCTGTAAATGAGATCGCCAAGAGGGCATTTACTACTTTCATACACCATCTCCGGTATTTAGGAAGTGACTTTGTCGGATTCTCACTTTCTCCGAGAAACTGTCATGAGAAAATGGAGATTATGACACAAATGAAGAAGGAGAAGAAGCTGGATCGCAAGAGGTGGGTTCCTAAAGAAAAATTGTTGAGAGGAAATAACAACGAGCCTGAGCGATCTTGCTTCTTTCGCATATCCAAGGTTTCTGAAGTCTCCTCGTATCAAGGAGATGCTCTTGGATCTTCCTCCTGAGCAACTGGAACAAGATAAAGGCTTTCAAGAGGGAAGGAGGAAAACTGAAGAATTTAAAGTCGTGAATGATGAGGCAGAGACTGCCAGAGAGAGAGGAGTTGTCTTGATCAGCACCTTCAACGACTTACTGACCAGGAATGAACGCACACAGCAAGTGGCTTTCATATGGGCATTCTACACTGGACAGTGGACACTGTGGACAGTCATTTAAACACTACATGTAATTTCAGCAGCTGTCTAACAATAAAATGGCAAACTGATAGATTGCATTCTTATTGCACGTTGACTGGCCGCCTCGGCCCTGCAAATCGCTATATTTACACTGTAGTAAGTATATTAAAACTTTGACAGCATTGAGCGACCTGTAACTGTAGTCAAAACTTTTTAATATTTTGCACTGTGGGTTTCTTGTACCAGATGTACAAAATAAACAACATGCCTCTTAAATATTTTAATCTGTAAGCAGTTATAATTTGACGTACCATGTGTTTACAAGTTACGACCAATGACATATTCTGAGACCAAAGCCAGGAAAATGGCATGTTGTGGGAAGAAGTTATTTGAGTCCAAAGTGTCATGGGGTATGTTAGTCCAGGCGGTACACGAATGTATACTGCACTTTTTGAACACGGATTGCCGCTTTGCACAGATGTAGTTCGAACCTAAGAGAACATTTTAGGAAAAGAAGGCATTCGAAATTTCCATTAGAATTCAAGATGGCGGCTTTTTCAAAATGACCGATCGAAATTGAGATTTTTCAACATCTCGACTTCTGGTTCACTTAGAATCATTATCTTGGTGTCTAAACATACACATTTAGGGACAATTATTCCACTAAGGCCATCGCAGAGTAGCCCCGGTCTCATCGGTCGGCCATTTTCCAAAATGGCCGACAAAAATTGAGATTTTTCAATACTTCGGCTGCTAGTTCACTTAGAATCGTTATTTTTTTGGTGTCCAAACATACACATTTAAGGGCAATGTTTTGACTAATGCTATCGCAGATCAACCCATGGTCTCATCAGTCGGCCATTTTCCAAAATGGCCGACCGAAATTGAGATCTCTATTTTCCAAATAACATTAATCTAAGGTCAAAATTAACATAAGACATCAAAATGAAGCCAAAGAAGGTCAATTTATTGCAAATCGGCGATATTGTTCAAAGATGAAACAAACAAATACTTTTTGCACTCAGTGATTTTTTCCAATTTCTTTGAGGCATCTTTCCTCATTACTGTGGATGGTATCTAAGAGTTTTAATTATAAGAGTCTTCCATGGATTTCTAAAACATATTAGTCATAGTTTATCTTTATTTCTTTCATAAAAAAGTAAGAAATTACTTCCTGAGCTAGGATTCGAACATTTCCCTCTACAGTAACTGTTGGAACACATCAGTGTGCATGGGACACCAGCACATTTACAAGAGACGTACTACCCTCCTTGCACCCGTATTTCAGTAGTTCTCTGCAAACCTGCCAAACTGCTGGTTGTGTGGTCCACTGTGGAGTCCACACCTCACCTCGCTTTGTCCATCCACATTGCAATAAGCTGGAGATGGCATATCAGTTATGATACTGTTTGCCTGACCTCACATATGCCCACCTTGGTATATGGCTCGGGGACTAGCGCATCACATGTGGGAGGAAGACTGGCGAATATTTCTTTGTAGCTGTTGGAATTTTCTCAGTTCCTACCTCACATAAACTTCACCACCCACCAGATAGATTTTCTCACAAAATCCGTGCGCAGTGGACTATGACGCCGCACTTGTAATACTCGAATAAAGCACGGACCAACAACATCAGTGCAACTTACAACGATTAGCCTACTCACAACGATTTAGCTATAGGATAACGCCATTTGACAGTTTTAATTCGGTAATGTTTCGAGTATTCAACCGTCTCTCTTCGAATTCTACACCTCAGACGCTGAACCTTATATAATGTATATTCACTTAACGACCGATCATCACAATCAGCTGACTATAATACAATGAAACCGATTGATTGTTCCATCACACAATCAGGACATGACTTTATAACTATTAATCACGAGTCGATCTTACGGCGCAAACAGTTAACGTGCAACTGATCATTTTAATGGAATTTTTTTTCTGCATGTTCAAGTTTGTCAACTTTTCAGAACCGTACGGTTCGATTCAAATGATTCACTCTGGTGACCAGTTCTCCATTGAATATCCAACCTATAGGTTCCTCTTGTCCTATCTAAACACTATTATAACTTACGATGCTAGTATTTTCTTAAAATGCTGATAATTAACTAATAATTAAATAATAAATAGGCTGTGTTCGTTTTGATTGATAAATTTTATCAAACAAACCGAACATAACCTATTTTCATACACTGCATTATAATCTAACGCTATTAGTCTATGTAAATCAGTGCAGAACTAATACTATAGCGGGCAAATAAGGAGATCATCAGATTCATCACAACTCACCCCTCCAACTGAAACTTTTGCGCATCTTCTTAAACATTTGAATCATACTAATTCATTGCTTAATTTTTTTAACTGAATCAGTCACTGCCTTCTATAACTACAAATCCCTAAATAGTCGTCACATTTCGTTGCCTAAAGTTTTTCAGCTTGATTCGAGTGTATAATATTATGAATGTAATATATTTTTTTTAAAGCAAGTATAACTAAGCGCCTGGTTGAGCAGAAATTTATACCAGACACTGAGTCACATGCAGTTTGCATTAAATGAGTTTTGATCCTATGACATAATATTATATCAAATGCTGCATAACTGTTTGCCCTTCGTCAGCTTTTAACGAGCGTTGCATCACTTAATCTGGTTACTCGTAAACGTCAGTTTGTTTGCAGCACAAAGTCTCAGGTTGGGTATTCGTAATGAGCTGGATCGATCCCCGTATGACGCGCAATGCCAACATCAGTTTCACCTAACACGACAAAGAAGTGGCAGATATTTAAGCATATATTTATATATATATACATACATACTGTAATGAAAATTTATGCAATACAAACACCTTAGACGTTTTAATTAGACGTATATAGGACTATAGTCGACCTTTCGTCAGTTTTTACCAGAAGGAATGTTTTTCAGTGTAGACTAATATGATAGAATAACCTGCAATAGCTTGCCTATCTCAGATCTGAAACAGGTAAGCTATTATTCAATTGTTTACAATTGAAACCAATTATTCGAATTTAAATAAATATTGAATTGAGAACTATAATAAGTAAGTAAGTAAGTAAGTATATTCTTTATTAAAACCAATTGCACATCAGCACTCTGGTGTGCATACATCTCAACAACAATCAACAACAATCAACAGTTAATGTCAATACGAGTACAACATTCTAACAATAAACGTCTTTCGCAGTAAATTATCTGCAAGAGGTAAACAATGGTCGTGCGATCGCGGTCGCAGGGTAAATGTACCGGTAACTTTATTACTAAATCTAAATAGGTGAAGACCCTGCCGATTCCTACTCTTGGCATATTATGGCTTAAAAGACGATATGCGATAAAGAGCTTCGAATGCATCGGCGTAAATTTTTCATGATTTTTCATAATAATTCATTATTACAAAATTTAAAAAATACATTCAGAAGCGATGTTTAAAAAACATGATTTTTAAAAATACTTTAAAATTATTGCAGCCAACATGTATTTAGTGGCTCAGAAATAGCACAGCTATATAGCCTACGATCATTTTCTAACTTTTGCATTCCTAAGATAGGTTTTTATGCCAAAACCAAACAGTCCATTTTAAATAAGTATAAAATGTGTCAAATTTAAGAATTTAATTATTGAAAAATTGTCATCTTTAGCTAAACCTTGCAGAGACATTGCAAATATTACATCATCACTCCGCTTTCAGAGGCAATTAGAAAAGTCTGTACATTAAGTAATATCCATGTATATTAGGGTGGTGTGAAAAAAATCTGAAACTTAAACGTAACAGTAATAAGTCGTTGCCTTTTGGTGTAGATATTTATCATGCCAAATATTTTTTGATTCGTTCTCTAAAACGTACCACAACTAGTTTTAAGATTTGACAATTTTAACAAATATTGTCGAATTTATAAAGATGTAAATAAATTTAAAATACGTAACACGCTAATTGTAGGCCTAATGTTGTTAAGCATCTAATTATGACGTATTTAATGACCATGCAATATAAAACTGATAAATTGATTGTATGTCAGCAATAATAAACAAACAATGAACAGTAAACATTAAACATTATAAACGATCCCAGCGCTGTTGAAGACTATGCCGAGACCTTAATCGCTGAAAAGCGAGTCATTAGTCATTTTATTTTATTGATTGAACTCCGATTGAAATTCTCTATTGGTATTGAAAGAAGGCTTTCGTTCCCCGTGATTCCAATCTGGCAAGGATGGAACCATGTCAAGATGTTTGTCCAACCACAGCAGCAGATGACTCATCAGCAAGTTTGACAGAGTGCTCAACCGATTGTGTGTGGCATGGAAATTCGGGAAATTCGAGTGTTGGCACACACTCACTGGCAATGAATTCTTCAAGGTCAGCTTTAGGAAGTGTGGAAATGACATGTGGTTCTGTTACGTTTACGCTTTGCAAATCAATCAGATCGAAAATCCACGCAGTCTACTTCCTGATGACACTCATTTCTCGATTGCAAGATATATCTGCGTAGTCCTATAATATGCTTCGGAGTGTCGGTAATTACTCCAAGAAGGAGAAGAATGCTTAAAATTACGTTTGAAATTGATCTAATTTCTCCCTTTATGTCTGAATGTGTGCCTTGAAAATTTGGTAAACCATATTGACGAGACATTTCGCACCAACAATAAATTTTTGTTTATTTAAAAAAGTTTGTACTTCCGCACAATTTGGCTTCGAATGTTTATTTATGGATGAGCGTTGTGTAGAGCGGTCAGCACAAGCAAAAGTTAAACGAAAGGCAAGAGCGGTGTGCCACAGGGACCTGTATCGTCATTATACTTAGTACGCATTCACAGAGTAAGTCGGCAACGCAATCACAGTCTAATTTAAAGAAAATGGCTGACAAAGGATTACATTATTCCAATGGTTGTGATCTCTGCAGAAGACTATAACGGACCTGTTGGTTGCCAGCCATTTTTAAAATTACTTTGTATTTGCTTCAAACTAAAATGTGCGTCAAAGAGAGAATGTAGAGCGATCGTAATTTAATTTCTCTTTCAGTGCTTTTGGTTGGCAATACCATAAAATGTATAATATAATTATAATTATACTTCAATTTTACCTTAGAGACATAAGGAAATTGTAAGCATTGCGCATTTTAAGTTGTTTTACGGACGTCAATCACCAGATTGCTCCCAGTTTTCCAGAGCTTCTCATTTGAGGCGATCGATCGATCTCCTTGGTCGATCGCCTAGCAAAGGTCTGGTTGATCAGTAAATCGATCGCGCTCAAAGAGGAACCTGGAGTCAGACCATTTTATGTATCTAATTTACATTACTTGTGAAAGTTCAGGCTATGATCGATAGGCTATTGCATCGACAAGCTGAAGAGACTAATTGCATGTTAACAAGTATTGCGCATACTCTATCAGTTAATGGACAACCATATAATATGCAGCTATTGTACGAATACGAAACACAAAAATGCGCTGTACACAAAATGTCCCGAGATTGACCACGCATCGATCGCCTACTCAATCCAGCGCGATCGATTTTCAAATCGCCTTCTATTTTTAAATGAGAAGCTTTGAGTATTTCTGCTCTGGACATGCATAAGAATTCCTCAGTAATGAAAATGAAATCGATCCTGCCCGGCCATTGGAATTAACTGAGTATGAAAACAATGTGCAGAGAAGAATGCTGTACGTATAATTATGCTGCCTAACTATATATAAGGTCGTTTTAGAATGCATTGTCGATAGGGATGAGCCGATTATTCTGTTTTTGCGAGCTCCTGTGGTAATATTTAATCTTATCTTTAATTAATTGAAAGTCCGTATAAATAATAAAATTGTTACTCGATGGGTCAACAAAATACCGGACAGTTAGGCTTTTTCTTATGCCACACGGTTTCAAACTTTCAAATGTTAATTTCTTTTAAATAGCTTAGTGCATAAACTCTCATTGGAATTAAATCTAGCGAGAATATACAAGATTTTGTTTTCATTTCTGTTTTATTAACTATTCGAATCGGAATCGGAATCGGCTTAAATAGCAGGCCAACTATCCGGAATCGGAAATTGGTAAAAAAAAGCCAATCGGCTTATCTCTAATTGTCGATTACCTTCATTGTTATCTTTATTTTCTTCTCTTTTCTTTCGTAAATGAAGAACCCATAATGCAGAAATCAATGTTATGTTGGCAAGAACGGAAACTCCGAGGAAAACGCCGAAGATTGTGGAAGAAGTTGAATAGCTGCCGGTTGAAACTATTAGAACAAATCAGAGCATCTTTCTTATTGCTCAATAGTGGACATATCGTTCGTATTCTCCCCTCGTCCGTTTAGTATATAAAATTGTTTTCCGTTTAGGATGATGAAAAATTATTATTCTATCTTCATGGGCTCCAGAGATATGAATTTTATAATGTTTTTACAATTTATAGAAAAACGCATGTACAGTTTAGGCCTCTTATCTTAACACAAACTAGACTCGTTAGCAACGCATGTTTGTTGACAACACTTTATGACTTAAAATTCGCTATGGCAAACCGTCCGATGAGACTATAATTATTTAGAAAGTGAACACTTTCCAGTGACGTATTAGGCCTACACATGGGATTTCTCAACAGAATCAAGGCTATAAAATACTCTTGAAACTTGTCATAACATGATTTTTAATTCTCGTACAATTTTGATTATCACACAAAATTATTAAATTTATTATGAAAAAGTTAAACATTATTAAAATAATATTTTTTCCATTATAACATCTCATTTACTGATATATAACATAAAACGAAAATTGAAAAATTAGCTAATTTCTTCAGCTTTAGCATTTTGCGACTTCCGTCTCCTTTTGCCAGAGCAGGTCATTTTAATTTATTATTTACTATTTTTAACTGGTTCTTTTGTTCCTACTTATCACACTTGATACGTTAACTGGTTCTCTGGCTTCGACTTTAGCATCGCCTTTAGAGGTTATCTAGCGGTCTACTCCTGAAATGCATCTCACTAACGAATTTGTAAAGAGTTATCTACAGCCGCGTATCGGATCAAAGTGCCCTTGAATAGGCATCTATGAGGGGCGCTATATAAATGCTCTGAATGAATGAATAAATAGATATAGTTCCATACGGTTTCTTATATCCTTCTGTTAGGACATGAGAGTCAAATCCGCAGGATTCTGACTGAGTTCATTCATTCATTCATTCTGGAGATTTATATAGCGCCCCTTCAAGAAATCTACTCAGGAGCGCTCCCAGCCCAGCCACGGCAACAGAAAAAAGACTTGAGTGATTTATAAAACCCAGTTTGATTATTCAAAAGTAGCAAACGCAGCTCCGATGGTAGGTAGTTCCCGATGGAGTGATCTGCAACCGAGAACGTTTGGCGGTGCCGATCAGTCAAGAAAGCCCGTGGCGAATTTGGAAATTTGGGAAATTGTGAATTTGCCCATTGAGCCGAGTAGCCGAGCGCAGAACTCGATCTAGTCGCCTGAGAACCCCAAGGGGGGGGGGCAACGAGAATCGAACAACAGTGGTCAATTCGACTAGTAACAAAAGCATGCAAAGGAACCACTATTGCGTCATGAGAAAGAGAGCGAGAAACCACTCTGAAGTTGCAAAGCTGATAAGAGCAGCTTCGAGAGACCAAGTTCACATAACGGGAACCACTAAATTCCTAGTCAGTGGTGACACCCAGGTCACGGGCAGTGAGGGCGAAAGTTATCTCAGGAAAGAACCGAGCAAGCTGGATACTATCTAGTTGCCGACGGCCACCTAGCCAAATAAACTGAGTCTTGGAGGGATTAAGAGAAGTCGATTTGAGGCCATCCAAGAGGAAAGGACATCCCTAGTTAGGCACATCTGTCGCACAGTAGCGACTGAGTCTGATGGATGAGAATTGGGAATGGATGTAATCTGGGACATCATCCGCAAAGGGCTGATTTAGAAGCCCTGAGACATCACCAGAGGACAGAGATCAGCCGTATGAAGAAGATATAATAGAGGACCTAGGACGGAACCTTGGGGCACACCGACAGGGGAGGGGACCCAAAGGGACGTAGAGGAGCCAACAACCGCACAGTTTGTGCGTTCAGATAGAAAGGTTCGAAACCATTCTAATGGATGGCCAATCAATCCAAAGGAAGTAGAGAGGCGCTGAAGAAGGATGGAGTGGTCCACAGACTCAAAGGCAGAGCCAACATCAAAAAGTGCTAAGCTGGCCATGGTCCATAGCGCTATTGAAGTCAGATAGAAGACGGAGCAGTAGGGTCTCTGTGGAGTGATTCCTGCGGAAACCAGACTGCTGTGAAGGGATCAGCTCATTCACAACTAGGGGCCTACATAATTATGCAATCAACTGATTAGAAACAATGCGCTCTATAATTTTCGACAGAAAAGTTACATTGGCTATTATAGGCCTATACATGTAGTTAGCCGGATCGTTCACATCCAGACAACCTCTCTTCAAAGTTGTCAGAAGAACGGATCGTTTATGAGAAACAGATAGGCATCAGTAGTTATATCTAGAGCAGAACCGAGGCGAACTTTCTGCACCTGATTATTATCATTGATCTGCATAGTCATTGGTCTGAAAATCCGTAACATTCAGTAATTTCTATAAGTTCTCGTAAATTTGAAATTGCTCTTTAGTCTGGAAACAGCATAGAAACGAAAATCTAATAGTTAACTTACTGACCTTTGCTACATCTTTTACTTCCATCATTCGTATAACCTTTAAAGCAACTGCAGTTGTAACCTCCAAACAAGTTGATACATTCGCCCATCGATGAATCACACTCGCTGTGAGGGAAGCCGAGACGACATTCATTTATATCTATAATAAAATATATCTAGCATTTGACGTAGACCAAACGCTCAACTTGCCATTTTCCAAACTTAACCTTTCCATGTTTTATTATTATTATAATTATTTAATCAGGTAGGCCTTCTAAGATTGCGTAAATTTATGAATTCATCTCAAAAGCGAGATAGCTGGGTAAACATAAGTTTAGTCATTAACGTAATCAAATAAGTGACTGAGGATCTTCCTGCAACTTACCGACCTTTTGTGTAGAGGGGCAACGGTTTTTGCTCATTCACAACGTGAGTAGCAGCATTACCTGCATTAAACTATTATAAAAAGGTGTAGAGCTGAATACCCCATGGATAATAATATTATTGTGTTTGATAAAACTCAAACAAAATTACAGAAGAAATAAGAGAGAAATTTAATGACTGTAGCCAAACTATACAGAATGTTCAATGAGGTGAAGAAGCGATCACCGTAGAGCCTGAAGTGAATGCCTCCACAAACTCATTCTTCAAATCCGGAACACTCCGACATGAAGAACCAAACCCTACGTCTGCTCATATTGTTTGCGGTTCGACCATTGTCTTCATGGACACTACCTTCTTCGCTCTTGTCTTCGTCTGATGAAAATGGCCGCGCTGTCAAAATAACCGTCTTACTAAAAGGACTTCCGTCACTAACTTTCCTTTCCTACGTGATGAAAAAATAATTTTAAAACGATTTATTAGCGTTGTGCCAGAAGTTTTTATAAAGCTTGATTTCGTAAATAAAAGAGTTTACGATACGATGACATGCTTAAACCGCTTAAAACAAATTAAAGCCATCGCTGATCTATGCCGTTTTGTGTGGAATGCCTCTGCTCTCAGGATTGGTCTCTTTCAATGTTATCACAGATAGGTCATCAAGAAGAGACAGAGACCCTATCGACCCAATGCGCGTTGCTTACCCTATAGCTATCTTTGCTCTCAACAATCAACATTTCGCTTAGGAAATCCGAATGACCTTACCTGGTAGGTCACCAAGAGACAGTAGCTCGCGTTGTTGATTTACTAATTTAGGATCCACCCATTGGCCTCCTATCTGAATAACAGTATGTGCCATCTGTTTTTTTCTGGTAGTGATCTCATGGACCTCTGGATCTGGACTCTTTTCCAATTCTTTGATTACGACGCAATTATTTTGCTGGAGGCAGCACTTTTCACAGGACAGGCACTAGATGCGGCTCTCAAGCAGAACTGAGGATTTCAAATTGATGCCCTTAACAACATCCACCGTCTGCCCACTGAAAGTAACCTCACTCTGTTGAGGTTGTCCTTTTGGTGCTCTCAGGATCATTCACCTGCTTCGTTGCTCTCCATGCTAAATTTTGGAAAGGCTTCATAGCACCATACGAGAAAGCCTTAGATCCATCGTGAATATCAGGCATGACAGCACCAAGTGGTTGAAGGCTGCACTACCTAACAGATATGGCGGTCTTGGCATGAGGAAGGTGAGGTCACTGGCTTCTTTTGTCTATTTGGCTTCGGTAATAAAAATAACAAAAATTGCTCTGGTCTTGGTTATTTTTAAAATTATTAACAACTTCGGTCGATTATTTCGCTGTTAATTGTTTCGAGATTCATTTGAATCATCAATCTTAAAACAGAGGAAAGGTCATGCATAGTTAGGCACATCTATCGCACAGTAGCGACTGAGTCTGATGGATGGGAATGGATGCAGAGTAGAGCTGTACCGATTAATTAAACGGCCACACGCGTAATCGGGCCGATTATTAGAACAATCGGTATAATCGGGTATCGCCAGAAATAATCGGTTAATCGGTGCCGATGTCAAAATTGTGTTATAATTTAATAAATTTACTTGAATTATTGAATATTATTGAAGTGGCATTGATGAAAGAATTGTTTCCGCAAATGGAGGCTGGATTGATGAAAAGAATTGTTTCAATGAAAGGTGGATTGATGAAAATAATTGTTTCAATGAAAGGTGGATTGATAAAATAATAGTTTCGATGAAGCTGGATTGATGAAAATAATTGTTTCAATGGGAGCTGGATTGCTGAAATTATTGTTTCATTGGGAGCAAAATTGATAAATATAATAGTTTCAATGGGAGCTGGATTGATGAAAATAATTTCTTCCTTACATCACTGGAAGCTAGATTGACGACAGTAATCATGGACAATGGTAGACTGCCTTCTTACGAAAGAATAATACAGCATTAAAAACATGGTATTAATTTACCAAATTCTATTTTCAGCAATTCAACTCACCACAAAAAATTAGCTATGCTACTGGTATTTCTTTGCATTAAAAAATTAACATAAACATCCGGTATCACGAAATAGAGTATCCGCCCTAAGACTTTCCGAGGATGTATGAATTTATTCCTCCCCCTCCCGGATGGAATAAACCGGTTTAGAATATCCGGGGGATAAACCATTCTATCCCCCATCTTCCTACGCATCACGATAGCCTCGACGAAAATCCAGTCAAAATAGAAGTAAATTAATTTCAGGTCGACGTACAGACTAAAGATACGCAACTTAAAATATTTTATGTGTACAATAAATCCAAATATGTACGACTGAATACACTTAAAAACCACCAAAAAAAAACTAAACCGAATACTCCATTTCGCTAAGGGGATATTCATATATGAGGGATACTCTATTTTGTGACACCGGCGCCAAAACGGCGGCGCATAAAACAAAACGTCCTGCTTCGTACATTCTGTCTTGCTGGTTCTGCTCCTCATTATCTTAGGGCTCTTTGTACCCCAGTATCTTCTCTGCACAGTCGTTCTTCCCTTAGGTTCTCGGCCCGTGGTTACTTGGTTGTCCCGCGGGTGCGTACTTCTACAGCCCAGTCTAGGAGTTTCGCTATTGTTGGTCCCAATAGCTGGAACCAGTTACCTCAGTCCCTCAGGACTGACTTTTTCTCTATTTCTTTTGACCAGTTCCGTCAGCGTCTGAAAACCTCTCTTTACCAATGAAGACACTGGCCCGGGTCGGGAGCGCCTCTGTTTTGAGTGGCGCTATATAAATGTTCGATTACGATTACGATTTGGCAGGGTCCAGCCCACGTCACAACCCAATGATGAACGAGCCAGAAAATTAAGCTCAACTGAGTTATTTATTTTTATGATTTTTTATTAGTAGCCTACACTCAACCCTGGATAATTTGAATTCTGGGAATGGTAAAATGCAAAAACCCTTCGAATTAGGCTACCCAAAAATCGAATTACCGAAAATTGAAAATATATTAATTTAAAAATTATTTGTTGAGGTAATCAGAAATTTTGTTCTGCTTGTAGTTTTTCTCCATCAGGCTTCAGTTTATCAAAACATATTAAGAAAGCTGAAGGCAATTTTAGCATATACCTGTGATATTAGTACATTACAAACGAATTACTTACTACCTGATGACTGGGTACTAACACTAACAGCGAAAGTAGTTTCAGTCTTGTTGAAATAGTTCAAAAGCCATCCTTTCTGCTTCTTGATACTAACTTCTGTTTTTTTACAATTTTAAGCAGCCGATAACTTCTGAGGCTTCATAAGATTTTACATAATTTATTAATATTTAAAATTTTAATTTTAATTTTATGAAATAAAACTATAAATTGATTTATATAATTATATTTAAGAAAACTGTTATTAAAATGTAAATGTACAAATCTTTACAGATAATTAACTTAACTAACTTATGCAACTGCGATGTGTCCTGGGCAGTCAACAGAATTTATTTAATAATGATTGACCTACATAGATTAAATATATTTTACAATAGTTCTTCAATTAATGGCATTTTCAGTCGAACTGTGTCACTACTCACTATGTCAGCATCAGATTAGCAGACGGTCAGATTATACAGATACAAACTACAGAGTACAGACTGGCGTGAAATATTTTAATTTCAATGGTGACAAAAATTTGTGCGGTATTGACATTGAATTACTGGAAAAGGTGCAATGAAATCAGTAATTATTGTATATGTGTTCCATAATCAAACGTTTTGAATTAAAATGAAAATAATCATTGTAAATGAAAAATGGCTAAAAAAGTGAGAAACATAAAACTGTTAGAACACAGTTTTTTTTAATAATATAATATTATGGCGGCCCCCTAAATTTTGGTGCCCCAGGCAACTGCCTGCTTTGCCTGTGCCTAAGGTCGGCCCTGAATTGATTTAATTTTGGACATCATCACAAAGAGCTGGCGCAGAAGCCCAAGGAAAGTGAGCAGAGGACAGAGATCAGCCGTATAGAGAAGATATAATAGAGGACCTAGGACTGTACCCTGGGGGTACACCGAAAGGGACGGGGACCCAAAGGGACCTAGCGGAGCTAACAACCGCACAGTTTGTACGTTCAGATAGAAAGGATCGAAGCTAAAGGAAGTAGAGAGCGCTGAAGAAGATGGAGTGGTCCACATAATCAAAAGCAGCGCCAACATCGAAAAGACTTAAGAGTGTAACCTGGCCATGGTCCATAGAGCAATAAAAGTCAGATAGAAGCCGGAGCAGAAGGGTCTCCGTGGAGTGATTCCTGCGGAAACCAGACTGCTGTGGAGGGATCCGCTTATTCACATCTTCATAATTATGCAATCATCTTATTAGAAACAATGCGCTCTAGAATTTTCTAAAGAAAAGTTACAATGACTATGGGTCTATAGTTAGCCGGATCGTTCACATCCAGGCCATCCCTCTTCAAAGTTGGCAGAAGAACGGATCGTTTCTGAGAGGCAAATGTTTTGTACCTGGTGATTATTATCATTGGTCTGCATAGTCATTGGTCTGAAAATGTGTAACATTCAGTAATTTCTATAAGTTCTCGTAAATTTGAAACTGCTCGTTAGTCTGGAAACAGTATAGAAACGAAAATCTAACAGTAAAATTACTGACCTTTACATCTTTTGCTTCCATCATTCGTATAACCTTCATAGCAACTGCAGTTGTAACCTCCCAAAAAGTTGATACATATGCCCATCGATGTATTACACTCGCTGTGAGGGAAGCCGAGAAGACATTCATTTATATCTATAATAAAATATATCTAGCATTTTACCTATGCGCAATTTGTCATTTCCACACGTAACCTATATATGTTTTGGAATCTTCTCAGTGACTTATTATCATTATATTTAATCAGACAGGCTTTCTAAGATCGCGTAAATTTATGAATTCATCTCAAAAGCGAGGTAGCTGGGAAAACATAAGTTTAGTCATTAACGTAATGAGATAAGTGAATTAGGATGGTCCTGCAACTTACTGATGTTTAGCGTAGAGGGCCAACGGTTTTTGTTAATTTACAACGTGAGCAACAACATCACATGCATAAAATTATTATAAGGTCTAGCGCTGAATGCCTCCCCCTTCCAAAAAAAAACCCAAAGGATTATTGTGTTCGATAAAATTCCAGAAAAAAGCACATAAGAAATAATAGAAAAGAAATATGACTGTGGCTGTGTAGCCAAACACTCAGCAAGGTTCAATTATGTGAAAAGTGATCACTGTAGAACTCGAAGGGAATTCCAGCAGGATGTTCAGCCATCAAATACATAACCACTCTGTCAACAAGTTCCATATACTTCGAAGCTGTAGTCTGCTCGTGGTGTTTGCGGTTCGACCAATGTCTTCATTGGCACCACCGTCGTCGCTCTGGTCTCCATCTGATGGAGGTCAACAAAAAATGGCCGCGCTGTCAAAATGACATTCTTTCTCAAAGGAGTCTCTTCACAAACTTACCTTTCTGCGTGATGCAAAAATCATTTTAAAACGATTTATTAACGCTGTGCCAAAAGTTTTTATAAAGCTTGATTTTGTACATACAGCAGTTTGCGGCACGATGTCATGCTTGAGGTTGCTTTTGAAAGCATTGCTGATCTCTGCCGTTTTGTCTGGAATGCCGCTGCTCTTTGGTTTGGTCTGTTTTCAATTTTATCACAGATAGGTCATCAAGAAGACCCTCTCGACCCACTGCGCGTTGCTTCCCTATAGCTATCTTTGCTTCCTACAATCAACATTTCGCTTGGGACATCTGAATGACCTTACCTGGGAGGTCACCAAGAGACAGTAGCTCGCGATGTAGATTTACTAATTTTGGTTCTGCCATTGGCCTCCATCTGAATCACAGTAAGTGCCAGCTGTATTAATCTGATAGTGGTCTTGAGGACCTCTCGATATAGTCTGATTTCCAATATCTTGATTGCGATTAAATGACTTTACTAGATACAGCACTTTCAAAGGACAGGCACTAGCTAGCCTACGGTTCTCGTACAGCGCTGCGGGTTTTTGATTGATGCCATTAAGAACCTCCACCGACTGCCCTCTCAATTCGCCATCATTCTGTTAAGTTCGTCCTTTGGTGCTCCTGTGGATCAGTCACTCGCTTTGTTGCTTCTCATGTTTTGACAAGCGAACTTTGGAACGTTTTCTTATCCAATAATCTTGCCTATATTCTATCGCCTAATCTATAATGTCTTATAGGGACATGCTATAACCAGAACCGACAACAATAATTGAAAGAGTTAAAAAGATCTGTGTTCAAATGGGTTTGAAATTAATGTACTTTATGTCTGTCGCCATCTGT
This sequence comes from Aporrectodea caliginosa, assembly GCA_020284085.1. Classification (NCBI taxonomy): domain Eukaryota; kingdom Metazoa; phylum Annelida; class Clitellata; order Crassiclitellata; family Lumbricidae; genus Aporrectodea; species Aporrectodea caliginosa. Next base: position 1,714,031 of record JACEVL010000076.1, read on the forward strand.
CAAAATGTTTTTCAATCGGAATTGTTTAAACAAATCATCTCTGACAGCAATGAGTCTGTTCGTATTCGTGATACCACAAGATAGTGGTTATTTATGTATCGCTATGATCATGACTTGTTATCACTGGTATTCAAACTTTTGTTACTTCCAGCATCCATTCTTACAACACGAGAGGTTCGAATTCTATTATCATCGTGACTATGCTCACACTAATACTCGTTTATTCTCTATCAAATTTACTGGTACCTTGGTGTGGAATAATATCCCTCTAGCTATTCGTTCGTCACCTAATCTCTTGATATTCAAAAAAAGCTACGCTCCCTCTTAGTTAATGAATTAATTTACTTAACTTAGTTATATTTGTCTGTACTGCTACTTTAGTTAAGATTGTATACCGGGTGGCGCAATAAAAACGTTCCCAAACTTTGTTAACCTGGCAAAGATCTAATTTCAGAGATATCAAATTTTAATTTATACCAAAATGTTAAGCAATTATTTTTGTGCATAAATGTCAAATTTCAAGAGGATACATTTATTAAGTCACACCCTGCTGCAAGGTTATGACGTCATACCTGTTTACCAATTTTGCACGAAACTACGTCATTTATTTCACCGCGAAGTAACGCGAGTATCTTGATTAAACTAGTCCTCGAAGTAGTAAACATTAAAACATGGTGTTTTCAAATGATGATCTCGCTGTTATTAAGATATCATTTGAGGAGAAGGGTTGGTGAGGCGAGCGAATCGTTCAGGAATATCCGCGTAAAAACTGGTCAAGACAAAGCATAAACCGAGTCATTAATAAGCTTATTGAAAATGGTAGCGTTGCTCGCAAGCCTGGAAGACAGTGGAAGTGGTCGTCCAACAACTGCAACGACTGTTGAAAATGCTGAGAGTGTGGAGCAGGAAAATGCACCTGGCACACATCAATCTCAACGCAAAATGGCCAGCACTCTGAACATTTCAGAAAATCAAAGTCAATGGAGAGTATTACGTCGGTTTGTTACGCGATAGGCTCATTCCCCAATGTTGTAGACTATCCTGACGACAATTACATCGTTCAACAAGACAATGCTCCTTCACATCGTTGCAGATTGGCTCAGCAATTTCTTAAAGCAAACACCTCTGATTTTAACCACAGTGATGCCTGGCCACCAAGCTCTCCCGATCTAAATCCTCTGGACTACTAGCTATGTATGGAACGCCCTAAAGGAGCTTGTGTATGCTGGTCGCAGAAAACCGTTTCTAAAAACTGACGAACTTAAGCATGTCATTGAAGCAAAATGGTCTCTATTAGACGACACACAAATACAGAATTCAATAGGACAGTGGAAAAAGCGTTTAAGGGTCGTTACAAGAGAAGGCGGAGGATCAATTAAACATTTTTTCGCGTAAAACGTCATCATAAAACAACTGTGCAAAATTTTGACCATGGGTCATACAGTTCTAACAACAATATCTCTCAAACTGTTGAGTATTTTGCGCTAAATTTTGGCTGTGTTGTATAAATATGAATTATGATTAGTTTGATATACTATGATTCAATTTACTTTAAAATTGTTTAATTACCATGTTACCAAAGTTTGGGAACGTTTTTATTGCGCCACCCGGTATTCTTCTATTAATGTCGTTTTATGGACTTTATGTTTTTGTTTGATTAAGACTTATTCCATTCTAAGTATCGTCTGGCTGTAATTTAGCGGGATCCATAATCCCTTCTGGACCCCATGTAACCAGTAGGCCTACATATCAAATCATTGCCTTATTGTTTCATTGTTGTTGTTATCTTCTTATAATTGGTTACATTTATAAATAAATGACTGTTTGAAATTACTGATTGATTAAATTAGATGATTTTGCCTGTAATGCTATTTTAGCTAAGATTGTGGTAAATTAGATGATTTTGTCCATAATGCTATTTTAGTTAAGATTTTATATTCTTTTGTTAATGTGATTTTTGATGGATCCGTCTTATTTTATTTGGTTTTGTTTGTAGTTTGTTGTTGGAGCACAAGGCGTACTCCACTCTAAGTATTATTGACTGTCTTTCTTTCCCTATCTGTATTTTTTTACGTGTATAGGTGTCCCTATTTAGCGGGATCCATGATCCCTTCTGGGCCTCCTTGTAGCCTGTACATGTCAAACCGTTGCCTTACTGTTTCATTGTTCATTTTTTCTCTTCTGATGGTTACAGAAATAAATGATTGATTGATTGATTGATTGATCAGAGCCAGTCCTAAGCCTGGAACTCACTTTAAGGGAGAAGTGCGAAGGTTGAACGGATGGGTGCAGATACTCCGTTCGTAAAGAAAAAGAAATCCACTGCAAATGACAATCACAGATAGAGGATCCCGGCTCGGACGTCGCCCGGTTAAACAAGGTCCGCGTCCCCAATTGATTGACCGGGTTTGGGTCGAAAAGTTGGCTACCGGAAAACGGAGTGATCAGCAGAGACTGAAAATGACAAAACAAGGACTAACAGTTGGAACATGGAATGTGAGGACACTGTGGGCAGCAGGGCAGTTGGAGTTGTAGAGGAATGAAATGGGAACATATCGTTATGACATCTTAGGATTGTCAGAAATGAGATGGACTGGGAGTGGAGAATTAAATAATTGTTAAGTGATCTGGTCAGAGGAAGAACACGACCACCAGAGAGGTGTCGGATTTTTATTAAACTCTAAGGCAAGGGCAGCATTATTAGGATATAGGCCAGTTAACTCCAGGATAATTGTGGCTAGATTTAATGGACAACCTCTGAATATATCAGTTATTCAAATATTTGCACCAACAGCGGATAGCACAGATGAAGATATTGAAGAGTTCTACGAGAATCTGGAGAGGACAATGAAAGATTTGCCAAGAAAAGATATAAAGATTATTTGTGGAGATTGGAATGCAAAGATCGGCAAGGATAACGTAGGATGGGAACACATAATGTTAAAATATGGGTATGGAACAAGAAATGAGAGAGGAGAAAGACTACTGGATTTTGCAGCTAAATATGAAATGGTGATCTGTAACACCAAATTCAAACAAAAAGACTGCAGGAAATACACTTGGACATCACCAGATGGAAAACATACCAATATGATAGACTTAATATTGATTGATAAAAGGCGGATAACATCAGTTAAGCTGTGTAGAACATTCCGAGGAGCTGACATATCTTCTGATCATAATTTGGTGCTGTGTAATCTGAAGTTGAAGCTGAAACACATACCAAGTAAGCATTATGCAAAGAAGAGAAACATCCAAATACTTGATAATGTGGAGGTGCGGGCACAGTATGAGAAAGAAATAGAGCAGAGAATCAAAGATGCAGAATTGGAACAACTTGATATGGAAAGGAAGGTGACCACACTTGGTGAGATCATAGAACAGGCAGTGGAAGCAACTATAGGCCTACCTTTAGCAGAACAACCAAAGAATAAATGGATAAGTGACCAAACAATAGAACTAGCTAAAGAAAAAAGGAAGATGAGACTAAAGGCCAAGGAATCTGAACAGGCTACACAAGAGTATAAAAAATTATGTAATGTAGTAAGGTCATCAGCTAGGAAGGATAAGGAGAACTGGTTGCAGAAACAATGTTGTGACATTGAAAAATATGCAGGCGAGTACAAAATAAGGGAAGTGTTTAAACTGATAAAAGCTATAAATAGGAAATGGCAACCAAAACCGACAGCAATTAGAGACAAGCATGGAAATACCTTGATGGACAAAGAAAAGATAAAAGAAAGATGGACAGAATACTGTAGAGAACTATATAGTGAGACGGAGGTAACAAATGAAAAGCTGCTTGAAGAACTGCGAGATATAACTCCACCAGATGAAGACGACGAGAAGGATGATATCCTATATGAGGAAGTGGAAAGGGCGGTGAACCAGCTGAAGAAAAAAAAAGTCCTGGAACAGATGGAATAACAGGAGAAATGATAAAAGCTGGAGGAAAGGATATGATAAGGACAATTCAGGGAATATGTAACCAAGTGTGGCAAGAGGGAACAGTACCAGAGGAATGGACGAAGTCCATACTTGTAACAATACCTAAGAAAGGAGACTTAACATTAAGTAAGAATTATTATAGAACTATAGCACTGATAAACCATATGAAGAAAGTACTCATGACAATTTTGTTGAGTCGTCTGAAGGCAAAAACGGAGGAATATATGTCTGATGAACAAGCAGGATTTAGAAAAGATAGAAGCACAGTCCAACAAATTCTGATGTTAAGGTTGATTGATGAAAAAGCCAAGAGAAAAAACAAGCCTGTCTATAATTGTTTTGTGGACTTTCAGAAGGCATTTGATTCCATCAAGCATGACGTGACATGGGCAGTACTAAAGTCATATGGAGTAGGAAACAGACTGATACAAATACTACAAAACATTGGTGACAGATCAAAATCTGCAGTGAAGGTGGGACGGGAAATAGGAGAATGGTTTTTAACTACGATAGGGACAAGGCAAGGAGATCCAATTTCACCCAATACATTTATCACTTACTTGGAAAGAGTCATGGAAAATATACAAGACAATGGAACTGGAATCTCCGTACAGGGAGAACTGATTAATAACCTAAAATTTGCAGATGACATTGACTTGCTGGAGAATAGCTGTGAGAGGCTGCAGGAAAATGTCTGTGCACTGAACACATCTGCACAACGGGCTGGATTAAAAATAAATATGGATAAAACAAAAACAATGGTATTTGGTAAGAAGACAATAGACAGGGAAATAAAAGTGCAAGATGAGGCGATTGAGAATGTAACAGAATTTGTGTACTTAGGCAGTCTGTTAACATGGAATAATGATTGTACAAAGGACATAAAGGCAAGAATAGCAAAGGCAAAGGGAGTTATGGCAGGACTAAATTCTATCTGGAATAGTAAGCAAATTAGTTATAAGACAAAGCTGAATGTCTTGAAAACATGCGTGTTTAGTACAGCTCTTTATGCGTGTGAGGCCTGGACAATTAAAAAAGACTGATCATGATAAAATCCTGGCTTTTGAAATATATTGCTATAGAAGAATATTGCACCTGAATTGGACAAATGAAGGTGACAAATAAGGAGGTCCGAAGAAGATTACACATAAAGGAAGATTTAATACAGTCAGTAATGAGAAGGAAATTGGGTCTGTTTGGGCATATATGCAGAATGGACAATAATAGAAAAATAAAAACTGTCATGATGGGTATGATGTATGGAAGTGGACGAAGAGGAAGACCCTAACAGGGAATGGACTGATGACATCAGGGATTGGTGTAAACAAGAGTGTATTGGCGCAAGACAGAGGATTGTGGAAACAAATGATGAAATTTGCATTGGACACCTACGGGCTTTCGGCCCATGGATCCTGATGATGATGATTATCTGAAAAAACCTGTTCACAACGGCAGCTGCTCGTTTATATTCACAATATGGCATTAAATTCAAAGTAATCAAGTTATTCTCAAAATGTTCCAAAATTGGCATACTTGGCAAAAACGGATTAAACATACCACTACTGTACCAGATAGAAAAAAAATTGATTTTTACCTATTATTTTTCTGCAGTATACTTGTTCATCCGTTTCTTTTTGCCTCGTCCAGATCCATTCAGCGTGTCTACTAATTCCAGATATGGACAGAGAATCTTTTCCGTTATGACCATACTCCACGGCTGACATCCAACTGGAATCGTCAAAATCATTTCCTTCCCATCCGGAGTCACTGACGTTTAAACATTTCCAAGAAGAATCGGTCAGAACATAGTTGTCACCTGTTGACGCCAGAATACCCGGACCTCCCCATCCCGTTTAATGGTTATCAGTTTGCAATGCTGTTTTATTTCAGGTGAAAACGATTTGGTTTCGTTGGCATGATTAGTTGCAATATAAAGAAAAAATATGTCGCTCAAAACACACCAGACACCATCATTCTTTCCTGTCTGTGTACTTTGATTGGCATGCTGTTAAATTTATGTTGCAGCTAATCATACCGAACAAGACCAGATAGGCCCCATTTATCGCAATTACTACGATTAAAGTCTTAGTCTCTAGATGACCACACCCTCATTATTTGTTTTCTTAAACAGAATGAAGAGCGGTTGGCAACACTATGTTTCACAAACTTTGGCGTCAGATCGTTCCAAATATTGCGATAACGAAACCACGGAGCGACATCTGTTGGGAATGTTACCAGAATAACACAGCTATTTACAGATCTGCGAACCTTCCAGAGTGTGTGAAGAGTGCAAAACTCTTGAAGCAGGTGAAACACTTGGCAACGTTCGTGAACGACAGGTCACTTTATCAAAGTAACTTAACAGACTGTAAAGTTGAAGCTATAAAAATTTGACCTGCTGGTTAAGCCAAGTAAAATATGATTACTTTTAATTTGTGTCAGGACATTATTACTCCACGTGGTCTTGATAATAAAAGACAGTGGTACTTATTTAACCACATCAGAGACTTCTGTGCTGACTAAGCCTGTGCCTCTAGAAGAAGTTTCTGCCACTTCCAATGATGCTGTTGCTTGTCCTGATCCACCTATTCCGCAAGTAGCGATTGCAGCAGCATTCAAAGATAACACCATTGCTAAGAACGATAGAGCTGCTAGCCAATTAAACAAAGGTTAAGAAAGGAATGGTGTTGATTCTTGTGTAATTGCCTTTCATAAAAGCAACGAAGTTAAATCTAGCAAATCTACAGGTTCTAAACTGGCTCCGCAAGGCAAAGTAAGGCAGAAACCTACAAGCAGTGTTCATTCTGCCTAAGCAGAGACAGCGCTACAACGTGGAAATCCACCAGGTAGCTGCATCGAGTAGTTCTCAGCAGACCACCCTCATTGGAAGACACGTTCGAAAAATGTCACATATGAATGATAAACTGCTAATCATATTGAATTTGTATTTAGTTTTAAATTATTGCAACCATGCGTTTCGTTGCTGAATGAAAATCCAATGATGACCGTTATAACTTAAATACATTGCACAATAAAGTTTTGTGGTTTGAAAATTGCATTTTCCGATTTATTATTTCTGCGGCTTTTATAGTTCACACTCTAAGAATCTTATCCTCCGATATAATTTATTATTTGAGCAAGTGCAGTGAAATATGCAGGATGCATTGAGCATGTCGTGTAGATTGTGCGTACCAAATTTCACGAGAATGACTTCGTTATTATTACTAGACGTTGTCCAGGACTTTCTAGTGTATTGGGTCTACAGTGATTGCGATTTTCTCGAATTCAATATTCTCACGATATAACACTTCAAATTATCATCTACTGTTCTACTGAAGATACTTTAAAATAATTTTAGCTTTGTTAGAAACGCGATTTCATGTTGTAAAATAAAATGTGAGAATCTCATTTTCTGAAAAAATTAACATATGCCTGGTTTTGATGGAGCGCCTCACAATTAGCGACTCGCCTCACGGCTAAACTCTTTGATTAAAAACTTGTAAAATAGGACTGTTTGCTCTATATTCGAAGAGACGTGCGTCAAGGCTGACCGCGCTCATTTTGCAAACATATTGACTGACCCTGGGCATGCCCTCCATGGTTTTCTCCCTCCAGTCCATGAATCACAATGCTCTCAGAACTATGATTATCCTGTACATTAATGTAGGCCTACAGGGCAATCATAGTCTAAAAGAAGATAGTTTTCACTTAATCATCATTTGCTGAACATTTCACCCGTGATATATTGTTTGGTTTTATTAAACAAACGTTTTATTTTCTTCAGTTGTTCTTTTCCTCTCTGTTGTCGAATTGGAAGCAGTGATGTATGTTTCTGATGTCTCCTGTCCAGAACGCAATCTAACGGTCGATAACTATTTGAGACTTTACATCGATGGCGTTGAGATAACTAACCTTACAAATGCCAACAATTATTATACACTGACGGACGTTGTGGAACTTCTTTGTTCGACGATTCATGGAAGAAACTGGATTGAAGATGCGAGTATTCTGGCGTCGACAGATGATAATTATATTCTGACCAATTCTTCTTGGAAATGTTCAGACGTCAATCAGATCGGTTGGGAGGAAATTTATGTTGACGATTCTGCTTGGATGTCTGCCGTGGAGCGAGTTAGTCGGTCGTTGATACCTGGCATTAGCTAAAAGCTGAATGGATCTGGCTGAGGGAATGGATCCCGTATAATGCGATGGATATGGAGGTCTACTGCAGAAAGAGATTAGGTATATCATGTTTTGCATTTCTATTATTCTCTGTAATAATTAAGACGTTTTGATAAGTATGCCTACAAAAGCCATATCTGACAAAGTCGCTTCAAATTAGTGCTTTTTCGATAGATATTTCTAGGAAAACCTGTTCGCAATGAAAGTCGCTTACCGTAACTGTATTCATTAAATGACGCTAAATTCTAAATAAATTATTTTCAAGATGTTTCAGTATTGGCATACTCGGCAAAACCTTATGAAATAGGACTTTTTGCTCTACATTCGAAGAGACGTGCGTCAAGGCTGACCGCGCTCATTTTGCAAACATATTGTATAGTAATAATAATTAATAGCAAAGTCGTAACACATGTTAAATAAGTGTAAAGCATCCTGGTACTGAATCCGTTTCTAGTGAGAAGGTCGGAACGTGGAATTTCACGGTATTGAAAGATGAGGCTGTAGAGAGCATTGTGATTCATGAACTGGAGGGAGAAAACCATGGAGGGCATGCCCAGGTCAGTCAATAATTTTATGTTTGCAAAATGAGCGCGGTCAGCCTGAAAAAACAAATAGTCTGTCGTTTTTTCTACCCGATCTTAACAGTACTAATACTACTCTAAACCAAACTTTCACCGATCAATATGCCTTCCGGGTTCGATCACGACCGCTCATATTGCCCTCACCCATCAAATCACCCACTTGTTAAGTACAAATAGCTCTAGATTTTTCTAAGGCATTCGATTCCATAAGACATGACCATCTGGCCGGAACCTTGGCTAGCATGACTATACAAGATAATGTTTACAATTGGATTATATATTTCCTAGACGGTCGGCACCAAGTTTCAAGATGAGTTATCTATGCTAATTGAAATTAATGCAAGCATCGTTCAAGGCTCCGATTTTGGACCCGTAAACTTTATTACAGCAATCTCGGGTCTAAAAACGGCCAACCCTGTTAATCGTCTTCTTAAATGTGCGGATGACTGTTATCTTTTAGTACCATCATCTAACAGTGCAACCATACCATCACCATTAGAGCACGTCACGTATTGGGCTGAAAAATGCAACCTAAAACGTAATCATAAAAATCTTTCGAAATGGTGATTCGAAAGCCCAGAGGGGGGTGGGCTGTTGATGATGCAGATCTGAATGCAACATCATGGCTTCAGAGGGTTCCTAGTATGGTTATCCTAGGTGTAACTATCTAAGTTAATCTCAGCTTTACGACCCGTGTCAACCACATAATTACGTAGTCAGGCCCGAAAGTCGCTTTATGCATTGCGCACCCTGGTGGCGCACGGCTTACGAGGACCTACATGTAGCTTGTATGACGTAGTGAGAATCACGACCCTATCTAGGTTGCTCTTTGCCTCCCCAGCTTAATGGGGTTTTACTACACAAGGGGATCGTGACAGACTAGGAGAGGTCTTACGACGTCTCGTCAGAGGTCGCTACCTCCCAGATAACATCCCATCTAAGAACATCTATGTCACATAGCAGACACCCACCTTTTCTCAGCCTTTAGGAGTTATCCGGGGAATGTCTTGCATGACCTGCTCCCGCCAATCAAGCAGACGGCATTTTCTACGCACAAGAGCACACGACCGAGAAATCCCAATCGCTGATAGAATGGTTATAAAAAGTTCATCATAAGGATGTTATATGAACAAATTTAGTTTAATGTGTAATGGGTTAGAATCTAACCCATTACACATTAAACTAAATTTTAGATAATCTATTTGGGGCTTATAATATGGGACATAACGATGACCTGTATAGCTTAATCATATTTAATGTTATTGGCATGCTTCAGTTTTTGTAAACCAAAGTGCGGTATGCAATTATTGGTTCCAATAAAGAATATTCTTGTTGTTTTATTTGGATGGCCCATTGTGCGTTTGCTAATGGAGAAATTAAGACTATACTTACTTACTTATTTACTTTACATGTATGTCTGTTTCATGTATAGAGATGTATAATATATAAATATATCACTAGAGAGGGTATCTGCTATCTATGCTTGAGGCCGCCGATTCACGACGGCCTTGACCCTTTGGCTGCTCAAAATGGCAAAACGATCGAAGTTAAATTGTGTAGCGTGTGGATGTAGCAACTTATTAAAGCCCGAAAACAAGGCCGCTGAAATATTTTTCATCGATAAGCTGTTATTTTGTGTCTGTTGTACTTTTTGCAAGGCGTAAGCTTCGAAAAGAAATTAAACAGTCTCGCGAAGCTTGACTGCGTCCATGAATTTCAACCAATCAAAAATCGTCATTTCAATTTCCATTAGGCCTAACTGCCGAACTCTCGTTAAGGCGTTATTATATCTATGATTGTGACTTCAAATCTGTGCGTATAATATATCTCATTGGCCTCATGTTCCCAACTTTCCTTCCTTTATAATGATCATCATCGTCATCCTTATCGTCAACATCATTTGTTTGAAGTAGCTGGTCCAGCTGAATGAAACTCTCTACCAGAACTAATCCGAAGATCAGCCCGATAGCGCATTGGATAACACACTAGCATAGAGAGCGAGAGGTACCGAGTTCGAGGTCCGTAGGCGGGCATGCTTTGTAGGCTGCTATTAGCGCCGTGTATTGCAGGCTGTCTGTTATGTTAAGATTTATGTCTTCTGTCATTTGTGTTTCAATTGCATTGCATGTAAATGTACAGCACAGTGCGTTTGTCAGGCGCTTAATTAAAGAAAAGATATTATTATTATTATTATTATTATTATTATTATTATTTGTAGGCTGCTATTAGCGCCGTGTATTGCAGGCTGTCCGTTCTGTTAGTAGTTAAGATTTATGTCTTCTGTCATTTGTGTTCTTGTGAATTGTTTCAATTGCATAACTGTACACTGTAACCGGTTGCGGTTTGTCAACCGGATTGTTTCAATAAAGAATATTATTATTATTATTATTATTATTATTATTATTATTATTATTATTATTATTATTATTATTATTATTATTATTATTATTATTATTAAAGTTCTTAAATTTTTATAATAATTTTATTATTATTATTATTATTTTTTTTATTTTTTGCCCCGAGGTAAACATGATCCCTCAGGGACTTCAAGATTAATTAAAATGATATAAAAGTCTGGAACGATTATTATTATTATTATTATTATTATTATTATTATTATTATTATTATTATTATTATTATTATTATTATTATTATTACCATTATTATTATTATTATTATTATTATTATTATTATTATTATTATTATTATTATTATTATTATTATTATTATTATTATTATTATTATTATTATTATTATAGGCCTAAATGAATATTTTAAATCTAAGCTTAAAACTTATCTCTTCAATAAGCACTAACATTATTGAAACGCGTCCTTTGAGTAAGACTTTGTTTTATTAAGGCGCGTTATAGATACAAGTTGTATTGTATTGTATTGTATCATCATCCTAGTTCCCTTGAAGAGGCGCTATACAAATTCTAGTAATGAATGAGTAATGAATGGATCATCGTCATCAATTATTTTATACAAATTCGCGATCAATAGGATCATCATCATCATCATAATCATCAACTTCGTCATTTGCACGTGGAGCATAATTATAATAAGTTACATTTTTCTATACGGCAAATTAAAATTTAATCGGTAGATGGCTGATGACTATCATTGGCGCTTGCTGATAAAAGCCAGTTCTGCTTTGCATCAGTGAAGGTTTTAATCTTTCGCCATTTTGTCCATTTTACAGTAACACAACATTCTAGGATTATTACGTGGTAACACTCGGACTTGAAACATTTCGCTTATTCCTTTAGGCGGGTTGATGGGTAAGAATTTGCGAGTTGAGTCCACTTTTTGGATGTTGTTTTTTCACTGCATTTTAGTAAGACTTTAGTAAATTGTTAAGCACTTCCCAATGCAACACGAAATTTAAATCTAGGTCGCGTTGGGTTCATATTTCGTAATCTATCGTTTAAATTAGCGTCCATTATTATTTTTGCTTTGCTTATAATATATCTAGAATTCTAGATGCAGTATTAATGGTAAAACCGTATTTTACGTTGCTAAATTATTATTCTAATGTCTTCAATGCCGTACTTGACGTTGCTAAGTAAGCACTCTACCTATGTCTATCATAACTATAATCAATCCTGCTTCCATTTCATCGAGAATTTTTTAATCAATCCAGCTTCCATTTAATGAAAAATATTACCCAACTTCTATTTAACCAGAAAAATATTGGTAAAGTCGTAGTTTACGTTGCTAAAATTATTCTAATGTCTTCAATGCCGTACTTGACGTTGGTAATTAAGCAGTCTACCTATGTGCGTGTTAACTATCATCAATCCAGCTTCCATTTCATCAAGAAATTTTTTCATCAATCCAACTTCCATTTAATTGGAAAAATTACTTTTATCAATCCAACTTCTATTTGACAAAAGAAATATTTTTCATCAATGGAACTTTTATGTAAGCAAAGAACTTTTCCCATGGGTCCAGCTTCGACTTACGGAAACAATTATTTTCATTATTCCAGCTTCTATTGCATCAAAAACTAAGTTTCATCAATCCAGCTTCTATTTACAATAAAAATTATTTCCATCAATCCAACTTCTATTTAAAGACAGAAATAGTTTCATCAATCCCACTTCGAGTTAGTGAAACAATTTTTTTCCTCAATCCAGCTTCCATTTCAATTTGACAATATAAAATAATTTAGCAACCTAAACTATGGGTTTACCCTTCAATGCTGTACTTGACGTTGGTACGTAAGCAGTAGGTCTATGTGCATGATAATTGTCATCATTTCGGTTCTAGTCATGTAAAGTAAATAAGTAAGTACATGTAAAGTAAATAAGCAAGTAAGTAAATATATATTAGGGTGTTTTTAGCGTACATGTGATATTTTCAACTCAAATATTTTTTATCGGCCTCGTCGAATTATCATGCCAATGCATGTATAAACTCCATATCTGAAATTATAGCCTGATAGATGAGCATTTAGGACTGGCGCAAGGCGACCGAAATTAGAAGAGAGCGAGTGATGGAAAGATCAATGGCAGTTGCGGAGCGTGAAGAACGTTATCGTGCAAGCACAGCTGTATCGATGGCAGTTTCTCTGTTGGAAACGTCATCTGAAGAAGAGGAGTCATCAGCTAAAGCCTATAGCTCAGAAAAAGCCAGAACCGTCGACGTCTGCTTTGCCACAACGCGACAAAGGGGAACAATCTCTGTAGTTACTCGTTAAGTGTGCACCAAAACCAGCAGCTCAAAAGCCTCATGTTTAATCTGCTCTTGCAGCATCAAATCTATATGCAGAACCAGCTAGTGATCTGATCATCGGTCCTTCAGCGCGAGCAAGGAAAGATAACCGCGCAACCCTGGCAGCAATGATTCGTGAATCTTTTAATCCGAAGGCTCTTACTATTCACTGGGACGGGAAGATCATGCCAGATCTTACAGGGACAGAACGAGGGTGTGTTGATCGCCTTCCAATAATGGTAGGCCTATCTGGCAAGGATGTGACAAAGCTATTGGCCATCCCAAACTCAAATCCGGGACAGCTGCAGTCATGTCAGACGCATGTTTGGCTGAGATAAGAAGTTGGGGATTGGAAGACAGAATCGTGTCCATGTGTTTCGACACAACAGCGAGTAACACGGGTTGCAAGGGCGACGTGTGCATCAAGCTGGAAGCGGAATTAGGAAAGGACCTCTTGAACCTTGAATGTCGACATCATGTGTCTGAAATTGTTCTAGAAAAGGTGTTTTCACTACATGATTCTGCAAGATCTCCAAAATTGGCACTATTCAGTCATTTCCATGACTTCTGGCCGCAAATCGATCAGGCCAAGTAGGCCTATCGCCCAGCAATGGATTATAAAGATGCAGCACAGCGTGTCACAGAAATTCGAGACGATGTGATCACCTTCGCATTGCAGCAACTGAGTACCGAAAACCACAGAGACGACTACAAAGAGCTACTAGAACTAACAGTCATTTTTCTAGTAGGAATTCCACCGAAAGGAATAAAGTTCAGGTACCCAGGGGCATTTCACCGCGCGCGTTGGATGGCACGTGCGATCTATGCGATCAAGATGTGGCTTTTCAGGGATCAGTTTCCCATTCAACAACGCCAGAGCTCAGAGAGGGCATCTCAACAATCCTACTCTCAAAAGGTGTGGAATCATTTACTTCGAGTGTTCCTTTTTGTGACAACAACTTACGTGAAGTACTGGTTCACCTGTACGTCACCCGCTGAAGCCCCAAGGAACGATCTTCAATTCCTGAAGGCAATCCATACGTATACCCTGACAAGGATGTCTCACAGGTAGCCCTAACAGCTTTTCCCCGACACCTGTGGTATCTGTCGGAGACCCTGGTAGGCCTCAGCCTTTTGATGATTCAGTCACCTTCGACGAAAAACAGCGCATGGTCTACAGCATGCGAAACAATCAGGGATCCGATGAACCTCCAAAGAGACTTCCTCCAATACATAATCCACCTACAAAAACACTTAACGATTTCTTCACCACTTCTACCACCAAAATATTCCAGATCCTCGGATTGGATTACTCTTTTCTTGATCGAGACCCGCAACAATGGGAGTCAGAACAATCATACAGTGAGGCAAAAAATACCATATCCGCCCTAAAAGTGACGAACGATTTGGCGGAGAAAGGATTGGCTCTCATGCGGTCCTTCAATGAAGCCCTGGTCTGAAATGAGGAAGAAAAACAGTTTGTTCTGCAAATGGTGGAGTACCATCGAAACAAGTTCCCAAAAGCACTAAAGGGAATAAAGAAATGACAAATAACTGACGGTTCTTCTTTTGCGTTTGCCTTATATTTTATGTTTAAGTGTTAAAAGTTGTTTGGATCTTTGAAAATGACAATGTATTACATTGTTTTCTAAGTGATAAATGTTCCGGAGCTTTGCGCCAGTTCTAAATCTATTCCGATTTTTGTCTAATTTGGCAAATGACAATTTTCCTCAAGGTGGAACACAAAAACAACAAGGCCGATATTAATTTTGAAACTTCATTTTTTAAACACACCCTAATATATATATATATAATTATAGACATTTTAATACCAATGTCCATGATAACAGTCATCAATCCAGCTTCTATTTGCGCAAGTACTATTTTTATCAAGGCAGCTTCTAGTTTCATATGAAACTATTTCATCAATCCAACTTTTACTTTAATAAAAAATTATTTTCATCAATCCAACTTCTACTTGAGCAATAATTATTTTAACTAATCCAGCTCCTATTTAAACAAAACTTCTTTTCATCAATCCAGCTTCTATTTAAGCAGGAATTGTTTTCATCATTCCAACATCTATTTAAACAATAATTCTTTTAATCAATCCAGCTTCGATTTAAGTAAAATTAGTTTCATCATTCCAACTACTATTTAAGCAATAATTATTGTCATCAATCCAGCTTCTATTTAAGCAAGAATTATTTTAATCAATCCAATAACCCTCTTGAGGAACAGTTCGCATACCCATCAATCCAGCTTCAGTTTCATCAAGAAATTTTTTCATTAATCCAACTTCCATTTAATTGGAAAAACTACTTGTATCAATCCAATTTCTATTTAGCGAAGGAAATATTTTTTGCAAAATACGGTTTAACCAATTATTAATGACAGATTATTTTGAGAATTATGAAGAAAATGGAGACGCCTCTGTCAGTCCGGTTACTGAAAATTTCAGCTATAATCTATCGTAATCTATTCTTTAGCGTCCATTATTATTTACGCATTATAACATAGTTTTCACCTTCCAAATTAAGAATACAAGTGTTCCCTTGCCCTTGCCCAATTAGGGTAAAACTGTAGTTTAAGTTGCTAAATTATTTTATATTGTCAATTTAATAGGGAAACTATATTGATTAAAATAATTATTTGCCTAAATGGAAGTTGGATTGATGAAACTAATTCTCTGCTTAAATCGAAGCTGGATTGATGGAAATAATTGCTTCCATAAATTAGGGCTTAACCGATTTCATTAGTGTACGCCATTATTTGCCGATTGCGGTTCCGATTCCGAATAGTAATAAAGATTGTAATCTGACCAAATAGACGGACATCGACGACCAGTCACCCAATTAACGGGTGTTTAAAGGCCACGACTGTGGTCGATTTGACAGGCTGCAGATCGGCTGGTCAGTGAATGGGGTTGCAAGAGATCTCCACAAGACTCTGTGTCTGTCTCTGTCTGTCGGTGTATCCTTCAGGCTTGAATTCAGCCCTCCCAGAGGAGGGGTTCGGCACAATTTCAGATTGCTCCTAGCCCTGATGATCCCTCCCACGTATGCTGTCTACTGAATAGTCCAAGGAGGTCTTAATACCCCACCCCAAGATCAAAGATCAACCCGTGGTGACTCTCAAATGTTTCAAACCGTCGCGGACGGGTTCAGGGTTGTTGAGAGTCAACCCTCCTCCCCTCCTGTGATCAATGCATCTATTAAGACCTCCCTGAACTATCTGATGAAGGCAGTCACTGTATAGGGAGAACTAGCAGAGGTCATTAATAAAGCCATCCCAGGCTGATAACGGCAGGCCACGACCGTCATTAGCTATCCAACTATTAAATGATGTGTGTGGGAAATCATCACTGAATGGCCTATAAACGGTAATCCCGTAGTTTAGGTTGTTAAATTATTTGAATGTCTTCAATGCCGTACTTGACGTTGGTAAGTAAGCACTCTACCGATGTCCATCATAACTATCATCAATCCCGCTTCCATTTCATGGAGAATTATTTTTAATCAATCCAGCTTCCATTTAGTGAAAAAAATGACCCAACTTCTATTTATCTAGAAAACTATTTTTCATCAATGGAACTTTTATTTAAGCAAAGAACTTTTCTCATGGGTCCAGCTTCGACTTACGGAAACAATTATTTTCATTATTCCAGCTTCTATTGCATCAAAAACTTAGTTTCATCAATCCAGCTTCTATTTACGGTAAAAATTATTTCCATCAATCTAACTTCTATTTAAAGATAGAAATGGTTTCATCAATCCCACTTCCAGTTAGCAAAACAATTTTTTTCCTCAATCCAGCTTCCATTTTAATTTTACGATATAAAATAATTTAGCAACCTAAACTACGGGTTTACCCTATAAACTATTGTTATAGTTTGAAAACCGTCAAAAACATTTTTTTACTAATCGGCAGGCTAGAATTTCCGGATCCGGATAATTCCGGATAGTCCAAAATCGGCAAAATCGGTTTGCCGATCCGGATTCCGGTTAAGCCCTACCATAAATAGTAGCTGGCTTGATGTACTTTAGAAGTATTTGCTTCTATTATAAGTTTGCTAGATTCGACAAAGTTTTTTGCTTAAATAAAAGTGGGATTGACAACAAATATTCCTGCCGAAATGGAAATTAGATTGATGGAAAAATTCTTGGTTAAGTGGAAGTTGATGACAATAATTCCTGCTTAAACAGAAGTTCGATTGATTAAATAATCTGTTGCTGAAATGGAAGCAGGATTGATGACAGTTATCATGGACTTTGGTAGACTGTTTACTTACCAACGTCAAGACATTAAAATAATTTGGCAACGTTAACTATGGGATAGCACCCAATTAGTATAATAGTATTTCTATAATTTGTTAAACACAAGAAAATCGCCTGAAAATATTGTCTTAAGATGTAATATTCATATTCAAGTAGTTGATATTCGACTTAACATGCCGAAGGATAAGTAATTTATTTACAATTTCAATTTTTAATATGTAGGCCCTATAGCTAAAATTTAATTACAATGACTTCATTGACTTGGTAATCTATCGTTTGAGTGAACCTTGTAATATTATATTATTCACTCTATATAGCAAACTTCTTGTTTGAGTTTTAGTATGACTTATTTTCATCGATCATCCAATTTCTAGTAAGTTTGAGTTTTAATTTGACTTGTTTTCATTGATCATCCAACTACTAGTTTGAGTTATATATTCATCGATCATCGAACTAATAACAATACATGTAGTTCTTACAATGTTCTACTAAGAATTCATTGCTATCTTTTATCCTACCTTGATCTAGCTACACAAGCCCAGGTTGTTTTAGGCTGTTCTTTCACAAACTTTCTTTCGAGGCATGTAGTTGTTAACTTTATTAATTACTTAATCATTTTAGAATTTAGCATTCGATGATTAAAATAAGGCACATCATGAAAGTCAGTTACAGTTGAAATAATAATTTATAAGTTTATGTGAAAAGCAGCAGAATAGATTGGTTCCTGTGCTTGTGGCCATGAGAATCCATGGATTGGTGCTGGCCATTCCACATAGAGAATTAATGCTAAAAAAATTGTAAAGGAGATAAGTCGATTATATAGATACGGAAGAACTACAGTAAACTTTTAACATGGTGTATTTATTTTTTTATAGGCTCATAACGGAAAAAGCCTACAATCGACAAGAAATAATTATTCGTCTCATGAACATAAGCATATAACGCTATGTTGTTTTATTTAACTGACTTACTGGGCAATGATGAGATCTAATACTGAAGAGAAGCGACACCAGTGCAAATTCTGTGACAGGTTGTTTAAAAGGGTTGCCGATCTGAAAGCCCACTTGAGGATTCATACTGGAGAGAAACCATACAAATGCCATTTATGTGAGATCTCATTTACACAGAGCAGTAACCTGAAGAGACACTTGAGAACCCACACAGCGGAAAAGCCTTACAAATGTGAGTTATGTCTGAAGTCATTTAAACATCATGGTACTCTAAAATCACACACAAGAACCCATACTGGAGAAAAACCATACAAATGCCATTTATGCCAGAAATCATTTACACAGAGCAGTAACCTGAAGAGACACATGACAAGGCATACCGAGGAGAAGCCTTACAAATGTGAATTATGTCTAAAGTCATTTAAATATTATAGTACTCTAAAATCACACACAAGAACCCATACTGGAGAAAAACCATACAAATGCCATTTATGCCAGAAATCATTTACACAGAGCAGTAACCTGAAGAACCACATGACAATCCATACTGGAGAGAAACCGTACAAATGCCATTTATGCCAGAAATCATTTGCCTCTCATGGTATTCTGCAGAGTCACACGAGAACACATACTGGAGAGAAACCTTACAAATGTCACTTATGCCAGAAAGCATTTGTCTGTGGTGGTGTTCTGCAGAGACACATGAGAACACATACTGGAGAGAGACCATACAAATGCCATTTATGCGAGAGATCATTTACAGATAGTTCTACTCTGAGAAGGCACATGAGAATCCATACCGGAGAAAAACCCTACAAATGCCAGTTATGCCAGAGATCATTTGCCTTTGATAGCTCTCTAAAGGGTCACTTGAGAACCCATACCGGAGAGAAACCATACAAATGCCAGCTATGTCGAAAGTCATTCGCAGGTGCTGGTAATCTAAGAAGACACACGCAAACTCATACGGAAGAAAAACGTTACATTTGCCAGCTATGCGAGAAATCCTTTGCCCGTGACAGTTATCTGAAAAACCACTTGAAAAGACACAATGAAGAGAAACCATACAAATGCCATTTATGTCGGAAGTCATTCACAGATGCTGGTTATCTAAAAAGCCACATGAAAGCCCATACTGGGGAAAAACCCTACACATGTGAGTTATGCCATAAATCATTTACCACTAGTACCTGCAAGAAGATCCACATGAGAATCCATACTGGAAAAAAACCATATGTATGCCAGTTATGTCAGAAAGTGTTTGCCTGTGCTGGCATTCTTAAGAGTCATATGAGAATCCATACTGGAGAGAAACCATACAAATGCCAGGTGTGTCTAAAATCATTCAGACAACACAGTGATCTAACCAGACATATGACGACTCATACAGGAGATAAACCTTACATTTGCCATCTGTGTCAGAGATCATTTTCAATTATTTCTAATCTGAAGAGGCATGTGAGATTACATACAGGAGAAAAACCGTATCTACACCATCTATGTCATGGATCATTTAGAGATAAGAGTAATAGAAAGAGTCACGTGAAGTTCCATACAGAAGAAAAACCATACATATGCCATTTATGCAGTAAAGGTTTTAGCAACAGAAGTAAACTTGTCATGCACATAAGATGGCATGATGGAGTAACGCTGTCTGATACAGAGAGTCGTGTAATAAGCAATCTTAATGGCAGATCTGTCTCATTGAGTGGTGCAAGCATTACTTCTGGGAAATATTCACATTATTCAGTCTTTACTGGATATGAATGCCTACAGAGTTCTTCTGCTAGTAGTGTTTCTGACCTGTCTAAGAAGGTTGAGGCTGATAAATGCATTTCTATCAACAAACTGAATTCATTGGGAGACAAGACAGCGTTTATGGCAAGACCTTATGGATGTGGAATATGTAACGAATTGTTTCAAATGGAGCAGGGATTTCAAGAGCACTGTTCTAACCATGGCAATACTCCACCAAATGAATTATTTTCCGACCAATGCTGAACTGTATTTCTTGTCAGAATTAAAAAGAACAAAGTAGTTTCTTACACAGTGTCATTTAGTTCGAAAATGTGAATGGGGAAGGCCTGAAGAGCTTATACTATCTTCTCCATCCAAAACGTTCTTTTATCATGAATTCGTTGACGAGATGCTGCATTTTTGTGCAGCTATGGAATTCATCTTTGGCGAAAATGTTTTACCAGCATGTCGAAAGTGCGCTATCGTTTTGCCTTCGTTGAAGAAACCGCAACTGGATACGGATAATAATTAACAACTCCTGGTCAATCTCGAACATTACAGCGGGCCGGAACTTGGCGCTCTTCGTGCTTTGGTTCGTAAATTGGTACGCCTTGGCTTCCTACCTGAAACATTCCCGACATTTGAAGAAATATGTTAAAAAACTTGCCAAGACCTTTCACAAGCATCCTAAGTAATCCTGGACTCCATGACCTTTTACCCCTCGTCCGGGCACCTGTTAAAATCTACGCCCACGCTTACGTTCACATAACCGTGATCTCCCAAGATTTTATTTTCTTCACCGGGTGGCATCGCCGGGTAGCCTACGGCTTCGTGGTCATGATGTTGTACAGTCAGTTTTCTGTTATTTAGTTGTTATTTTTCATTTTCTTCTAATCTAATTATTCCTGTTCATATTATTATTCTCATGCAGGGCCGAATTAACATTTTGTAGGCCTAGTTCAAACATTGTATAGTAGGCCCCTAATATATGTTCAACCAAATTTACCAAAACGCCAAGACGTGTTGATGAAATTTAAATTAAAGAACAGATAGTTATGAATTCTAAACTGCTTACGACGTGCTTTGACAATAGAAAAACTGTCAACAATATCCTGAGAATCTAACTGTTGTACAATTTCACACTCAGTGTTGATAAGTGTTAAATTTGTCAGTCTTATCTTGTCCGGTTCCCGAAGTAAGCTGTCCCTCCAAAGTTAATTACTGTACATACAGCTTTTCACCTCTGCGTCACCCTCATTCACTCCTTCATCACAGCCCGACTTAATTAGGTCTACTGCTGCTCACTCTATGTTGTATTATTCTAATTTTAAATTTCACTCTATAGCCTATAGCCTACACGTGAATACGAAGTTTACGACTACCGTTGGAAGGTCGAAGGTGACTCTACCGTGTGCCACGTTACCCTTCGCACTTTCTGTCTCTGGCTAGACTGCCGTTAGAGGTAGATGAATGTTCATGATTATTCATTAGGCAAATTCACACTCATCCTCTGATTGGTCGCGAGATTCCCTTGGATCAATTTCCATGACAGTGTGTTTTCGTAAAATGCCCGGTTGCCCACGGGAAACAATGATGCTCATTGCTCTGAACAGGGCGACGTCTGCGGCTGAAACTTTAGCACATGCGGCAGACGGTCTGCCGCATGTGAAGTTTCATCCGTCAGAGCATCAGAATGTAAGTAGCCAGCAAGCCCGAGTCTGTACAGTTCATAAAGCTGCTGAGGCGGTCTTTGTCCCCTCCAATCGCCAACCAATTGTGAAAAGATAATAGGGTAAGAGAGAGAGAGAGAGATACAGACAGACATGGACAGAAACAGACAGAGAGTGACAGCGAGAGGACTCGACTCTCGCCCTCGTAGGCTATAGCCTGTGCTGGTGGCAAGCGGAATCAGTAACACTTTCTGTTCCTTTCAAAGTCGATACAAGGGATTGTGTCGTGAATTCGTTTAGAAATAAACAGAAAACCCAGTTCTGAGGAACAATATTATTGATCTTTTTGCAAAGTCTATTTGCAGCCAGTGTTTCCGTTAGAGTCCAAAAAGAGGACGTAGGCCTATTTGCGCCCTGACCTAGATTTTTTGGACGTAGCTCATTTGTTTCGGCTATCACACCGGAAAATTTGGACTTTTTGACGTTTTTACGGACGTAAAAACGGTAATTTGGGCGCTAACGGAAACACTGTTTGCAGCACACTAGGCCATATACCACCCGATTATAGCTTGTAGTTTTTTGCATCTCGAATAGACACAGATTTTTTTTTGTTTATTGAAAAGAAGTTAGTTTCGCCAATTTTTGACTTGAACAAAAAAGTTCTGATGGTAATAACTTCTGTTGCCCAGGAGTCCAATGCACGGCTCATCATGAGATTGTGTACCAAAACCAAGCCATAATCAGAACAGCAGTCGATAATATAGCAATCCAACAAGTAATCGCAATCGTAAACTCTAAACTTATGAAGCGCCATTCGAAAGCTAAGCGCAGGCAACAGGTCATTGACGACTGCTGCGCCGTATCAGATGGGTTGTTTACTGTTTAGTTAAGAAGGATTAGCGCTGTGTCATCTGTCGTCACTCCCTCCGCCCTGTAGACGCAACTTGGTCCAGAGACTCTGAACATCCATGCCATCTGTCAACAGTACTGTCGATGGGAATTCGCAGGATGGACTCCACGTGCGTGCGTGGGCCTTCCAACGGCGACTCTTCCAGCTCACTGTGCATTGTTTTGCTAACTTATGTAATATATTCGCTCATGTGTTTGGCATCATATTTCTGATCTGTATAGCACTTTGAGTGGCGCCATACAAAGGAATTGCAATTGCGATATTACAATGCTATTGTAATGAATAGCAACCAGATTTTCTTTGTTTCGTTTTCCCAGAATTCGCGGAAGTGGCGCTCTCTGGCGATTATCATTGTAACGACGTAGTCAGCCATCTGGCGACCTAAGGCGCAGACGTTTCGAGTAAGGATGAACGTCGGAGGAGGAGGCTGTGAAAACATTGATCATCATCAATATTGTCATCACCATTGTCATCATCATAATCATCATTACCACCACCATTTTCATTGTTGTTATCATTATCATCCTAACCATCATCATCATCATCATCATCATCATCATCATCATCATCATCATCATCATCATCATCATCATCATCATCATCATCATCATCATCATCATCATCATCACCACCACCACCACCACCACCACCGCCACCACGGTCCACCACCATCATCATCATCATCGTCATCATCATCACCACCACCACCGCCACCACGGTCCACCACCATCATCATCATCATCGTCATCATCATCATCATCATCATCATCATCATCATCATCACCACCACCACGGTCCACCACCATCATCATCATCATCATCATCATCATCATCATCATCATCATCATCATCATTATTGCCATCATCATCATCATTTTAAATACCTGCATCATCATCATAGTATACTGTATATATATAAATGTATATGTATATATAAGTGTGCGTGTGTATGTGCGCGCGCGCCCGTATAGTCGGTAATGCTCACCTTCTGGGGTTCATTGGTGTCCATTAGTTGCTCAACACCTGTGCAGGAAAACGTCTATAAGTATTACATGTATATAGCTCCGGTGTCTAATGCATCAAGCGATGGCACACTAAACCAAGACACAATAAGGTCAACACCCAGAAGATCAGTTCGTAAGACAGAGAGACAGTCTATAAGCAATTTGGAAAGAGGTAAGTTGTAAGTTGAGAAAGAAATTACAAAAGAATGGACACATACAGGGAACAGAGCGGCCAGATACAAGGAGCAGAACAGACAGATACAGGGAGAGAGTTCCATAAAGTACGTTCAGCAACCAAAAAAGTTCGTTCACCAAGAATCGTAATCTTAATCGTGATAGTATAATATCCAAACTTCTAAGCGTCACTCGAACGAAGGGCACCAGCTTATTCACGAGCAGAGAAAACAGTTCTTGGTACACAGCGTTTAACAGGTGGCGGTTAAAATTGGCGAACCTGCGGTCAACATGTGCATTCATTTTGAGGTTTGGTAGTTCGTAGATCAGAGAAGAGTGTCTCATTGAAGATTGGTGAACAAGAAGGATCTCGGTTGATTGGAGAATTCGCATCTCATCCGCTGTCAGTATATCGGAACCTGAAATCAGAATTATTTATTTAATTACTTAATTCATTCATTCATTAAGTTAATGAGCGTGTTGGTGAACGGATGGATGAGTTGGTAAGTGGGTTGATGGGTGAGTGATTCAGAGTGTGCGTGGTTGGTTGGGTTGGATGAATTTCGGTTGGGTGGGTTGTGAGGGAATCGAGTAAGTGGGTGAATGGGTGACTAAGTGGGTTGGTATGTGGGAGAGTTTTTGAAAGGGTGAGTGAGTCAGAAGTGCGTGGGTTGGCTGGTGAGTGGATGGATGAGTGGGTGTGTAAGTAGGTGATTGGGCTAGTAGTTGGGTGAGTTGGCGGGTGGGTATTAATTATACTTACGTATATATATATATAGTATATTATTTTGATACATACATTCATACATACTCACAAGCATAGGCATAGACTCTATTGGGCAGGCGGGGCACGTGCCCGAATAATTGAAGGGGCATTGCCCCCAAAAAAAATCCAGAGGGGAATTTCTTGAAATATTAAAAACTTCTTCGAAAACTGAGACAAAGAACAGACAAACTTTCGGAAATTCCATAATGAAAACAAAAATTTATCTATGTCTTCAATATCTTCAGGTCTTCAAGACTTTATTATGAAACAAATTTACATGTAGACAAAACGCACCCATATCATACGTATTACGTAACACCAAAAGCACCCATGATGTCATCAGTTTCATGTTCTGATTGTCCACACCTCCATGCCTACATTATTTTTGACAAGTTTACGCGGGTGCACACGGATGAAAGGGTGAGTGAGTCAGAAAGTGCGTGGGTTGGCTGGTGAGTGGGTGAGTGGATGGATGAGTGGGTGTGTAAGTAGGTGATTAGTAGTTGGGTGGTTGGCGGGTGGTTGTCTCATCCATAAATACATACATACATACATACATACATACATACATACATACATACATACATACATACATACATACATACATACATACATACATACATACATATTATTATTATTACAGTAGTTTTATATAGCGCCCTTCAAGACAGTCTACTCAGGAGCGCTCCCAGCCCAACCTCGGTCAAACAGGACAGTCTTAAGGCTAGAGAAGAACTGAGCAGAGTGTCCTATTGAGGTCAGACGCAGTGCCACCGGAAGCCCATTCCAGGTCACCGGGCCAGCCACAGAGAAGGCGCGGCGCTGTCGGATAGCGGTCCGAGCACGGGGGACAAGGAACTCTGCTTGCACCGCTGAGCGTAACGAGCCACGACGCGGAACAGTTACAGTAGGGCAGCAGAGTTCCCGCAGATATGGAGGAGCCAGGCCTTCAGAGCAGCGCCGGACCAATGCAGAGACCCGGTAGACAATGCGCTGCGGATAGGGGAGCCAATGGAGGACATCCCGCACGTACCAGGAGACTCGAGAGAACTTAGGGATACGGCCCACAAGGCGGGCAGCCGTGCGCAGGACTCTGTTAAGGCATACATACATACATACATACATATACAGGCATTGACACTCACTCGAGTAGGGACCCTGGGCAAGTCTTTCACACGCAATTGCTCATGCGCTTCGTCGTGAAACTCCGATTCAGTGTCCACGCTGTAGTCGGGAGCGCCTCTGTGTAGAGATCTTGAAGGGGCGCTATAACAAGTGCTCATACATACATACCTACATACATACATACATACATACATACACACATACATACATACATACATTAAGAAGAGCGAGAGTGATTCGTATGTTTTTATTAAGTCTCTTCACAGCCGAAGCCACATTCATCGCTGACCAGTAGTACCTGTTGATGTTGTCAGATGGCTCCATCCCACTGCAGCTGTCCAGCACGTCTCCATGCCCACCAACACTGGTCTCATCTCTGGCCTGCACACTACCTCTGTCCTCAGCAGCGACCTCAATTGTGGCCTGCTCAATCCTGTCCTCAGTCAAGGCCATCTATAACACTCACAGGATAAGAGTTTGAAAGTCAATGACAAACTCTCGTGAAATTGCATACAATACGTTGTCCGTGAACGCCATCGGTCTTAAATGCGGCCGCCAGATTAACGTTTAGAATTGCTGACGATTCCTCTGTTTATTCAGCTGAGCTGACAGCCATAATAGAATCTCTTAATGTATGAAAATCAAAATCAAAATGAAAACCAATTCATAATATTTACAGATTCGTTAAGTGTAGCAACATCTATTAAAGAAACTAAATCTAAATCCCGACTAAACCTGTTCCTAAAATTTTAATCGCTTGGATTCCTAGCCATATTGGACTGGCTGGCAGTAATGAGCGAAGGTTGGAAATATCAAGGTCAGGTTTGAATAAAGGTATCACCTTGGCAACGGCTCAGGTACAATACCTGTGCAGATATTTATGTCTACGGTGATGGTATAATTATCTGGTACAGACATACTGGCCAGAACTGCCGAAGGTGAGGATAACTCATAAAACAGAACACATGCGTAATAATAATGATTGTGTCATTGTGACCCTAGTCAGTATGGGACTACGAGGATATGACTATTACTCCTGAGGTCGTCTGAGAACGCAGATAGGCCTACTCATGCGATGTTGCCTTCTGCCTAAGGTCGATCTTAGACAAAGCGACGTCAGGGAAAGGTCAAATTTGTTAACCATGACGGCATTGCCATCGTCACCTTCTAACAAGTTTAGTCACAGCCAACGGAGGCGCTTGATGATCGTGCAGTCAGAGTAGTCGTGCCAGTTTTCAATCAGGGCAAGCACGTTGAGCGTTTTTTCCTGCATAGGAACTTTGACGTAAGCGGTTCTTAACAGAGCGTATTATTCAGGCATTATTCAGGCATCCGAAACGGGGTCGACAGCTAAGTTGTAGCGCGTGTCTCCATGCCCGCCGACAGAAATTCTGTGCCTCTAGGCAGAGCAGTCACGGGCCTCTGAACTATCTTTAGGCTTTATGAGAAAAATTTCGTAAAAACCAAATTGAAATAATAAAAGTGCGGGTACGACCGTTCTATTGCAAAAATTATAAGTAAGGTAATATTCAGATGCTTGTTTAAACTGATAATAATGATAATAATAATATTCTTCTTTATTATTTCAAACTGACAAGTACGCAGTATGATTACAATTCATAGTATGAACGGATGATCGAAAGTTTTTACAAGAGTCGAATTAACTTATTACAGCCATGCAAGGAGCCTATCACGTACTACTACTCATTTTACTAACGCTATCTAGCGAATGACAGGCTGAGTGGACCTTTGGGAGGGTAGCTGGCTTCGATCCCGCTTCATACTTGATGTTATGCTCTTCATG
This sequence comes from Aporrectodea caliginosa, assembly GCA_020284085.1. NCBI lineage: Eukaryota > Metazoa > Annelida > Clitellata > Crassiclitellata > Lumbricidae > Aporrectodea > Aporrectodea caliginosa. Next base: position 1,741,876 of record JACEVL010000076.1, read on the forward strand.
TCAGTGATGTTGCCATTATTCTATAGACCCCCAATTGATTGTAGCTAAGTGTCAGTAATATTATGTTTAAACAGGCATAAATCATAAACTTTGTTTAACTGATTATAATATTTTCATAAGTTCATTGCAGGACCAGCCTGGGCCCCTAAACGTCGCCTGGCACCTGGACTGTTGCCCGCCTGCTCCCCCTCTCGGCGGGCCTGAGTGTCTCGTCAAACGAAGGACGAATCAAAACCGGCTTCCTGTTTTGCACATGGGTAGCGTTGGTGTTTAGCTTCCTGGTTCTGACTATACGGTTGCCTGATTGCACGATTGCCCCATATTTCATTTATTTATGTCAAAGTGTAAGTGTTTATGAAGCCAAATCAGGAGACCGTCACTAAAAATAGGCTTTGCTCTTTTGTGCCATATTGACCAGGTTGAGTACATTTACTCGACATTCATTCTCTATCTGAATACATTGCTGTCAACGTCCCAGTGCAGGCTGTCTATCTGCGAAGAAGAATTTCTATTTCAACACGGACACCAAAATGAAACTATGTTGGATTTCAGAAGGTTAGTCTATTGAATACTAATTTTGCTGAAAGTAATTAAAAGATACTTTATTCATTTGTTATCGTTCGGTGGTTGAAAAGGTTTAAATTGTGATCACGGAATATGTACGGTAATGTATCAATGCGTAGCATTATATGTATTCGTATAATTATATGTAGGTCTACGCGTATTAGTTATAAGTCTAAATAAATTTGTGTGTTTTGTTTTATTCTTTACTTGTGAGTAATCTTGCGCCCTGCCGAACTCTGCTAAACTCTGTTCATCGATTTCTACTGCCTGTGGAAAGATAGTACGGTGGAAGAGAGGACTGCGCAGTGCGCACTCACCCTAATATGCTGATGCCCAGTCAAACGGAATCAGTGAAACAATGGCTGCCTCTCATGGTCGACTTAAGGGACTGTGTTGTGAATTCGTTTATAAATGCACAGAGACCCAGTTCTTATTTACAATTAATCTATTTAAAATGTCTGTTTACAACCTACTCCACACATTGACTTCCCTTAGGCCCTAATCGAAGATAATTAGTATTATAGTACACAAAGCGATAATACTAATGGGTATCTTTAATATAGATCTCTTGAAAATTATCTATTATTATTATTATTATTATTATTATTATTATTATTATTATTATTATTATTATTATTATTATTATTATTATTATTATTATTATTACTGAAATTTTATGGTTACGCGACAACTCGTCTACAGACTTTTCGTCTACGACACTTCGTCTACCGACATTTCGTCTACAAGTATATCTTTATCCATTACGGCTAATCAACAGAGGCCGCTTTCTGATAGTTTTGCTAAAACGTTCCAAAAATTCTCAGGAATCCAGCTTCTAATTTCTGAAAAGATTATTTTCATCAATCCAACTTCTATTGAATGGCAACTTAGTTTCATCCATGCATCTATCTTGGTATCCAGCTTCTATTTACGGTAAAAATTATTTCGATCAATCCAGCTTCTATTTCAACAAAGGGATGTTTTCATCAATCCCACTTCCATTTAGGGAAACAGTTTTTTTTCATCAATCCAGCTTCCATTTTAAAGTGACAATATGAAATAACTATGTAGACGAAATGTCGGTAGACGAAATATGTGTAGACGAAGTGTCGTAGACGAAATGTCGGTAGACGAATTGTCGTGACACTAAATTTTATATAACGCCTCTTCAAGACTATGTAATTTAAAAAGTAAGTATATCCTTTATTACACCAATAGCTAACCTCATTTTGGTTTACATGAGAATCGCAGTTATGCATTGGTGAGCGTAATTGTCCCAAAGATATTTAGTGTATTGCCTATCCTCGACGTTAAACGGCTGCATAAAGCATCCGCGTGATAAATTGTTCTGCGCGCCAGACCGTCAAACTGCAGTATTTCTCTATTGTGGGCTTTTTGGGCGTAGCGAATATGGGGTCTACTTAATTGTCTACTCAGGAGCGTTGCAAGCCTAACCTCGGTTGAACAATACAGTCTTCAAGGCCAGAGAAGAACCGGGCAGAGTGAGCTATTGGTGTCAGTCACAGAGCACGCCGGGTGCTGCCTATTAACAGTCCGTGAACGGGTCGAAAGGATTTCCGCCTGCGAAAGAACAGCGGCGTTGGACTCTTGTGGTAGGGGTGGTGGGGCGGGTGTGATGGAACATTGATGGAACACTCTGGCGTGAAGAGCGGGACCCATTACTCCCGTAAAAGTCGACTCAGCCTTCAACTCTCTAGGTGGCGACTGTAAACTGAGCAGTATACGTCAGAACCCGGCAGGTGGGCGCTTTGCATGACTGCTCTAAGTTAAATTCGACTTTTGCTAAACTTGTTATCATCTGTTACTACCATAACATTAATCCTACTGCGGTTTGTCACTTGAGATAAATAAACACGAATATTATATAGGACTGCAAAGTTCCCGCAAGTACGAGGGAGCCAGGCATTCAAGACACGCCGGACCAGTGCAGACTCCAAATATTACGTCTCGAAACCCACAGATCACATAACCGTTACCCCATTATACAGATTACATATATCCGTGCTTATTATTACTTCAAACTGAGACACCGCATGCGTTATGATTACAACTATTACTCATAGTATGAACGGATGATTACAAGTTATTACACTGAGTCGAATTGAACTGTATGGCATACATGCAAAGCGCCCATCTGTCTCTCTGCTCATTTTACCAACGCCATCTAGCCAATGGAAGGCTGAGTAAACCTTTGGGAGGGTAGCAGGAATCGATTCCGCATCCACGATGATTTCGCATCCATGACGATCTTCTGCTCTACGTGCTGGAGTGTTACCATTCACCTAAACCCCTCTCATCAAAAAGAAGACATAAATAGAATACCACGTCTTAAAAACTAAAACCACATAACCTTCATACCATATATAGAGAAGACATCAGAAAATAACACCACGTCTTAAAACCTAAAACCACACAACATTCATACCATATATAGAGAAGACATCAGAAAATAACACCACGTCTTAAAACCTAAAACCACACAACATTCATACCATATATAGAGAAGACATCAGAAAATAACACCACGTCTTAAAAACTAAAACCACATAACCTTCATACCATATATAGAGAAGACATCAGAAAATAACACCACGTCTTAAAACCTAAAACCACACAACATTCATACCATATATAGAGAAGACATCAGAAAATAACACCACGTCTTAAAACCTAAAACCACATAACATTCATACCATTATATAGAGAAGACATCAGAAAATAACACCACGTCTTAAAACCTAAAACCACACAACATTCATACCATATATAGAGAAGACATCAGAAAATAACACCACGTCTTAAAACCTAAAACCACATAACCTTCATACCATTATATAGAGAAGACATCAGAAAATAACACCACGTCTTAAAACCTAAAACCACATAACCTTCATACCATTATATAGAGAAGACATCAGAAAATAACACCACGTCTTAAAACCTAAAACCACACAACATTCATACCATATATAGAGAAGACATCAGAAAATAACACCACGTCTTAAAACGTACAAATCGCATCATCGTTGTACAGTAAACTATTATTATTATACCTGTGGAAAAGACATAAGAAAATAACACCATGTCTTGAAAACCAACGAATGACATAACCTTTATTGTTATACCGTTATGATTATAGAGAAGACATCGGGAAATTACACCACGTCTTAAAAATTCTCAAATCACAATTCATCTATCTATCTATCTATGAGATTTATATAGCGCCCCTTCAAGGTTACTACTCAGAAGCGCTCCCGACCCAGGCCCGGTCAAACAGGAAGGTCTTAAGTAATTTATAAAAAGAAGAAGAGAAGTCTCGTGGAAGAGAACGCAGGTCAGAGGGGAGACCATTCCAAAGAGAAGGACCCACTATCGAGAATGCCCGACGCTGTCTGGTGGCAGAGCGAGCATTCGGTACCATAAAGTCACCTCTAGAAGCCGAGCGCAGAGATCGGCGACCAGAGCAGACCGAAGTCAATGTGAAGAGCTCCTGGAGATAGGTAGGTGCTCTACCCAGAACACATTGCCAGACAATAGATGAGACTCTATAATTGATACGCTGCTGGACCGGGAGCCAGTGGAGGTCATCGCGCATAAAGGCAGAGATTTGGCCAAACATACAGGGGCGTTTCATGCGTCAGCCTCTGCCTGGGTCCCCAACAATGAAATAAAGCAAACGTAGACCCACCAGGGACACAGACTGAAGCTGGCCACATGTGTGGCATTTCCTACAAAGGACGACGGACCGCGTTCGGCTGAAGGCGGCCGACGGCGGAAGCGGCGGCGGCTGTCGGCCTCCGTGAAGGCGGTTGTCCGGTCACACTCCATTGAACCAAGACCTGACGCTATTAGCCTCGACGATAGGGCACGTTAGGGACAAAGGCTGGAGCAGTTCATTGGGGTGACGCAGTGTAACAGTTGTTATCGTTGGCGAAAACTTAAAAGCAGATATTCATTTACAAAAGCTCAAAATTATAGTTAACTAAGAATTAAACTGAAAAGAAAGAGAATTAAGAAAATGATAACGAAATAAAAATTGAAACTCGCGAAACAGGCCGAAAACTGTAACTAGAACCAATACAATCGAAACTGATAATAACGAAGACATGTAGAGACAACACGCAGCTATAACCCACAACGAAAACCTTGTGTCCTAAGCTATTCAATGTATTTTGGACACATGGACGGATTCCGCAGTTATTGGAGAATAACGTGATATCCTCTTCCGCTTTTATATACGACAGTTAGTTCGGTAATCATCCGATCTTTGGAATTTTATAAAGTGTTCATAAACTCAACATGATCAGTAAAAAGACATCTATCAAATTACTGCAAATAGGCATTAGCAACCATGTTCTTACACTATGGCAATTTGCAGTAATTTGATAGATGTCCTTTTAATGAACATATATTATATGATACATGGCATGATGCCATATTGTAAGAACAATGGTTGGTAATGCTGTATTTGCAGTAATTTGATGTACATTGTTGATGGCTAAGTATACGTATTAGCGAACGAATATCTGAAACTGTAACGAAGAAGTTTCAGTTTCTATTAGCTATTATCAAATCTAAAAACGAAAACTTGGCGAAATAACTAAAACTAATAATAACGAAAATGTGAAACTAACAAGAACTGAAACTAAAACTCGAGTTAAAACTAAGACAACGCTACAGGTTTGGCGATGGTGATAGCCGATACAGATTATTGATCGCGTTCCTCCACAGACCACCTGCTCGCGCAAGGCCGAAGGAGACGGCTGTCGGCCTCCGTAGAGGCTGCATTTCGAGTCACAGCAGCTGCTAGTCCTCCTCAATAAACTTAACTGGGTTAGAATTCCATTTGAAAAGACGAGCTCGTCAGTGGTTGAAGATTCCACGTCGAGTTCTTTACACTTCGGGTTAAACTGTACAGAACTGTTTCAAGTATTCAGTTATCTTGATAGACCTGTAAACTGTTCAAATACACACACACGCACGCACGCGCGCACAAGCGAGCACACACACACCATATTATATATATATATATATATATATATATATATATATATATATATATATATATTAGGGGTGTCAGAAAAAATGACACATCGCAGAAAACACCCATACTCAAGTTTTCCCATTATTCTATTCATATGTTTGACTATAAATCTTTTTACAGAATTTTAAAATGTTATCCTGAGGTCGCAGCCCCTGAACAGCCTACCCTACTTAAATCCCCAGAACTGAAGACGCCCATGCTCGGAATAATATAAGAGTTCTTGTTTTTTAATGAAATAGTGATTAAGTATTTGCATTCAAACAAAACTACAGCAGCCGAATTGAACTGCATAGTTCTGACTGATACTGTCAGTCTTATTCCTCTTATTGAAAGTTAGCTTGTAATTTTCACCTCTTGGCCCAATAAATTTACAAATCACTGGGATGCAGCAGCCCGATCCAATGGTGTCCATGATGCCTATAGTATAATAGTGTTTACTGGGATCATGGATGCAGCCATGGGCAACCATTGGGCGTCAAGAGTCAAGGAGGACCCAGCAAGTTAACCATCAGACAGATGCTTCTGCAACAAGAGTTGGCATACTGCATACCCCACCCTCCCTCTCATTGGCTAATGCAGCTATTCATTCCAGCCGGTTAAAAGTTTCCCATACAGGAAAGTTGAAAATTACTATACCTAATTTAGTAATTTGCTTATATATTAAAACCGGATGCCACTTTTAGTACATTAAAGATATACTTGAGCTGATTTTATATATGATTTTATGAGAAAACGACTTTTCTGATTCTGACTAGCCTAACAATCTTGCAATGTAGGTAGCCTATATCATTTGTAATGAGTATATGGTGCCCCTTTATTAGTGCTCAATGGGGTGCCAAATAATGTCTGACAACTAGTTTGTAACTAATGAGGTTTGGTGGCGCCTAAATTAAGTTTTACAAATTTATTTGGGATAAATTAGTTTAAATAGCATCAAAATCAAGACTAAAATTATTAATTCTAACCCTCATTTTGAAATCCCCCTTCCATAGACGGGGGCACATGTAGCCCCCTATTACCCCCTAACTACGCCTCTGTAGGTATGGTGAAATGGCACGACCCTGTCAGAAAGAGGAGCTATTTAGAGCATACAAGAAACGAAACCTTAAAGTTAAACGGTTAGAATTGTGCGTTTTTTATTCAAAGCCGTAACGAGATCTTAGCAATGAACAGGCAAATTAAAAAAGATAATTACTTATCTTTTAGCCTTTAAAGAATGGATTACTTGGTTTATGAAAGAATGTTTTATTTTCTTCAGTTGTCCTTCTTCTCTCTGTTGTCGAGTTGGAAGTAGCGACATCTGCTTATGATTCTTCCTGTCCTAAACGCGATCTAACGGTTACGGTCGATGACATTTTGAGGCTTTACATCGATGGCATTGAGATAACTGGTCTTCCAAATGTCAACATTGCTTATGAACCGGACGTTGTCGCACTACCTTGTACTACGAGATTAATAGCAATTCATGGAAGAAATGGACCTGGGAGCGCCGGTATTCTGGCGTCAACAGGTGATTATTATGTTCTGACAAATTCTTCTTGGAAATGTTCAAACGTCAGTCATTCCGGTTGGGAAGCAATTGATTTTGACGATTCCAGTTGGATGTCAGCCGTGGTGTATGGCCATAACGGAGAAGGTGCTTATCTGCGCGTGCCTGGAATTAGCACAAACGCTGAATGGATCTGGACGAGGCAGCAAGAAACGGATAAACAAGCTTACTGCAGAAAAAGAACAGGTAAAATCAAATTTGGTACAGTTAAGCCTTGGCTGCCATTTGCTGCACATTCATTTGTTTTGAATTTACAGGACCTGGTAAAACTTATGAAAGGGGCAGAAGAGAGATTTTAAATTCGCCAAAAATAATTCAACCCTGAAGAAGCCTCGAATGAGACCAAACACATTACGTAACGTATCTTCATCATCATCATCATCACATATTCGTTTATTTCAAGAAAAATCAAGTTGACACAGCCGCAACTTCAGCAAGCAATAGTGCATTATGCGGCATATTCTGAGACGGCTAGCCAACGTGGCCTAATATTGTGGGCTTCACAATACTGTCAGTATATGTTCTTATACAGCATTCTGGGAATAAAATTCCTATCATCCTTTGGAGGCAGATTGTACCGGTGGACTCGAGTTCGTAGATTATAGCTGTGACTCCGTGACTCTGGTAGAAAGCTTCTAAGAACATGGCTTTCATTTGTAATGACGGCCCTGAAGAGAGAATCATCGGCCTTGGCTGCCATTTGCTGCACAGTTGGAGCAGTGGTGGGGAGAAATCGAAGGGTCACATTCGTTGATTGGTTGACCAAAGTGACATTCATCAAAGCCTAGACAAAACAAACAAAAATTGGCATTATTTTCTGACTAACCAGGCATCGCGGACAATGATAAAACGCGAATTTAACTTGGCATTATTATCTTGCAGCATAGCCATTGAACTAAGATACGTCAAACAAAGTTTATTTAATTAATTTTGTTTTGTTTTGTCTAGGCTTTGATGAATGTCACTTTGGTCAACCAATCAACGAATGTGACCCTTCGATTGGAAGATGTATCAGTTTGAGCACAGGATACAACTGCTCTTGTAATCCTGGCTACCAGAATGACGGACAACATAAATGCAAAGGTCTGTATATTCCCAAATCTAGTATCTACAGCAGCTGTCATTCGCCTAATCTAAACCTTGATCTCCATTGCAATATGAGCTACGGAGAGCCTACTTTGTCTTTGATTTAAATGCTGTACCGTTCAGTATGAATGGAGCGCTTCTGAGTAGATTATCGTGAAGAATAGGTGCAATATGACTGCATTACATTAGCTGACATGCACATTAATTATAATATAGACATAGTCATACGAATAAGTACTCAGTTTCTTACATTTCATACCCCTAGAACTATAAGGTTCAATGTCCACCTTTTGCGAAACCGAGAAAAACGATTTTTAAGATTTGCTGATGAAAGTTTTTTGTGCTGTTTCATTGATGGCATTTAAATTACAAATTTTGGAAAACAATGTTTCTCTTAGTATGATCATTATGTGTATTTCGATCATAATGTAAACCGACTACGATTAATTTGGCTATTATTATGGCAGAAATGACTATTTTTGAACATAGAGCTGTATAACAATGTTACATTATTGATTGCAGACAAAGTGAGTGATGTAGGTTACAAGTCCAAATCACGTGTTGAGATCTCTCACTGGTATTGGCTATGGACATCACGCCGTGTAATTCTTTTTTAAAACCTTACTCGATCGCTGTTATATCTCACATTCACGTGATACAAAATTAATGATTCTATTGGATGACTGAACTTGTACCTCTATAGCTTTGTGGCAATGTCCAAATTTATGGACATAGAACTATATAGCACTCACAGATAAGGCTCAAGAAAGCGTCTCCAGTTAAGCTTGACTATTCAGGACATAGCCCATGTCATCCTGATAACGGATATAGCGTTAGGTTGATTTTTCAAAAAAGGGGGGCTTAGAACCTTATAATTCTAAGGGTACGATTTCCTGCTTGCGTTGTTGGCATAAACTGGCGCTAATGTTAGCCTACTTTATAAAAATCACGATGACACCTGAATAAAATCAATGCGATTGTACTCTTATCAGTATTCTGGAACACAGGTAATGGCTCAATCTTTATTACCATAGACAATTGCTTAATTTACTTGAATACCTTCAATTAAATTTTAACTCAAGATTGTTCCGCGAAGCCTCGTTTATGCTGGGTTTGTACGTTTACATTGAGTTGGAAACAGACTATGTAGCATATACTTACCACGACAACTTTAAGTAAAGTAGGCAAGTATTATAGTCTATTCTTTATTGTACCAGTTGCATAACTGCAATCTAGTTAATTATAAAGAATACAACGTTCCAATAATAGAAGGTTTCCGTTTACAATGTCTGCAAGAGGTTAGAAGCGGTCGCGCGATCTAGGTCGTAAGGTAGATGAAAAACGAGGCGTCCATTTCAAACGGTCTATAACTATAATAATATTATTGTCAAACACGTGTGATGATCATGAATTTCAACATTAATTGAGAACTTCATTTTCGATGTTTCATCGTGTGACAGCGAGTCTTTTATTCCAATTAACTTCTTGGTATCATTAGCACACTGTAATTGATAGAGAATTGTTGATTTCTTAATGCCACGTCTTTTATTGGATAAGGAATCTACTATAAACACCCAGAACATACACAAACACAGAAACCACGCTGGTGTGACATAGGTCCATACTTCGTGGCAGTTCACTCTTGAGAATTATTGCTTTCTAGTTTCACTCTTGAGAAATACTACTTTCTAGCTGTACTCTCGAGAATTGCTACTTTCTTGCTTCACTTTTGAGAATTGCTACTTTCTAAGTTCACACTTGAGACCTACCACTTTTCAGATACACTCTTGAGAATTGCTACTTTCTAACTTCACTCTTGAGAGTTGCTACTTTCTATGATAACTTTTTAGAATTGCTACGTTTTAGGTTCACTCTTCAGACCTATTACTTTCCAAATTCATTCTCGATAGTTGCTACTTTCTAGTGTCACTCTTGAGAATTTCTACTCTCTAGATTCACTCTTAAGAATTACTACGTTCTAGTCTCACTCTTGAGAAAATCTACTTTCTTACTTCTCTCCTGAGAATTGCTACTTTTTTAGGTTCCCTCTTGAGAACTGCAACATTAAAGCTTCATTCTTGAGAATTTCGTTTAAAAACGGTCTCTGTGGTCGTCGAAGAAAGACGCTTAGGTAGCATCGATCTCCAGAAGACCGAAGGCTCTGACGTCATAATGGCTGATGGACAATGCAACTGGTTTGATGTAGGAACAAGTAGGCTTACTGTAAGGAAACAGACACCTCAACCATTCTGTTGCTAGGTTGATAGCGTGTATCTCAGTTCTGTTTAATGGACCACTTGTTTTTTTACTACTTAGTTCCACGTTGCTATATAATCGCTTAGTCAAGAAGGTACTCACCGTCTACCCGCTTCCACTCCCCAACTGGGTCAAGCAGTAGATACACAGGGGACAAACCCCGCAAGATATGAATGTGACTTAATGACTTATATTAAGGTCGTTGGAGCCGATTGAAGACTTATCAAACATATTGTTGAATTACTATAGTGTTTATTAATTTTAGGGTTTAGAATACACTAGCTAATCTACAGTGGCGTTTAACTAGAAGAGTGGTGCTGTAATATAAAACAATTTAAGCAATGAAACCAAACATTACCTGACCAAGCATGTCAGACGGGTTACTATAGCGACGGAAGGACGCTGGCGAAAGAGTGCGCTTGAGAAACAGTTTGGCATTACCGCGCAATGAAGTCGGTCAGTTTGTAGTGATGCAACGTGAAATATGAAACTAAGATGTTTTGGATGTTGAATCTTCGGGATTTTAAGCGTCGATGATTATGCACTTCAGAATGAGTAATAGCATCGTTTTGCGGTCTTTGCGTAAACTTAAGAGTAAAGTAGTCTGCGAATGAAAAACCGTTAGACGATTGAATCTGTTTGGCAAGCCGATTGCTGATGTGGACGATTGTGTGTTGATCACCACGGATATTTGATATCGAACTGCAAAGTTATTCGATGGATTAAACCCGTCAGCGATACGGTTTGATCCTACTCCGAATCTTTGGCGAGTTGACGAATTCCATGCACCTCTAACTTCAACGTTGAGAGTAAAGAAGACACCGCGAACTCTTCGCCATCGAACCGAATGCAGGAGAAATGCCTGAAACTGAAACCAGTTTCTACAAGCTTCAGTATCTACTGACGAGGAGTTGGCATGTGATAACTCGAAGGCTCGGATAAGCTGATAAAATCTAGCTAGTGTAGTAAGTAACGAAACTCGTAGGTAGATAAGATTGATTTGTTTTATGAACTCGATTTGTCTGAATTTAACCTCTACTGCTGCCTTAACGCTTATCCACTCTTTTATTGTTTCTCGCCTTGATTACTGCAGCGCCCTCTATGTGGGTCTTCCGGCGGCTCGGGTTGGGTGCTTGGTTCGGGTCATGCGAGCGGCGGCACGCCTCATTGGCCGCATCGCAAGATTCGGCCATGTTAGTGATTACATGCGGGATGTCTTGCATTGGCTCCCTTTCCCGCAGCGGATCACTTACCGGATCTCTGCCTTGGTCTGGCGCTGCCTCGCGGGTGTGGCCCCTGTTTACTTACAGGAGCTCTGCTGCTCCACCCTGAGCGTCCAGCGCCGTGGTTCTCTCCGCTCCTCTAAGCAGGTTGAGCTTCTTGTTCCCCGGTCACGGACCTCTATTATGCAGCGCCGTGCCTTTTCTGTTGCTGGCCCTGCAATCTGGAATGAGCTCCCTGTGGATCTACGCCTAATGCATAGAGCCCTTGCGGCCACATTCTTCTCTAACCTCAAGACTGTTCTCTTTACCCGGGGTTGAGTCGGGAGCGCTTCTGAGTAGATACTCCTGAAGGGGCGCTATATAAATCTCTGAAATGAATGAATAAATGAATTTAATATAATTGCAAATTTAGAAAAACATATCTGGTGTCTATTACCTTCACTAGCATTTGACCCAGCTGCGCCCGGGTTTTCCCCAGGCATGATTTTAACGGCTCCAAATAAAGTAAATTTCTTATTGTAAATTAACGGGCATCGTTATTGGTTGCGAGAAAACGTGCTTCACCTAGATTTTAAGGCGTTTGAATAAATGACCACGTTGAAATTAAAAATGTCAGCATATCGGAATTTAAAGTAAATAATGAGTTGAAATAGTACCGCACGGGTAATCTCTACCTTATAGGCCAATAATTGTTCATCGGGCTAAATATAGCCTAACAGTAGACGAAGCTCGACCGTTCTTCTGTTACCTCTGAGCTCTGTCTCTTATTGTCGAGTTTCTGTGTTCCATTATAGCGATCTTAATTTTTCGGAGCGGCCTCCGCGTATTATTACGAATGCGCCTGATTTGCATATTTAGCCTCGCATGACGTAAGACAAAATATCTCTTACGTGAAGCCGCTCACGCGAGGCTAAAATATACGATTTAATGGACGCCGTTATTGGTATTACGGTACGTCATCATTTCGAAGTTTGAAATGCCCATATATCAGCGTTTAAATTAAATTGCGAGCTGAAAATAGTCGTGTTTACCTGTACATGCCCGTAATAATGTTTCGTAAAAATTTTCAAAATCGCTAAAGGGTTCCCTTTCGGAGCCTTTAGTGTACGGACGGACAAACAAACATACAAACGAACGGAAGGATAAACTTTGAGAATTAAAGTAACTTATAAGATTATTACTTTATGCGATGTAAAGTTTTCCCCAGCCGAGCACGAGGCAGCTAAAAACTCTATTATTCAAACAGTGGAACAGTCGCAACATTACTGTGGATAGCGTGGCCGTTGGCATCAACTAGTTACGTTGGCCCACTACTGCATTAAGCAATAATTAACGTAACAAAACAATAACATAACATAACAAGTGTTTAAAGCGGTTCAGAAGACGTTTAGTCTGTGTTAAAACCACTGCAATTCTACCGTTAGACAGTTGTAACCCAAGAAATCTATAGCCTAGTCCATAAGAAGATGACTCCATCAAGGCAATGACTAATTAATGCAACTTTTAAACCAGCGATATTTAAATAGCCTATCAACACATCCTTTTAGGTCTAGTGGCGCGTGTTGCTTCATAACTGCATTTGATGTATTCGCTTAGAAAATGTGGCGTCATCTAATAACACACAAACCTTCTTTCACTTGTTATTCAACTGTACCTGAATATGGTCTGTAGATGTGGATGAATGCCTACTTGGACCGCCAGAAAATATGTGTAACTCTGGTTCTGGAAACTGCACGAACACTCCAGGAAGCTACAAATGCCGTTGCTATCAAGGATTCAAGAATGCCGGAGATCAACGGTGTGAAGGTCAGTCGAAGCCATTGTCAAATACTTTTCCTTCGTTGCTTAGCCTGCAGGGCCCTGCTCATTTTTCAGTGAATTGATCGGATGAGTCCCAACCCTTCATCGGATGGATTCGGAATGAGCTAAGAATTTTTTATAGTAGGCTATTATTATTATTATTATTATTATTATTATTATTATTATTATTATTATTATTATTATTATTATTATTATTATTATTATTATTATTATTATTATGTATTATTATTATTATTATTATTATTATTATTATTGTCATTGTTAAAACACGGTAAGACTTAGTGTTGTTTTAAAGATTCGAATATGCAATGCCATTTAGTAGGCTATTATTATTATTATTATTATTATTATTATTATTATTATTATTATTATTATTATTATTATTATTATTATTATTATTATTATTATTATTATTATTATTATTATTATTATTATTATTATTATTATTATTATTATTATTATTATTATTATTATTATTAAATAAATTTGTAACGCGCGCAAGGTCACACCGAAATGTGAATCTGAGGCGCGGATAGTCAACCGCCAGGTGAAGATGCACTTAGATCTCCAAATCCTTGAAATCCAAGGAGAAATAGTAAGTTTTGAGTCGGTTTTGAAGGAAGGAAGTGAATTTGAGCTACGAAAAGAGCGAGTGGTAGTCGATTCCATTCCTTTGGATCACGGATATTTGATATCGAACTGCGAAGTTATTCGATGGATTACACCTGTGAGCGATACGGTTTGATCCTACTCCGAATCTTTGGCGAGTTGACGAATTCCATGCACCTCTAACTTCAACGTTGAGAGTAAAGAAGACACCGCGAACTCTTCGCCATCAAACCGAATGCAGGAGAAATGCCTGAAACTGAAACCAGTTTCTACAAGCATTTCTTCAGGATCTACTGACGAGGAGTTGGCATGTGATAACCAGTGTTTCCGTTAACGCCCAAATGGCCATTTTTACGTCCATAAAAAACGTCCAAAACGTCCAAATTTTTTCGGTGTGATAGCCGAAATACATGAGCTACGTCCAAAAAGATTTCTAGGGCAGGGTGTAAATATGTCCTCTTTTTGGACTCTAACGGAAACACTGGTGATAACTCGAAGGCTTGGATAAGCTGATAAAATCTAGCTAGTGTAGAAAATAACGAAACTCGTAGGTAGATAAGATTGATTTGTTTTATGAACTTGATTTGTCTGAATTTTATATAATTGCAAATTTAAAAAACATATCTGGTGTTTATGAATGTTATCATGAGGGAGTCTCCCTCATGGCCCAACGATTTCCTCTGTCGGCTTCTGATTTTTCTTATCAGGGATATTTTTTCGTCCACTAATAGGTAGTATCGCTTCATTTGTCCTGCGTTCCATCCAGCTGCATAAAAACCTTCATAATAATTATGCGATGTAAAGTTCTCCCCAGCCGAGCACGACACAGCTAAAAACTCTATTATTCAAATAGGGGAACAGTCGCAACATTACTGTGGATCACGTGGCCATTGGCATCAACTTGTTACGTTGGCCCGATACTGCATTAACATAACATAACATAACATAACATAACAAGGGTTTAAGTGGTTCAGAAGACGTTTAGTCTGTGTTAAAACCACTGCAATTCTACCGTTAGACAGTTGTAACCCAAGAAATCTATAGCCTAGTCCATAAGAAGATGACTCCATCAAGGCAATGACTAATTAATGCAACTTTTAAACCAGCGATATTTAAATATCCCACACATCCTTTTAGGTCTAGTGGCGCGTGTTGCTTCATAACTGCATTTGATGTATTCGCTTAGAAAATGTGGCGTCATCTAATAACACACAAACCTTCTTTCGCTTGTTATTCAGCTGTACTTGAATATGATCTTTAGATGTGGACGAATGCCTACTTGGACCGCCAGAAAATATGTGTAACTCTGGTTCTGGAAACTGCACGAACACTCCAGGAAGCTACAAATGCCGTTGCCATCAAGGATTTACGAATGCCGGAGATCAACGGTGTGAAGGTTAGTCGAAGCCAATGTCAAATACTTTTCCTTCGTTGCTTACCTTAATCAGTTACACGGCGGTTAGATTCCAATGGTATGACTATTATTATTTTGTGATATAATACCTTCAGGAACTAAATAAAATTAGGTTAGCGGTAGCCAAAGATGGAATTATGACAAACAGTCCACGTCTCATTTTTCAAATCCATCCCGAAATGTGCATCTGAATGTAAATCGTAATCTCTAGACTTCTTAAGCGATACTCTAAACATATGCGCAGGGCACAAGCATGTTCACGAGCGCTGTGGCGTGTCAGAAGGGTTGTCAAGAGATTCCAGAAAGACCAACGTACGACTATTTCCACTGAAACTGCCCACTTGTCTCTCCTCTCTTATAATTATCTACTCAGCCATTGATAGTGATGGGCACTAAACTTATTGTTTTAGTTAAACTACAACTATTTTTCAACTAAAATAAAGCAGTTTAAGTAAAGTTGGCAACATATTTTGTAAATAAGTTAACTAACTAATAATAGTTAGTTAAACTTTTTCCAACTTTTTAACAAACATTTATACAAGCACTATACGTTGCTACCAGACTTCGCATGGGTTATCTCCACCTTTATATATCGTTTCCGCTTGATTTACTTAGTTAACTTTGGCTGTTTTGGTTGGTACTCACCAGGTACGCCCGTGTATTTGAATTTGCTCTATTCTATATTATATCGTTCCCGCTGGATTTGAAAATGTAAAATGTAAACCTTTGCTTTTTTCTATAGCGACCCAATAATTATAGCCTGCAGGGCCTTGCTCATTTTTCAGTGAATTGATCGAATGAGTCCCAACCCTTCATCACCGCTCGCCCGTTTGAATATACGCCAAGCCATTTTGTAGACTATTATTATTATTATTATTATTATTATTATTATTATTATTATTATTATTATTATTATTATTATTATTATTATTATTTTTTGTGATATAATACTTTCAGGAACTAAATAAAATTAGGTTAGCGGTAGCCAAAGATTGAATTATTAAAAACAGTCCACGTCTCATTTTTCAAATCCATCCCGAAATGTGCATCTGAATGTAAATCGTAATCTCTAGATTTCTTAAGCGATACTCTAAACATATGCGCAGGACACAAGCATGTCTACGAGCGCTGTGAAGGGTTGTCCAGAGATTCCAGAAAGCCCAACGTACGACTATTTCCACTGAAACTGCCCACTTGTCTCTACTCTCTTAGATCTACTCAGCCATTGACAGTGATGGGCACTAAACTAATTGTTTGAGTTAAACTACAACTACTTTTCAACTAAAATAAAGCAGTTTAACTAAAGTTGGCAACAGATTTTGTAAATAAGTTAACTAAACTAACAATAGTTAGTTAAACTTTTTTTAAATATCCCACACATCCTTTTAGGTCTAGTGGCGCGTGTTGCTTCATAACTGCATTTGATGTAATCGCTTAGAAAATGTGACGTCATCTTATAACATACAAATCGTCTTTGGCTTGTTATTCAGCTGTAGGCCTACTTGAATATGATCTTTAGATGTGGATGAATGCCTACTTGGACCCCCAGAAAATAAGTGTAACTCAAGTTCTGGAAACTGCACGAACACTCCAGGAAGCTACAAATGCCGTTGCTATCAAGGATTCAAGAATGCCGGAGATCAACGGTGTGAAGGTCAGTCGAAGTTATCGTCAAATACTTTTCCTTCGTTGCTTACCTTAATCAGTTACACGGCGGTTAGATTCCAATGGTATGACTATTATTATTTTGTGATATAATACCTTCAGGAACTAAACAAAATTAGGTTAGCGGTAGTCAAAGATTGAATTATCAAAAACAGTCCACGTGTCATTTTTCAAATCCATCCCGAAATGTGCATCTGAATGTAAATCGTAATCTCTAGATTTCTTAAGCGATACTCTAAACATAAGCGCAGGGCACAAGCATGTTCACGAGCGCTGTGGCGTGTCAGAAGGGTTGTCCAGAGATTCCAGAAAGACCAACGTACGACTATTTCCACTGAAACTGCCCACTTGTCTCTCCTCTCTTATATCTACTCAGCCATTGACAGTGATGGGCACTAAACCAATTGTTTTATTTAAACTACAACTCTTTTTCAACTAAAATAAAGCAGTTTAACTAAAGTTGGCAACAGATTTTGTAAATAAGTTAACTAAACTAATAATAGTTAGTTAAACTTTTTCCAACTTTTTAACAAACATTTATACAAGCACTATACGTTGCTACCAGACTTCGCACGTTGTACTTCGGCTTTACGACACTTTTTCATATCGAAGATGATTAGTGTCGGAGGCAGAAAGCAACCTCGTACTCCACGTTTATATTGCGACCGAGCCACCCGCAGTAAAGATCCGAGAAATTAATCTCTGATAAACCGACCGACCAGGAATCGAACCCGGGCCGCCGGCGTGACGAGCGGGCTACCAATCCACTCGGCCACTCAGGATCTCTAGACTTCGCACGGTTAATCTCTACCTTTATATATCGTTTCCGCTTGATTTGCGTAGTTAACATTGGCTGTTTTTCCTGGTACTCACCAGGTACGCCCGTGTATTTGAATTTGCTCTATCCGATATATCGTTCCCGCTGGTTTTGAAAATGTAAACTGTAAACCTTCGCTTTTTTCTATAGCGACCGAATAATTATAGCCTGCAGGGCCCTGCTCATTTTTCAGTGAATTGATCGGGTGAGTCCCAACCCTTCATCACCGCTCGCCCGTTTGAATATGCGCCATGCCATTTAGTAGGCTATTATTATTATTATTAAATAAACTAGATGTTTGCCCGTTAAAAACGATTTTAAAATGTCAAGAGATGCGTCTCCTCGTGCTATGATTGGACATAAGTCTTCTCCTCTCCCTACCTCCCTCCGTCCGTCCCTCCGTCCGTCCGTCGCACCCCTCCACTCTCCTCCCCTTCCACTTTCCTCCTTCCCTTCCTCTCTCCTCCCTCCCTCCTCCCTCCTCCCTCCCTCCCTCTCTCCTTCCCTCTTTCGCTCCCTACCTCCCTCCCTCCCTCCCTCCATCCATCCCTGTCTTTCTCCGTCCGTCCGTCAGTCCCTCCCTCCCCGTACTTCCTTGCCGTCCGTCCCGGCCGTCCGTACCTCCTTCCCTCCCTTCAACGTCCGTCCCTGCACCACGTCTCTCGCGGCGATCGTGCGTGTCTTCTCCCCTCCCTCCCTGCTCCCTTATCTGCTTCAAAATCCGTCCCTCCCTCTCCCTTCCACATGCCGTGTTGCATTATCTCGGGTTGCTATGACAACTTCTGTATTCGGTTATTGCGATGACGTGCAATGACGTAAGCGTTACAGGCTTCAGATACACAGATGGACGCACGCACGGAGATTTCTGTGCGTTTATATTATTAATTTGTAACGCGCGCAAGGTCACACCGAAATGTGAATCTGAGGCGCGGATAGTCAGCCGCCAGGTGAAGATGCACTTAGATCTCCAAATCCTTGAAATCCAAGGAGAAATAGTAAGTTTTGAGTCGGTTTTTGAAGGAAGGAAGTGAATTTGAGCTACGAAGAGAGAGTGGTAGTCGATTCCATTCCTGTGGAGCAGAGGCGTGGAATGCACGAGAGCTTATAACTGTTCTGCATCGTGGCTCAGCTATTATAAGACCTGTACTTGATGATCGCAGGCAACGAGGAGGGATGTAAGGAGTTAGTAGTGCATGAATTCATTCATTCATTCATTACGAAGATTTATTTAGCGCCCCTTCAAGGTTACTACTCAGGAGCGCTCCCGACCACAGCACGGCTGAAAAGGACAGTTTTGAGGCAAGTATAGAAAGATTCAGAGTGGATTCTGGGATGCAAGCGCAGCGTCAAAGGAAGCCCGTTCCAGAGGGAGGGGCCAACCACTGAGAAGGCTCGATTATGCTTAGTAGGTGTGCGGGCAAAGGGACCATGAGCACGCCCTGCTCAGTAGAGCGGAGAGAGCGACGACCCGGAGCACCCAAGGTAGGGCAGCAGAGGTCACGTAGATAGGCAGGGGCTAGGCCGAGCAAGGACCGCCAGACCAAAGCGATGATCCGATACGAGATCCGAATATAGGTATGTGTGCTGGTGCTGAGGGCTTTCTAGGTCAAACAGGCTAATTTAAATTTTATTCTGTATTCAACAGGAAGCCAATGCAGCTCATGGAGTAGGACTGAGGAGCATGTTCGTAGTGGGACACGCATCACTACACGAGCTAGTATCCCCGTGCAAGGACCTTGCTAGCCCAAGATTTAAATTTCTGAATTAAGCCAGCATCGGGAAGCGAACCGCGATCCGAAGGCTCTCTATAATGGCACAGGGGCGCATGAAATGCAACATACGCAGCTGGTACCATTGTGGCTAGATGACGTCTTTGGCTTGTCGGAGAAATCCAGAAATGCCTTGCGAATGCTGTATTGTAGGACGCCATGTGCCGTATGACGTTATGAGAAATCAGAAATGGCAGCGTAATTTTGCAACGGTAGTCCAGTTCGAAATTTAAAATGTCCGTATATCATCGTTTAAAGTAATTTGCGAGCTGAACATAGTCGCGTTTACCACGTTTTTCCTGTAACAATGTTTTGTAAAAAATTTCGATTCGCTAAAGTGTTCCGTTTCGGAGGCTTTAGTGGGACAGCAAAGAAACAAACAAACATACAAATGGAAGGGCAAACTTTGATACTTAAAGTATTAGATTTTCAAAATAACAAAGCTTAATTAAGTGAACTGCAATAATGCACAACGTCAATGACAATTTGACTTTAAAACTATGCAATGTGTACTAGACTAATAGTCCTACTCATGGGCTTAGTCAGAAAACATTTTCGGAGGGCGTTTTAGGAGGGCGTTTTAGGTTCTCACTTGGAAATTGTCGTATTTTTCTACATTTTTAGTTTGTAAAAACAGTAATGCATTTATTTGGGGAGTTTGAACCCGTTTAACCACCCCCTAATACAACCATGGTCCTACTACTGTTCTACCAGAAAGTAATGAAGACAGTTACTAATGCAAACCATGATGCATCATGCAATGCAATGCTGTTCACTTGACTTGAGTATATAAATCAGTTACTCAAGATAATCCTTGCGGAAGAAAGTTGCGTACATGTAGTTGGTGATTTTGTAGTTAAATGTTTCAGTTAATAACTAAAGATTTTAGTGAAACTTTGGTTTTAAGTACTTTTAACTAAACTATTTTCTCTAGTTGAACTTCATCCTTAACTAAACAAATTTGAGTTCAACTAAAAGTTGTCAACTGTTTAGTAAACTGTTGCCCATCACTGGCCATTGATAAGTCACATTTAACACTTATGGCACTTTTCGATGTTTCTTCTGCGCTTGATATGGTCGATCATGCGATCCTGCTACAGCGTCTTCAACTGTCCTGTGGCCTATGTGGACTAGTGTGACCACTCCTTGGGATTTCTCCCAAGATCTTGGGATTTCTCTTACGATCTTGGGATTTTTTACGGTTCGACATGGGATCTGGGGATTTTACACAGCAATCTTGGGATTTTTCTAAGGTTTTTAGCATACTTTTCAACAGTGGTAGCGAATCAGATTAGAAAAAACTCGCTTGGTTAATATTATTGTTACTTGTAAACATTGTAATTGGTTAATTCAATGTTATACTTCGGTTTTTTCTTTACCAGATCTTCCCTGTGAATGTTTTTGAATAATTGTGATTGTTAAAACGCATTTCATATTTCATCACAACTTTTTTCTCTTGAGTGACTTGGGATTTTTTGGTACGCTTTTGGCCAATCATGGGATTTTTTCTGGCAAGAGCTTGGGATTTTAGAAAATGGAGAGTGGTCGCCCTGATGTGAACCCCTTTACCTGGTTCAAATCTTATGTCTCAGATCGTTCCCAGATTGTTGTCGTTGGTGATACCTGAATGGCCTGAGCTAGAGTCGAGTTCGGTGTCCCACATTGCTCAGTCCTCTGCCCCATCTTGAACCTATTTTATACAGCCGACATTCCTTCCTTGTTTACTTAACACCTAGCCACTGACCACCTCTATGCTGACGACGTCCAAACCTTTGTACACTGTTCTCCCGCTGAACAGATATCTCTGTTGTGAGATCGATTGACTCACTGTCACAATGTCACATGATCTCCACTTATGGATGTCATCTCTATAAACATGACCTTCCACTTCTGACCTCAATGTAAATGTATCCTGACTTCACAGTTCACATCCAGTCTCCGTGACTTGGGTGCCACCCTTGATAGCACCCTGTCGTTCTCCGAGCACCTCTTGCATTTAACGCACTCATGCTACTATCACCTGAGGCGCCTGAGAGCCATCAGAAGATCTGTTTCCTCTTCTGTCTTTGCAACCATTGTCAATGCTTTCATCAGCTGTCGCATTGACTACTGCAATTCACTACTTGCTGAGCTTTCCAAGGCACGCTTATCCTCCCTTCAGTCGGGTATGAACTTGGCAGCCAGGCTTATTGCTCTTCTCCCTTGCTACTACCACACTACTACCTACATGACTGATGTCCTACACTGGCTTCTTGTTGCCTCTCGCATTCAATACAAGGTACTTCTCTTAGTCTTAAGAACTCAACAGGGTCTGGCTCCTAAATATCTTTGCGACTTAATGCGCAATACTCAGTCTGCTGTCTCTTCCCGCCGTCTCCGTTCTGCGGATCTACTTAATCTCCTTGTTCTCCGGGCAAGGACGGCCGCTGCCCAACACCGTGCCTTTGCTATCGTGGGCCCTTCCATGTGGAATGACCTCCCTCCCACAATCCGTAGTAAGATTTTAGTCGGGGCCCCACCCTCATCCCTTCGCTGCTCGAAGACTTTCTCATTTACTCTGGACTGTTACGCTGAAAGCGCCTCTGAATAGCTAGTACTGTAAGAGGCTCTTTACGAATTCTCAGATCTAACGATACGATATGATATTTAATGTCTCCCCATGCATCTATGCGCAGTATCTCGGGAACACTGCGCCATCCCCGCTGGTCATAAGCAATATCACACATCCTCATCTCCGTAGAAAAGAGTGCACTGTAATGCCACTTTAAAAGCTATATGCGAACAGATTTATTTATATCACTCAATGACGATATCCTTTCGCACCCGCCAGGACGCGAGACACCCAGTTCGGTTGGACATGCCATCTAGGGACATAATTATGACAGCTACTTTCGCATTGTGGGATGAGTGAGCACTGAGCTGTCTGTCTGTCTCCCGAGCTTCAACTTGCCTCAACAACGATTCTGGTCTGCACTAAACATTATATCGGACGTGCGAGGATTGTTGAGCGTTCAAGCTTAACAAATGGCGACAAGGCTTCGTTTAGCTGTGGCACAGTGCAGACTATGGCGCACATTGTCAACGTCTGTCCGCAAACTCTTTAAATTTTGGACTATGGATCTTCATCTCGCTGATGACAACGCTGGTGGAAAGTGGCTGGGAACAAATAGTAAACGCTAGACGAAGACCTCACAAAAAGCGCTGTACACTTGACTATCTAGCCTTTCTAAACAAGTGCGTTCTAAGTCACAATTTTGGAATCGACAACTCGTAGTCTGCGATCTGAGTGGCCGAGTGGGTTGGTGCCCGCTCGTCACGCCGGCGCCCCGGGTTCGATTCCTGGTCGGTCGGTTTATCAGAGATTAATTTCTCGGATCTTTACTGCGGGTGGCTCGGTCGCATTATAAACGTGGAGTACAATACAACACACAATACAACACATCACAATACAACACATCACAATACAACTGGGGCGCGGTGGTTTCGAGTATGTTCGGTGCCTTGCAGCTGAAGGGTTGCGGGTTCGAATCCACCTCAAAGTCGCCGCGTAGGGACCCTGGGCAAGTCCTTCACTCGCAATTGCTCATGCGCTTCGGCGTGAAACTCCGATTCAGCGTTCGCGCAGTAGTCGGGAGCGCCTCTGAATGGGAAATCTGGTAGGGGCGCTATAACAAGTGTTCAAATACAATACAATACAATACAATACAATCTGGGCGTGATTGATTCTGGTCGACGAACTACACAAGGCTGCTACTAGCGGCTGTGTCACATGTGGTTCATTCGGCGCAATATGTCGTTTAGTGCCGCAGTCACTTTAAGCGTATTTTAATTCTTTGAATTTTCTGCAACAGGTTTATCAAACAATTCAGCGCTTCCAGCGGCTGCGACTGATGTGGTTTTAATCTTGGGCGTGTTACTTGGAGTCTCGTTTCTGATAATCGTTGCTCTGATTGTTGCGCTGTCGATTGTCTGCTCACGAACTTCGACATCTAAAGATCCAGGTAATTAAATCATCGATACAATACAATACAGTACAACTTCATTTGATATTGCATGCCACCCAAAGTCCAGAAGTGCCACGACCATATTTCAGAACATCGATGGCGCAGAGCAATTGTGAGTGAAGGACTTGCTAAAGGTCCCTACACGGTAACTACCTCGGGCGAGGTTCGAACCCGTACTCTCCGTGCTTAACAGGCCGAGCGCTCTAACCAATCTACCACTGTGCCATGTATTCTTTGTGAATGTACCCAACGACCTGCTTTCGACAAACAAAATGAAATACCTGGTCTTTCGCTAATCAGAAACGTCAAAGCCAGGTTAACCACGGCTTAGGAATGGGATTATAGGTATTATAAATCCAAAGAAATGTGAGTTATTGGGCTGCCATAAAGACATCAACAGTATATCTCAGGTGGATGGTTTTCTTGTCTCTAATATTTCAAATTTTATATGGTAAAACAAATTCATTTTTATTGAATAATATAAGTAAATACTGAGTGCAACAAAACTAGTAACAGTGAAAAGCAGGTCCAACTCTTTCATAATCGTTCATTCATATTCGTTTATTTAACATAAAACTGCCGACAAAACGCAACAGAATATGGAGTCTTTAGGGAGGCTATTTTTCATCTGGTAGACCTTTTGAATAGCATGCGTGATATGCGAATCTAATAATTGTTCTTAGTCAGTGACTACTAACTTTTCGCACAGCGTTCAGCACGCAACAATATAAATACTTATACGGTAGTAAAACTGTGAATTAATTCAGATTCGAATAAAAGCACTGCTAAAATATCAAACTTACTAATGGCAATCTAATTACCTCTCCTACAGTTGAAAATTATAAACAATGATGTAACGATTTGCAGTCTTAGATTAACCGTTGCACAAAACCAATTCAAAGAAACGGTGTGTGCGTAAAAATCTCTCTGCTAATTATTTTATTGTCATACTTTACCATGTGTTCACTTTTAACATCTGTTCTTAGATATCATTAACTATTATTAAATTTAACATGTTCAAAAGTGTCTAGTTCACAGAGTATCAACCAATGCCCAATAAAATCCAAGCCGCAATCAGCCTAAAATCCAGAAGGTCAGTTGACCGAGATAGAGTAACAGCCTGTGCTACTATAGAAATCGTCTTACTATTATTAGAATTATATTATTATTATTATTATTATTATTATTATTATTATTATTATTATTTATTATGAAAGGATAGTAGAAGATGATAAATTGAGGCAGCTGAAAGAAGTAACCTTAAAGTTGAGAACGAAATGGCATTAGACTGCGCCGGACAAATAGATTCGTAGAGAGAATTTTAACAATTTCTCCATCAACTGATAAATTTCGTTTACAAAGAACAGTTTTAGTTTCTAGTATAATCATTAATGTAACAGACTGGAGAATAAGGAGTGGCTTTAAAGTTAAATAAGCTTACTCCGATGGCCTCCATTTTACGCTCTATTATGCTAAAAGAGATTTTCGGCTGAAAGGAGAACAAAAACAATGATTAAAGTATACGAGTTCTACGCTCATTATATTGATGTATTAGTTCCGACTCTAGCTAAAAAGATAGAATTCTGAAATCTGCATTTCTTCTTAATTTAGCTTATAGTAGAAGGCATACTCAGACATGCCTACTAATTCGCTTCCCGAAGGTGACTTTTTTAAGAGATTAAATCTCGGGCTAGCAGTAGGCTGTCCGTATACTTCCCGGGGAACTTAAATGGCGTGGCGCCCATTCAAACGAGCAGCAATGATGAAGAATCTCATCTGATCAAATCATTGAAAATGAGCAGGGTCGAGACTTTACGGTCTCTATATGGCCTACATTTACATTTACATTGCCAAACCTTGTGTGAGAATTCACTTACATGTTGAATACTTGTATAGGCCTACTTATTCCTTTTCTGCACGTAACATTTGAATCGTAAACTCAAAATTTCAAAGGCTCTACTCTTAAGCTAAGCGATGCTTATTAGCTTATTAGCTAGCGCTGCGTCGAGTCAGAAGGGTTGTCCAGAGATGTCAGCTGAAGACCCGCGTCCTGTTTCCATGCAGACCACAGCTTTCGTTTTACAGGCCAGTTAAAAATAGGAATGATAAAACATAGAAAATCAGTTAACTTAAAGTATCTAACCATCGCATTTTATCTGTTGAATTTTATAGCCCATACTTGACGGTATTGGTTTTAATTTTGAATTTGAATCAAGAAGCTTGGGAAGTTGTTTTAATCTTGATTTTATGCGAATAGATTGCATGGCTGAAGAAGTTGAGACGCATAAAGACGCAGCTCCAACAGTTGACAGCAATGCAACATACGAGGACTTAGAGATGTCTGACGTCAATGGTTGTAACAAATATGAGTCAATTAGGAAAGGAAGTCACATATGAGGAAATAACGAAAACAGAGTTGATTCCAAAATTAGAGGCCATTTCACTCCAAATGAAACAATTACTAAAATATTACGCATTAAGAAGAATAAAACCGTTATGTTTCGCCAACTGTGTGATTTGTTTCAAGTGTAACTCATATACATTCTCCTGAGCATGTATTTACACGTCTAAACTGACTGGGACTTATAGTAAACTCCACTTCGTCTGCTTTAAGCCAGAGCGTCGTATCTACGATTTTTGGCAAAATGGAGATTTTTACAGAGATTGAATCGACTGACGTCAAAGAAGGTTCTGCCAGAAGGCCGTAGCTATAAGGCTTCATTTAAGACCAGTTGGTGCGAAGATACAACACAAAGTATGGGTCACATTTATGCCATAAGGATGTATACCCATGCGGTATTCCTGCCAGATGGTTGCATCTTGAAGAAGATACGTCCATCTGGCAATAAGTGAGTGCCAAATTTTTAAATTTATGCAAGCCAAAATGATCCATGTCTAAGATACGTCTCTATGGCATAAATGGAATATTTGTAGGCAAGTAAAATTAACGTGATACAATGCTAACTTACTTACTTTACACTTCATACAGCTTAAACCACTTACTTACTTGCGTATAAATTGCAGAGCGTAATATCATTTATGTTATTCTAAAGTTATTAGTTGCTTATACTATTTTGTAATGGTGAGTTTTATGATTTTACACCAGAATGTTGTATCTTCAAAAAAATTATTGTCTTGGCCTTCTATTATTTAATAATTTTGTTTGATTGTGCAGTATGACTGAATGTGTCTTTAGATATTGTTTGGCGGTGGCCCTGGTGCAAATTACACAGAATTCTTGACGTTGTTTATCATTTTATTTTCTCTTGCTAAAAGGGTGCATCTTGGACAAACTTTGACAAGATTCACCTAATTATCACGGTATGTGTAAACAATACAATGCATACTTTAATGCATTTTTAGAAGGATTGCTATTGTTCAGCATTTAGCTAGAAATAATTTTCATTGTTTCAATAAAAAATGATGAAATAAAAATTTTCAAAAATGATTATAGCAAAGTTTTCGTTTTCTTCGTTCATCTCAAAATATCAAAAAACCTAGTTACACCAGTCTGGCTTAAACCCAGCGACTTGTGGCAGAGTCTGAGATGGTCAAAGCGTGAAATTATATGCCTAACTAAAGCTGAATAGAACTTTGCAAACAGTGCAGAGCTCGTAGGCCATTTGTTTAAATAGTGATATTCCCTTGAGCAGTAAAAGTTTTATCGTCCACGTGACACTAGTTAACGGTCACTGAGGCAAGGTTTATGAACGCATTCTTTAAAATGAAAAATCGCGCCATACCAGTAATTTCTTTATATTATGCAATTTTTATATAGCGCCCCTTTCGGGTAATCTACTCAGGAGCGCTCTGGGTCCAACCACGGCTATTTAAGACGGTTCTTATATTAGAAATAAACATATTTGAGTGATCTATAGGAACTAGACGGAGCTCATTCAGGGAGCCCATTCCAGTACGTGGGGCCAGCGACCGAAAAAGGGCGTCGCTGTTGATACTGACAGTAGTCCGCGAGTGAGGGGCAAGGATTTCAGCTTGATCAGCCGCTCGGAAAGCACATCGACGCTGCACACCTGAGGTGGGACTACAAAGTTCCGCAGGTACAGCGGAGACTCAATGCAGCGACAAACCAATGCACAAACCCAATAGGTAATTCGCTGCAGGAATGTAAGCCAATAACTAAGTAACCTTACAGTCCGCATACACACTGAAGTGTCCATTGATTTGATGGCATGTACGACATAATGCTCGAGTCATCACAGACCCTGCATTACTTACATCACTCACACCACTACAAGGATGTGTCTATACTCTATAGGCACCCACAGTAATTACAACTTAATTGTTTCGCCGCGCATAGATAACATTCCACAATTGTTCTTGAATAATAGCAAAGTTGTTTAAAAGTAACAAAACAATAATCTGCTATAAAACCAAAGATAGTATTACAATTTAGGTAAACGTGTTTGCTGGATTGTTGTCCTTTACTACACATTGCATAATGTTAGTCGCCATTTTCATAACCATAACCATAAATTTGTTGGTCAAACGAACAAACAGATTAGTTCAACTGAAATACAGTGGAATATGTAGATAGAGGTTTATCATGGAACAACAGGGAAAGAAAACTCTAAAAGGACGAAGGTCCCGCTTAGCAAGGTCATCTCATCTTTGAGTGATATGCAGCGGCTGGTTTGTTTCAAACTTATATATGGGGGTCAGTATGACTTAACTAGTTAACTAGCATACCCCTTGATCGATCAAGTCGAAATCGACTTGACTCGGCCGACGATCGACTCGATCGATTTCGTCGACTAGTCGACTTCTCGATCGACTTGGTCGACTCGACTTTTGCCGACTTGGCCAAAATTGCTGACGACTGTAACAGTTGCATTCTTATATTCCAAAACCTATTTAGGCCTACTCATGAATTTCAAATGCACACTCTTCCTCAAACTGTCAAACTGTAATCGAACTGGTAAGGAAAATTTAAGGTATTAGGTATTATAATGATATCGTGTGTGGTTGAAATGTAAGTATAATCCTCGCAGTCTCCGTCGACTAGATCAGCTAGGCTACAAATACCCTACAGTACGGTACAGACATTAGTACCAAATAAGACGTCAGGACGCGCAGTGTCTAGCTTACAGTTATTTCAAGAAACTTGAAGCTACTCAAGGTTAATGAAGTTAATTGCAATAGTAGTCTGTAGTGCATACTGCGTAGGTTAAGGTTGGAGGCTTGGAGCCTCTTGGATGGTACTCGTTCTGTCACAGTTCAGCAGATGCATAATAGACAGCGAAAACAAAACTGCCGCACTTTTATAGGACAATTTTCACAACTACTATTCATTGTCCGAACGATATGAACGTGTTAGTCGTAAAATTCTACATAGTATCGTATTGTATCGTGTCTAATCATTTATAAGGCGCCTCTCGCAGCATAACCCTCCGCAGTATAACTCCTGTCCTCAAATCACTCCACTGCCTCAAAATTCCTGAACGAATAGAATACAAAATCATCTCACTCACGTACAACACACTTCAAACCTCCCAATCTCCGTCAGTTGTTCACGATCCAGCCACTTCGTCCAACATACCTCCTCCTCCCTAACACTGCTCCGCCCTTCAGTCACCTCATCACTAAAATTTTCAAATCGTTCCATAGCCATAGCTGTTCCACCTCTTTGGAACAAACTTCCGCCAGCACTACGACAAATATCTGACCCATCCTACGAAGTCACCAAAACACCACCTCTCGCTATCTCTCCACAAGTCTTTCAAGAAACTGAAAACACAGCTTTTCACAAATCCTATCCTGAATCCAACACTTCTCCCTGCCTACCTCGCCGTCTGAACACCAAACACCATCCACCAGCCGCCTGCCTGTCTGCCTGCCTGACTCGCTGGTTATTGACCCTTGCCTATCGATTTTGTTTTGCTTTGAGCACCTGTGAATAAGCTGGTTCCCGCGACTTCGCTTTTGTGGGCGCTGTAGAAGTTCCGAGTTTACGATTACGATTACGATTACAATTACGATAACTATTCAGAGGCGCTCTCAGTACGGAAGCCCCGGGGGAAAGGGAACGCCTTTAAAGAGCGAGAGACCGATAGGCAAAAACCAGTTATTAATATAATAATAATAATAAATATCTTTTCTTTAATTTAGCGCCTGACAAACGCACTGCGCTGTACATTTTACATGTTATGCAATCGAAACAATCTTAACTAGTTAACTACTAACAGAACAGACAGCTTGTAATACAACGGCGCTAATAGCAGCCTACAAAGCAAATCTGCCCTAACTGCCTTGCTTTTATGGTCAGTATTAGTCCTAAGTGAGGGGGAAGGTCATTCCAAATGGAGGGACCCACTATATAGCAAACGCCATATGTTGGGCCAGAGCAGTTTTAGTCCTAGGAACGAAGAGATCAAACCGATCTGAAGAGAGCATAGAGCGAGATGAGGATGAAAATAACAGCTTTCGTATAAAGTCGAGTCAAGTCGAGTAAACAACGATCCTGTCAAAACAAACGATTGATTCGATTTGCAAGTCGTTCAAGTCGACGATTTTTCGACCGACTCGAATGGATGAGTTACGATCGACTTGATCGACTTACTCGATAGATCACGGGGTATATTAACTATTATTGCATTGTATTGTATTGTATTTATTAATTTATATAGCGCCGCTCACAGCATTGGCCATTCAGTAGCGCTCCCAGTGCGAAAACCCTTAGAGAAGAAGGTTTTGAGGAACGCCTTTAAAGTAAGTAAGTAAGTAAGTATTTCCTTTATTGAGAAGCACTAGCAAACGCACAGCACTGTACATAGCAAGATTAATACATTCAAACAAATAAACAAAAATTTCTATATACAACCATAGAATTGAATGAGAGGCTTTATTGTACGGTGAGGAAGAAGAGCTAGAGCTAGTCATAGGGGAAAAGAAGGGTTTAAATAGCCAGATCTGAAGAGAAACATATCGTTTATTTGTATAGCATCCGGGCAAAGAAATTTCTGAGACAGGTTGTCGTATGGGAAGCTCGAGTTATGGGACCGTGGCCGCAGGAAACAACGATTGCTTGATCGGTGGCAACAATTTATGCAGACATGCAAGGTTGTTCAGAATACAGGCAAAGAGTTTAGTTCGCATTGCTGCAGAGACTCAAATGGGGAGAAGATGGAGGTAAGTACCCCTGGCGTACCAACCTTCGGATAATTCCCTCAAGGGCCTCCCTTTGCACTTCGCAAAGCCCCACCACACAGGCGAGCAATACAGCATCATACCAACGTAGTGGCACGTACATCAAATAAACTGCGAGATTGCACCTCAGGATCCGAAGTGCATAAAAGGACTGCCTTATTTATGGTCAGACGTTTAATGACTAGAGAACCCTCATTTCTGTAAGCTCAACACCAAGAATATTTAGCGTTTGCACTCTTGCGATACCTTTTAGAGGAGGGGGAACATACCGATGGTAAGGGAGAAAATTATCTCACAGGATAATGTAGGAAGAGAACTAAAGAATGGTAACACGTAGAGAGGAAGGAAGGGCATTCCATAGGGAGGGCCCAATAGTGGCCAAAGATCTAATTTGAGCCATAGTGGTCCTAACTTGTGGAACAAAAAGAGTATGCCTGACCAAGGAGCAGAGAGGTCGATGAGAAACCGAAGAGAGAGGAGAGCGAATGTGATTCCTGAGATATTTAGGAGCAATGACCAATTTGGACTTAAGGACTAGGACAAGAACTTTAAACTTAAGGACTAGGACAAGAACTTTATACTTAAGGACTATAGGACAAGAACTTTATACGTAAGGACTAGGACAAGAACTTTATACTTAAGGACTAGGATAAGAACTTTGTACATACATTAATCCGTTATCTGTGCTGTCAAGTTATCGCGCAATCTTCGTTAAAAAGGGACAAATGTTAGCCGAGCTTCGAGTGTCATCTTCAGTGTTATTTCTCTCGTCTGTTAGAGAATGTAGCAGAAGTCTTGTAGTAGAGTGCAGCTGCTTCAGAGCAGACTTTTCAGACTGCTGCAACTCTTAAATTCAGCCTTCATAAGAGTAGTAAGTATTTTATACGAAAAAAGAACGGCACACGCTGTCGGGGTTTTATAGACAGTGTTACAGTTTCCCTTCCTGGATGACAATGTCTTCTCCAGAACATTTCCAGTCCAAGCATCATTGAAGTTGTCACACAGGCAAACCAAACGTAGTTCGTGGTTTTGACCCCGGAACTCTTTAACTGGTCGGGTTGGGAAAGAACAAACTGATTCGTAAACAGGTTTTAGATATTCCGTAAACTGCTTAAACATTTACTCTTGACAGATGACAGCAGCAAATGGTGAAGAATTATGTCTGACATGTATGTAGCTGCATGTATCTGAGTGCGTTACTATCGACGGAATCAGTAACACCAAGTTTACTACATAACAAGCAGTTGTATAAATAATGTCAAAAGTGGACTCTATGGACTACTCTTCGACTACCTGCTTTCTTATCGTTGGCCATGTCAAAGTTTAAGGATCACAAATTGAAATCATATGACTTCAGGTGATATGACAGACATAGATTTTGCTCTATGTGCATACAGGTAATCAGTGTGTTATACATTAGGTTCATTAATCAGAATTGACCTAAGCTCTGTAACTGAGAGCGTTACTACATGTATAGACGTCTCTTTCTTTCTCACACTAAAGCACGCAGTCGATCTGAGAAGAAGACTTGATAGTGAACACGGTCGACACAATGAGATTATTTTGCATATTAGGAGGTTAGCCTTTTTAAATAATAATTATGTTCAGACTTAATTTCCTGATTAGGTAGCCGAAAAAGGTGTAATCTATTACAACGGTATATGTATGCGAACTATTAAATGAATCTAATGAGCCGTACTTCTTCCTTATTTATTAGTAAATTTGACTCTGCCGAACTCGGCTAACTGTGTTCGTCGACTTACACTAATGAATACGCAGAAACCTAGTGCTGATTTCCAATATCTACACATATGAGAGCGAAGATTAGAGTTATCCTCTTATTCAGTTTCCTCCACTTCATGTTTCAACCTCGGTCATCCAATCAATGGAACTGGAACCCTCTTCAGCCCGTTCTCTGTCAATCACCGACAGACTTAAGGCCGTTTAAACAGCCGGCATTTCTCCTCATTTGTTGTAGGCCTACACAACATTTCCATCCATTCCAAGCCAAAGGTCAGGATTAGCAGGTAAAAGTCCTTGAAATGTAGGCATTTTGTAACAGACGGCTTGGATAGGGCAGTCGGACTTATGAATTGCTTTGGTTGCTTTAACCGTTTCATTAAATGTTTCGAATATTTTAATAGTTTAACTAAGTTCTAATAAGACTACTAGAAATAGACTACTGGAAATGTAAGCGAGCGTTTATGTAACACGGCATTGCCTTAAAATAATCGTTGAACTCTAAACTGCTGTTTCTCGAAGACTTTGTCGTCAGAAATCGTATCTGAGAGGCGCTATATACAGTATACAAGAAGTAAAAACTTAAAGGATTTTAACTTTTTCTGTTGTATTCAAGACATATGATATTGTAACTGGCTCGTTTGCGATTTCCAGGAAAATCATATTTTGTATATTGGCGAATTTAAAACTATGAACCTTTATCATTGCGCTTGTTGAACCTTCTCTTTTGGTGTAGTCGTTTACTTGGTTTTATGAAACAAAAGTTTAATTTTCTTCAGTTGTCCTTCTTCTCTCTGTTGCCGAATCGAAAGGCGGAACATCTGACCTTGAGATTCCCTGTGAAGCACGTAATCTAACGGTTACGGTCGATGACTATTTGAGGCTTTACTTGGATGGCATTGAGATAACTGACCTTCCAAATGCCGACAGCTGGAGTCGACCGGACGTTGTCGACCTTCCTTGTACTACGGTATTATTAGCGATTCATGGTAGAAATTGGGTGCAAGGGGCGGGTATTCTCGCATCAACAGACGATGAATATGTTTTGACCAATTCCAATTCTTCTTGGAAATGTTCAAACGTCAGTAATCCTGGTTGGGAGCAAATTGATTTTGACGATTCCACTTGGAAGCCTGCCATTGCTTATGGTCGTAACGAGGAAAGTAGTTGGGCGTTCGTACCAGGAATTAGCACAAACGCTTTCTGGATCTGGCTCAGACCATGGATTTCGGATGACGAAGAGATGGATATGGATGTCTACTGCAGAAAGAGATTAGGTATAATCATTTTTATTGCATTTTATGATTCTGCCAATATTTTACCAATTTGAAAATAACTTAGTTACTTAGGCCTATATAACGCCATATGGTGAGTATGAGCACTTGTCGTTGTAAACAAGCTTTCTCAGAAAAATCTTTTGAAAAATCAAGAATTTGAAAAGACCAATGACAATTATCATGTAGAGTTTTGGTAAGCACGTTCACATGACAGCTCTCGACTTCTCCAAAGCTTTGAAACTATCAGATACGCGTGTCTTGTGAACTGGCCGAGCTGCTCATTCCGGACTGTGTGCATAACTGGATTGCGGTCTTTCTGACAGACAACTATAAACTAACAAAATACAATGGATCGGTCTCAGATGCCACTGACATCAACGCTGGCATAGACTATATGGCTCTGGTCTGGGCCCCTTGAACTTCAACAAGGACATTATTTTCTAAACTTAAAGCAGTCCATTCCCTAAACCGCATGGTAAAATACGCTGACGACACTTACCTGTTGGTACTAGCCATTATCAGGGCCCCGATAGCGCATTGGATAACATCTGGCGTAGAGAGCGAGAGGTACCGAGTTCGAGCACCGTAGGGCGGATATGCTTTGTAGGCTGCTATTAGCGCCGTTGTATTGCAGGCTGTCTGTTCTGTTAGTACATGTAGCTAAGATTTAAATTGCATAACATGTAAATGTACAGCGCAGTGCGTTTGTCAGGTGCTTAATAAAGAAAAGATTATTATTATTATTATTATTATTATTATTATTATTATTATTATTATTATTATTATTATTATTATTATTATTATTATTATTATTATTATTATTATTATTATTATTATTATTATTAACATTGACAAGATCAGGGAAGAACTGGATCACGTAATAGAGTGGGCCATGTGCTGCAATCTGAGTCTTAATCAAAGAAAAACTCAAGAGATGGTGGATCGCCGTCCGGTGTGGGGGTGCTAGAAGGCAGAAGTGCCGGGTCTTCTGCGGGTCCAGAACAAAATGACTCTGGGGATTGTCATGACTTATAACCTAGGTGTTGAAAAATCACGACGGGGCACGGCCTCAGAGCACCAAGTCTGCATGACGTGGTAAGAATAACCAGTGACAGTGGTCCGCTTATTATACATTTAAGTTACCCCGGCATGGTGGGGCTTTGCGGGGCAGCAGGAGCGTGGTACACTGCAGTCCTTGATAGACTGTTTGATCCGACTGCATTATCTTCCGGATGACAACCCTACCTTCGAACACATGCGTAGAATGGCGGACGGAAGTCTCTTTGCAGCTGTTCTGCTTGATGAGGGCCATGCGTTTAACTTACTTCTACCACCGCTGAGACGAAGACCTAATCCACGAGGACGAGACTGGACGATCGGATTATATCTAAGGTGGACAACCTAACGAGGAAAACGTTATTGACAAGGATGTTTTATATTGTTTAAATGTCATCTTAGCCGAAGTGCGGTATAAGCAGTTGGTCGTAATAAAGAATTTTATGCTTACTTACCTTCCAGTGAAACATATTTCGACAGATGTCGAAAAAAATTAATTTTTTTTCAAACTCATTTGATTACAGATCTTTCTAGAAGTTTCAGTTAGTGGTACTCCAGTATTTCCAACACTCCACGATAATTTTGTCACGCAATGATGATTTCGTTTTATGTGCAGTGCCATCATGCTTTTTCTTAGCTTGCTTACATTATAACCACACCAATAGGAACACTGCTCAACAATCATTCACTGAGATTTCATTTCTTAGGGTGATGTTACTCATATCCGCATTCCACTCGACAGTCTGTCAGGTGCTGTATGTGCAGTTGTTGTCCTCTGCCTTTGAGAAAGAACAGTCTTGGATGGGGATAAAAAGAACTCCTGCTTAACCGAACAATGACTGAGTTTCTGCTGTTTAGCACTCCATGGAAACTTTAAAAATTGGATTGACTTAAATCGTTGAAACTGGGTGACTCAGTTGTTAAGCGGTGACAGAACTTTATAAGGCGCATTTAAAAGTTATGTAAGAATTCAGCAGAGTATTCACTGTTGCATTGTACATATTTTATTCTTTCTAAATTAGTAAATGAGTTCATGGTACATATTTCGTTCTTTCTAAATGAGTCCATGAAGCATGTTGCCCACGCATCATCCTTCTTAACCCGCTATCCAGGAAATCCTTCAATGGCATCTTTTCTTCTCTTGAATTAATATTTTCATCTGCCTCTGAATGTGTATAATGACATTGTAATTGTAACTGAGCATTTATGTAGCGCCACTCAGGCATTCAGAGGCGCATTGGATCTATGATAATAACAGTTTCACTAAGTCTTGTTATTTTCGGATCCAAGCTATTGCACCAGCAGCCCTTGTACATTCGGAGTTACTGTCCCTGTATTGAGACAAAATTAACGAATCCTTGTTATCATTCAAATCATTCAAGTTGTTCGACTTGACAATTTTTAGTTAGAAATAGAAAGCAGTCTAGGTATTATTATGATTTTTCAAAGTCTTTGGTCTTGGTCTTGATGTTTAATGTCTTGGTCTTGTGACCAAAAGTCTTGGTCTTGAGGTTTCAGGTCTTGACAAGAAGACTGACTAAAGACTTCACGAATATTACTGTCATTTTCTGATCCTATCCGGTATGACGTAACCTATCTTCATTTGTGATTACATTATCTCTTCTGATCCATTGTTGTCTGACTAAAAACAAGTGGCTCGATTAAATCAGATTGGCGATGAAGATTTAAACGATGTTATACATTTAAATATACAAACATAACACGTATACATGATTTCTTTTACAGCTGTTAACGCTTGCGATTCCAACCCTTGTCTGAACGGTGGGACGTGTTACAGCGTTGGCGGCGACTCGTTCTCCTGCACTTGCCCGATATATGTGACCGGACTGATATGCGAATCACGTAAGTTCAGATCAGTTGACAAAACAAATTATTCAATTTTAGGCAAACTATAGACATGTTCGGTCGTGGTGTTTGGTGGGTTAATCTGGTCGATCTGGAAAAGTTTACAACCTATCGACAGTGTGATTCTCTGTACTGATTTTATTTTAGTTACAGTTACAGTTAATGGATTCTTATTTTATTTATAGTAACAGTTATAGCTAGTATTATTTGTTCGTTATGGTTATAGTTATAGTTACTCAATTTTTTATTTTAGGTACTACTTGTAGTTACAATAAGGCTACATGAAATTGCCTACTGTCGCAGGAGCTGTGCATATTAAGACGCGTTACACAATTTGAATAGAATAGTGATTCGCAAGGCTTTAAAGAAATGGTGCATTCAGCTTTAGTAATACATGTTACCTTGATGATAAATATTAATCAATTTTGATGATGAGGGGTAGCTATTTCAAAGTGACCTGTTACCCTGTTTTAAATTATTGTTTTCACATTAAAAATTAAAGAATAAATTACCCTTAAGATAATTGTTTAAGCTGTAACACACTAAATCTCTTAAATGTATTATTCCTCAGCCTCTTAGTATGAAATATTGCATCAGCAGCACGGCTATTTGACACACTTTATTAAATACGTGACAGATGGAAATATTTCTATATAATGACACCTAGAGTGGAAAGAAAAATCACCGAAAAATCACCCAAAAACATGAAAAAATAGCCATTTGCACAGTTGAGTCTGTTAATTTTATTGCATACTAATACCTCAACGAGTTTGATTGATAGAAACACCTGTTCACACTTTTAATAGTGAATGTTGTAACTGGTATAGCCAATGCAATCTGCAAAGCCGTTCTGACCGACGGAAAGAATTCTGCGTGGCTTTAGACTTCACTCGAAGTATGCTGTTATAAACATTCTATCGCGCAAAATATAGGGGATCACTTGCCACTTTGCTCTTCGCGCGTACGGACATGGGTCATATGTCAAGTCCGTTGCTCCCCTTAGTGTTAGTCCAAGTGATATTACGTTAAAAAGATGTAGAAACAGAGAGGTGTGCTATCTATCGTGTGATGCATCTCACATTTTTCATCACATAATCGCATACACCAGATAATATTTAAATTATTGAAAAGCTTAATCGTCCACCGAATCTCTTCCCTCAAGAGTATGAAGGGATGAAGTAATTGAGGAAGGAATTGCAAATGCCTTTTCTAAAATAATGTGATTAGAAATTATATAGCATCAGTTGTAGGCCTAAAAAGGACTACTAGTTTTACTATCACCCGTTAAAACCGACTACCCTTTTACATTCACCGGTTAAAACCGATTAACCACGTTTACTCTCACACGTTAAAACTGACTACCACTTTTACTATCAATTTAAATCGGCTACCATAATGAGCTGACCCTTTAAAACCGACAACATTTATGAGCGCGCATTTCATCCACTTATGAAATGAGTGCAAGGACAAGGTCACACGGTCTCACACCTATCACGTGACAGGGTCAAAGTGAGTGGGCTGGCATATCTCATTGACAGCTAGACAAACAAAGTTTTCAGTTTTTCAAAAGCTTGAAGTTTTCTAAAAGTTTGAAGTTTCAAAATGTTCTATTTATCAAGTTTCACAAAGATTATGAGTTTCTGAATTTCTAAGTTTTCAGTTTCGCAAGTTTTCAGTTTTACAAAGTTTTTATTTTTCAAAGTTTAAAGTTTATTAAGTTTTCAGTTTTTCAAATTTTAGGCTTTACAAGTTTCAAGCTTCTAAGTTTCTCAATTTATAAGTTTGCACAGTGATAAGTTTCTCAAGTTTTAGATTTCTCAGGGTTTAGGTTTCACAAGTTTTAGGTTTCGAAAGTTTTAATTTTCCAAAGTTTTAGGTTTCATAAGTTTTAGGTTTCTAGGTTTCTCAATTTCTAAGTTTCCCAAATTTTAGATTTCTAAAGTTTCGCAAATATTACGAGTTTGTAAGTTTCAACGATTTCTAGTTTCGCAAGATCTTGAGTTTCTCAAGTTTTCAGTTTAACGGGTGATACTGGAAGTGGTAGTCGGTTTAACGGGTGTTAGTAAAAGTGGCAGTCCATTTTGAAGGGTTGGTAGTAAAAGTGGTAATGCTTTTACTACTGGATTCCGTATGAAGGCTGATAGTTAGATCATGATCAGAATTTTTGGACGCCATAGCTCGATGACGGAGAACGACAAAAGGCGGAGTGGATCGCACCTATGCGCACAGAAGCCTCTCGTAGACGGTAGACGACGTCCATATAATATCCCTCGAGTCACTGAAGACGCGCAGGACAGACATTCGTAGAGCATTTCATTGTTGACGGTCGATGCCGTTCCTCTTACTCTTCTAGCTCTTTCTTTATCGAATCCAAGATTTCCCGGTTGCAAATGGCGTACATAGGTCTGTGAAAGTTAGGCCAGATCAGTCACAGGAGACAACAATAAATTATTACATGCAAACAAAAGATCCAAACGCAATGAAACACAATAATGGCAACAACAACAAAATCCGAAGCGTAGACAGACCAGAAACAACAGAAGCGCAAGCATGCATGAATTATCGAGCAAACGCCGAGTTTAGACGAATAATCAAACAAAAACAATCTATAAGTATGAGCGAACTTGTCCAAGAAATAGAATGAGGCACAACACGACCAAAACGTCAGCAGACATTTGGAAAATCCAAAACTGCATTTTGTCATCAATTAATAAATTATAAATATCTACGCCAATGATTGTTCTGCAGCTAATCGTGTATACTTAAAATAAAAGAACAGAAATATCCTGAAGTCATGAAGTCAACTTTTTGTTACACTATGAAAAGACTCATTTCTTTACGGTTGGGGACGGTGCTATGATACGCGCTAACCGTCTGGTAGATTCAAATTTGCGTCTAATAAAAGTTGTGGTGGAGGAAGAGGTGGAAAGAAGAGCAGGAAGTGGAGGAAGGGGCGGAGGAGGAGATGGAGAAATAGGTCTAGAAAAAGGCCGAGGAAGAGGTGGAGGTAGAGGTGGTGAAGGAGGAGGTGGAAGAAGAGGTGGAGGAAGTGGTGGAAGAGGACTTGGAGGGAAAAAATTCTTGAAGTCAACTTTTTTGTTATGCTGTTTAAAGACTCATTTCGTTTCGGTAGGTGGCGCTGCTGTTATGATACGCGCTAACCGTCGCGTAGATTAAAATTTGTGTGTAATGAAAGTTGGGATGAGCGATAGTCTATTGCTGTGCTATCCAACAAGGCATGCGGTCCACGGGCCGTGATTTTAAGTGGCCGTCCCGAGATCGCTAATACTGCACCATAGTTATTATTATTATTATTTATTGCAACAGGAAACAGAACAGATGACAGTACACATCATGACAGAAAACAGATCAGTCACTGCGCAACAGGAAGCCAGGAAAAAGCTAAAAGCTTATACCACCCTGACCCCTAGTACCTGGTTAACATTTCAGTCAACGTTTAGTGTTAGTAGGACGGGCAAGCATCTAGTATGCCTTTTGAACAGGTTTTTGTTTTGCATCCAGCGAACTACAATGAGGCGTATGCCTGTGGTACAACGTTGTCCTGGTCGGAGTACCCCGCGTCGAATGGCTTTACACGGCTTTGCTACTTCTGGACGAATGTGGAAGACACCGAAGGACGACACACTGAATGTCGTAACACTATCAACGGAATTCCACTGTACGGTGATTATACCGGTCTGATGGAGGCCGGCGGAAACTTCGGCTGCATTATTAGTCAGGCTTACCCAGATGACTTACCGGCAACGAGCCTGTTGTCGTGTGCGGATAATTACCAGCAGGATGTCTCGCTCGGTAACTTCACCGTATCCGACCGTATGATGGTCTGCATTCGCTATCCGTACGAGGGAGTACCAGGTAGAAAGTAACATTGATACATGGTAGAGACATCTGACATGTGACGTCTAGGGTTTAGATATAGAAATAATAGTGAAAAATTACTGTAGTTGCTAATTTTATGCTTTCTTCAAATACAACCAGTGACAAGTATATAGCATCTCACATCATATGCGAACATTTAAATAGCTATAATTATAATCAGACTGAAATGTGAAAATGAAAATGACAAATCATTTGCCACATAAACCAATGGAAATTAAAATAGCGTGTGGTACTTTATATTGCATCTATGAGCTCCTAAGCGTTATTGTGACTTCTGATTTTATCAATGTAATTAAACTTGGGACTACATACAAATAAAGCTATTCGTTGTTGAATTTCTTAGCCTTAACGTCGTCATTTTTATAAAGATTCATGAGCCACAAGAGATATTATTACGAGACAATGGTTGGGCTCGTTTTCTTCAATTCACGAAGCCGCTTGTAGGTGTAGACCTATATCCTAATTATGGCTTCATATGGCATAAAGCATTTTTGCCTTCTAAAACGGTTCTGTCTAGGACAACTCATTGAAATTATGACGAATAGATCCAAAGCATAAA
Organism: Aporrectodea caliginosa; assembly: GCA_020284085.1. NCBI lineage: Eukaryota > Metazoa > Annelida > Clitellata > Crassiclitellata > Lumbricidae > Aporrectodea > Aporrectodea caliginosa. The sequence goes on from JACEVL010000076.1 coordinate 1,783,280, forward strand.
AGGTATTCTACTCATCATATCTAAGCAATAATAGTCACAAAGTGACTATTATAAAGGAGCCTAACCCTCATCATGTATAAACAAAAGAAAAATAAATGTCATCCCATTAATAAATTTCAGAAAGTTAGTCAATACATCAGCGTTTCTAGGTCTATATAACATAATATTTCAATCTTTAGCATAAGTATTATTAGTTACAGAAAAGTTTTTATCAAGGGCACATCGCAAGTAAGTTACCAAAAGTCACTTTGATGTAGCAAAATCAAGTCGCTAGATGGCCGGATGTAACGCAATGTAATCCAACTCTAACTGCACCTATGTAGTATCTTAGTCACTGCCATTTTAAACTATCTCGCATTTCACCATATTATACAGACAATTTAATTAAAACCAATCACTAGATGGCGATATGATAGCCTAGCTTAAATTATCAAGCTTCTATTGATATAATGGATCGTCATTATCAGCTATTTGTAAACACCAACGTCCTAAATAAAAAACAATACCAACACAAACCAAACTCTAGTAAACCAATGTCAAAAAATATATAAATCGTGGTCACTATTATCCAAATAATATGGGATTAACCGGTAATCCCGTAGTTTAGGTTGTTAAATTATTTGAATGTCTTCAATGCCGCACTTGACGTTGGTAAGTAAGCACTCTACCGATGTCCATCATAACTATCATCAATCCCGCTTCCATTTCATGGATAATTATTTTTAATAAATCCAGCTTCCATTTAATGAAAAAAATGACTCAACTTCTATTTAACCAAAAAAATATTTTTCATCAATGGAACTTTTATTTAAGCAAAGAACTTTTCTCATGGGTCCAGATTCGACTTACAGAAACAATTATTTTCATTATTCCAGCTTCTATTGCATCAAAAACTTAGTTTCATCAATCCAGCTTCTATTTACGGTAAAAATTATATCCATCAATCCAACTTCTATTTAAAGATAGAAATGGTTTCATCAATCCCACTTCCAGTTATCGAAACAATTATTTTCCTCAATCCAGCTCCCATTTTAATTTTACGACATAAAATAATTTAGCAACCTAAACTACGGGTTTACCGGATTAACCTATGTAAACAGTACTATTTCCAAACGTCGCAACCAATATAAAGACAATTACTGCCGAAAATGTACCTCCAGTTCTATTGGGACTATCTATTCTCACACATGCATGTGTAACTAGAACTGCCCTTAAAATCAACTTTGTTGTTATTACATCAGAAATATACCTATATCTTGACAAGCTGCGTTTTATGTCTATTGGTAAAACATTAAAGCCAGTAAATTTTGTAGGTTTTCAAAATCTAATGTGTCTCTGTTTTGTTTTTTAGCCTTCTCAGTGTGACAAGGTGCTGGGAATTTAGTACTTATCAATGTTCTTTTTATACTCTTTCCATTTTTGTAGGCTAACATTGGCCTAGCCCCAAAGTGTTTATTTAGTTCAGGATTTTCAGAAATCAATTCGTCCCATAGTTTGTAAAGCGTTCTTTTTAATATATTTCTCTTATCATATCTATTTTCATATAAAATGACTAAGATAGGTCTATCTATTTTACTGGTCTTAATTTTGTATTCTAATAATGATTCTCTTTCTACTCGATTAAGTTTGGACAGTGCATTGCTAAGGATAGGTACTGGGTAATATCTAAGTTTAAAGGTATTAGTCATTTTGATGACTTGAGTATGTGGGTCTAATGGGTCCGATATTATTCTTTTAAGTCTCAAAAATTGGCTAAATGGGATTGCATTTTTTTGTATACGGCGGGTGGTTACTAGTGAAGTTCAAATATAATTTTTTTTCAGTAGGCTTTGTATATAATGAAGTTTGTAGGCCATTCGCAGTTTTTATGACTTTTACATCAAGAAAAGGTATTTCTTTAGTAGACTGGTTAAGGGTAAATTTAATATTCGCGTGGAAATTATTTAGCACATTAAAATAAGTGTTTAGTTCTTCCAAAGTATTATTCCAGATCCCATCTAGCGACTTGATTTTGCTACATCAAAGTGACTTTTGGTAACTTACTTGCGATGTGCCCTTGATAAAAACTTTTCTGTAACTAATAATACTTATGCTAAAGATTGAAATATTACACTGGTCTACAGCAAATTTGGTGTCTAAGTTTTTTCAGCTGATTTAGGACAATTTTCATGTGCTGAATCGAAAAATCACATTGGTTTTGTTTAGTGAGGTCAATTTTTTTATATAGCGCCACATGAACTGTTTACGTGTCTATGCTTGCCATCGATATAATAGTAAGTGAGATATCTATGCGTTTTTAACTCTAGATTCTAGTTGGTTCTTTCATTTATTCAATTGTTGTTGCAGTGAAAAGATGGCTTCAGGTAGAAGATCTTGTAAAAATAACCCCTATGTATTTTGCTACATCTGTGGTGAATACACCCTTATTGCCAACAGGAACCCGGTCACCAACTTTGTAAAGCGTGCTTATCATTCTTATTTCGGTATGAAGCTGGGTGATCAAGATAAACTTTGGGCACCTCACATGATATGCAAGACCTGCATAGAGCATCTTCGTCAGTGGACCAAAGGAACAAGGAGTTCTTTGAAATTTGGAATCCCTATGGTTTGGAGGGAACCTTCCAACCATGCAACTGACTGTTACTTCTGTGCCATTGATGTAACTGGAATAAACAAGAAAAACCGGAGCTGCCTCAAATATCCTGATCTGGAATCAGCACGTCGTCCTATGCCCCACTGCGATGAGATTCCAGTGCCTGTATTTCATGATCTTCCCGACATGAGCGACGAAGAATTATCCTCCTCTTCCAGTGTTGAAGAAGATGAAGGAGAAGAATTTGTTCCTGACGATGACGCTCCACATCCGTTCTCTCAACATGAGCTTAATGACCTTGTTCGTGATCTCAGCTTGTCAAAATCGAATGCTGAGCTGTTGGCATCGAGACTGAAGGACAAAAACCTCCTCTCTCATAGTGCTCGCATCACATTCTACCGAAGCAGGCATGAAGAGTACCTCCCGTTTTTCACTAAAGATAATGACCTGGTGTACTGCACTGATATTGCACAGCTCCTGCATAAACTAGGGGTAACACAGTACAAAACCGAAGAGTGGAGACTATTTATTGACAGCAGTAAGCGATCACTGAAATGTGTTCTATTGCATAATGGCAACCAGTTTGCCTCTGTGCCCATCGCACACTCAACAAAACTCAAAGAGAAGTATGAGGCGGTGAAGTACGTTCTGGAGAAAATTCGTTATGATCAGCATGAGTGGCTGATTTGTGTCGATTTGAAAATGGTTAACTTTTTGTTGGGACAACAGTCTGGATTTACAAAGTTCCCATGTTTTCTCTGTTTGTGGGACAGTAGGGATCGAGCACAACATTACATAAAGAAGGAGTGGCCTATACGGGAAGAATTACTGCCCTGCCGTGCAAGGAACATCATCAACGAGCCACTGGTGAACAGAGACAGGATCTTATTCCCACCGCTGCATATTAAGCTCGGCTTGATCAAGCAATTCACCAGAGCTCTGGACAAGGATGGGGACTGCTTTGCATACATGTGCCAAGCTTTTCCAGGTTTAACTATTGAAAAGTTGAAAGCTGGGATTTTTGACGGTCCTCAAATTCGACAGCTCATGAGAGATCCAGAGTTTGAGAGCTCAATGAAATCAGTGGAGATTAAAGCGTGGAAGGCTTTTGTTCAGGTTGTCAACAACTTCCTTGGCAACAACAAGGCCAGGAACTATGAAGAACTTGTTACCAAGATGCTGACTGCTTTTAGAAACCTTGGATGCAACATGAGCATCAAAATGCACTACCTGTTCTCCCATTTGAGTTGGTTTCCTGAGAATCTTGGATCAATGAGTGACGAACAGGGGGAGAGGTTCCATCAAGACCTGAAAGAGATGGAGACAAGGTATCAGGGGCGTTGGGATGCAGTAATGATGGCAGATTACTGCTGGACCTTGAAAAGAGACGTCCCTGCTGCTAATTTTTCAAGGAGTTCCAAGAAACTCAAGTTCAAGCCATGAATTTGTAACAATGATGCTGAGAAACATCAGTTTCTGTAACTTTTTGATATAATATGTTAAGAAATACAAAGTTCTTGTTGAAATCAGATGTCTGATTTCCGACTTTCTAATGATTTCTTTAAAATCGAGTTAGCAGAAAAACATGACCTGATACAGAAAAATGAGTGTCATTCTTGGATTCAGCATTGCCAAATTGCTATAAATCAGTTGAAAAATCTTAGACACCAGACCAAATTAGGCTCCTTTATAATAGTCACTTTGTGACTATTATTGCTTAACTAAGGGTTAGGCTCCTTTATAATAGTCACTTTGTGACTATTATTGCTTAGTCACTTTCGCTGCACTTTATGCCACTGATCTTTTTCCGCGTAAATGATGTAGTCTTTGTCACAGAGGCATTCCGTTACACACTCACCCGTCATTCACCATCTCGCATCTATCTTTTCTTCGTACCCGTCATTGCAAGTCGTATAGGAACGTCCACTCTCTGGGTTTCATCTTCTGCCCTTTTCTGTTTCGTGCTATTTTTGTCTTTGTTATATTTCTGACGAAGCGAATGACTGAGCCCTCTGATACAAAAATTAGTCTATCGTGTAAGATTGCTATGATGTGCAACTGAACATGTAACGCGTTTTATAGCTGTTTGCTTAACCTCTTGTGTGTGCGAATTGCATTCACATTTTTGGGTCCAAATTAAATATGAACCACTTAGCAGTTGAATGCGTATAGACAGGTTAACAATTGCTAGTTGAACTACTTTTCAAGTAGCTAAGAAAAGATAACTGATTTTTGAGAAGCTATTATAACTATTTAAACTAAAAAATCTCAAGTTGAAGTTCAGTGTTCTGATAACTTGCAGCAAAAGGTACTTCACTTGCAAAACTAAAACTCTTCTCCAGTACGCTCTTTTAAATCAAATCAAATCAATTTATTGCAACCTAAAAGCATAACGGCAATGTATATCTTATTGCAACCCAAAAAACATAACATAATCTTTCCCTACTTTTGAGGAACTCTGTAAAAAAAGCCGACCAGGACCTTTTTAGAAATATCTTAAATAATCCTGGACATATCCTTCATTACCTACTACCCCCTGTCCTATATACTGGTCACGATCTGCGCCCACGCTCACATAACCGTGTTCTTTCTAGATTTGACTCCCTCACCAGGCGCGGTTTCCTGGCTAGGATGTTGTACAGCTAGGCCATAGTGTTTTTTAGTTTACTATTTAGGCCTACTAACTTTTCCGCTACTATTTGATTAACTTTGTATAACTTTGTATGTACAGCGCCGTACGTTTGCCAGTGTTTAATAAAGAACACACTTACTTACTTACTTACTTACTTACTTACTTACTTACTTACTTAAATTCAGCATTGGCCTGTAAAAGAAAGAGAGATATATGGTATAGCTATGTTACAGTATGTCTTTTCTCAAGAAAGAATGCACAGCGTTGGGTCTAATTAAATCATTGCATAAGAAGTAAAACTTAACTATAATCTTAACTAAGAACTTAGCTAAATGCGGCTTTGTGCCATTCACGGTAATGTGTAGATGCTATACAGATAAAAGAAGGTATGTACTTTTTTTAAAGATGAACAAATTATTAGACATGCGTATATTGGAAGGGATTGCATTCCATGTCTGTGTCCCCTGAGACTTGTCTGTATGGAGCCGAGCGTTGGAATGAACCTTAACAGAACGGTAAGTGGAGGCATTTCTCTCTCTTTGGGCAATATTGCTTGATAGGTGGCAACTTTGGTTATGGAAAATTCTTCTGGCTATGAATGAATAAAGTGATAATAAGAGTTGCTATAAAAGTGCTCTAAAAAGTAATTAACTACTCTTTTTCACAACTTATATTAGCTGTGACTTATGATTAATGAGAAGTGTTATTTACTAATTCAATCTAGCTTTGTTTTAATTTAGTTTATGCGATTTTAGTATATTTGACAGGCAGCTTACTGTTTCAATTACTCAGTTCTCTTCTTCGATTATGACCAAGACTTGCTATAAAAATGTTTTACAATGTAATAAACTACCGGTGCTCTATTAACAGCTAATTACGAACTGCTGATTAAGCTGCTTCAAAGTACTTAAAGTGCTTATCAAAGTACTTATCAGTTTAAGTAAAAGTACAAAGTAGGCCTACTAACTAAACTAAAAGTTATAAAACGTAAAAAGTTCAAAAAGTTATAAAAGATATAAAACGTTGGTTAACACTTTGCGCTAGCTGCTCATCATAGCAATCGTACTTTTACTAAAAGTACAAAGTACTTAAAGTACTTACAAAGTATATATCAGTTTAAATGCTTCTAGAGTACTTTTTGCCTATTATTTTTGCTTGTTCGTCCTTCCACTACTCGGTGTTTCCAAAACGTTCTGTCTCTCTCTCTTTGCCGTTTCTCTTCAAAACTTTGATTTAAAACTTCAAACTGTACTCTCTCTCTCTCTCTCTCTCTCTCTCTCTCTCTCTCTCTCTCTCTCTCTCTCTCTCTCTCTCTCTCTCTCTCTCTCTCTCTCTCTCTCTCTCTCTCTCTCTCTCTCTCTCTCTCTCTCTCTCTCTCTCTCTCTCTCTCTCTCTCTCTCTCTCTCTCTCTCTCTCTCTCTCTCTCTATCTGATTACCACCGAACATATACATTTGCTTAATTAATTAAATAAATTACCTATATCTGCATTTTGTATACCTGTGTTTCTATCAGTCACTAAAGGATACACAAAGTAATTGTGACTGTTAAAGAAAATGTACATAGCGCCACTTTCAGAGAAACTGATCGGTTGCTCTCCCGACTAAGCACAATGAAAATACGATCGAAAAGAATTGTCGTCAAGCGCTTGAGGAGAAGCGACGGTGTCGTGATACATTCGCCGCGCTGGGGTAGTGCCTCTGAGTAGTCCATTGTATAGGAATTACAAAGTCTCACAATGCATGAATGAATAAATGAATACATACACACATGCATACATACATACACTTATCCTGTTACAGTCATGTAAAAAGATACCAACGTCATATTTAGATTTAATTATGCATATTGGTATATTCTAATCGTATTCTCTTGGCCTACTTGATTGTGTCAAGAAGGATGGCTTTCTCCGGTCGAGTCTGGGATCCTTGGAACGTGTACGGCTGTACGACATCTACATCCGAAAAAATTACTTTTCGGTGGAGGAGAAGCGACGCGGATCTTTAAAATAACCTCGACCGTTGGTCATTGATGGCAACTCAATCTACCAACAGATTGTACGCGAAGAATCCCTAGATTTCTTGTGATGTTAATTTTTTAGCTATATCAAACTGTTAACGATAAGTGATCGGAAGTTGATCAACTACGCTTTTTTTGCCAAGCTAGGGTGATTTTGTGCTATTCATTTATCAGCCGTTACTGCATTCCACCGGGTCCCAATCTAATCCAATCTAATGACCTTTTGAATTTATATTTCATGTGTTTTGCGTTTGAGGCCAAAAATTTTTTCAAAGAGCGGGCGAATGTACGGGTTGGCCTATAAGCTGCATTCCGATCTTGTCGTTATAATTGCCTTGCCTCTTCAGAGGAATGCAGGCCTGCAGTAAGGAGGGATGTGTGTGTATAGTTCGTAATATATGCACATGTGAAGGTACGCAGTGGGGGTTCGTTTACGATTAGGCTAAATGAATCAAAGCATTGCACTGAGATATACGGGAGAGAAAGAGAGAGAGAGAGTGAGAGAGAGAGAGAGAGAGAGAGAGAAGAAAGAGAGAGAGAGAGAAAGAGAGAGAGAGAGACAGAGAGAGAGAGAGAGAGAGAGAGGGGTGGAGGAAAAAGAAGAAAGGAGAGAGGTGGGGGGAGAGACAGACAGACAGGACAGACAGAGAGTTTTTAGATGATTTTCTGCTGGTCACGTGTCTTCCAACTAAGATGGGACTTCTGTCCCGTTTGTCAGCCGGTACATAAGGAACTTGGGTTATAGAATAAATGGGTATAGAATAATCAATGACAATTAGCTCTACCTGTTGACTGAGTGACAGATAACATTAGGCCTAGCAGAAAACTGGCTGAACTGCCTATTATTATAGCTGCTCAAACTCAACTGGACCTAATTGTGAAATAATGGCTAAGACAACAGCTTAAGTACTGAAATTGAAGAAAAAGACGGTTTACCCTTAAGCAATTTCTGTAATTATTTGAATACATAAATATTAAAAATCTGTTCTTTCAGTTGAGGTCTATAAGAAACCTTATGCTTTATGCGCTTAGGAAAGCTCATCAGTTGATTCCCGGATGACCATTTGTTGGACTTTACGACACGCATTGAGAAAACTCTGTGATGAAAATTAGAAACACTTCGAGAGCAGAAAATTTAATGTGTTAAATTTCATCAATTTCAGCCTCGTTTATGCTGTTTCTATGTAAAATTACTTTCATGCTGCTAAAGACCAGTTAATCCAGTTTGGATGTACATAAGAAGCTGTTTCTATTAACAGCAAATGGGTCAAAAACAGCTCGGACTATGGTGCAAGTGCCTTTAAATTCTTTAACCGTTTGTCAGACTGTTTTTGTAGTTCAGGAAAATTTTCCTCTATATTCCTACTGAGCTGCATATTTTATTTTTTGGGGAGACCGAAGCCCGAAGGTGTTCAAAATTAACAAAGTTTGACAACTAATTTATTTCTATTTCTTAATAACTCAGATTTGCTGCATGGCCTAAAAACTCGAATTTGGTTACAACATTATTTTGTATTATTATTTTGTGTTCAGTAAATTCAAGTAAAGGGTTTCAAGTGCACCTATGTAGATCACAACGGCAATATTTATATCCTACTCTAATATAATCCGGATTGAGAGTTTAATAGTCTTAAGTTCTTTATAAGTATGTAAGTAAGTAAACATGCAAGTTTAGTCTTTAACAAACCAAATTCCAAAGGCACATTGGAACATTGGTTATATGAAAGCTATGATAAAATATCGAAATAATAAAAATGATAATAATAGATTATAAATTGATATAAGTTTGATTATCAAGATTGTCAGCCGTACAGCATCCAAGTAATAAAACCATTCCTGGTGAGGGGTAAGAGCGGGGAATAATCCGGTTGTGCGAGCGAGGTCGAAGGGACTATCCAGTTTCACGGATAGGGAAGCAATCCGTGACGAACGTGTCCATGATCCTCAATGTCGCAGGAAATAGCATAGCCTGATTTTGCACAAAAGCTCTTCAATGGCGGGAGTAGGCCTACAGATAGGTAAATAGCCCTGGCGTATAAGTTTATTCATCAGTGCAGTCATGCGTCTTATAATGACACGTAAAAGCGTCAAACACAATCAGTTAAACCTTTCTAAAGCAATTACCCACAACCTAGCTACGCTCTGTTCCGCTACCCAGGGTCATTTAGAAGCGGAAGAATACATGTGTCAAACCTAGGTGAGCATCGGTACTAAAACTATTTCGCCATTATAACGCTGAATCTTTTTCTTACAAACATCTAAGAAAACAATACAAGTATTGAAATATTAATTAGTTTACTATAAATCTTGAAAAATAGAAAATAATTTACAAACGTCACGGACCTAAAAATCGTGCCACAGGTTAATACCACTGCTATATCTGACTTTGAACCTATGGCGTGTAGACATAGTAAGTAAGTAACCATTCAACCAACTGCTACCCTCACTTTGGTGTACATCAAAAGTTTAAGAAATCGTGAATGAATCATTCTTATTATAATAAATCATCCTGGTTATAAATGTTTCCGTGCTAAGGCATCTGCTGCTTGGATTATCCTATTGTGTGCGCGAGGTCGCCTGGCATAGCTTGTCAGTTTTACGGGAGGTAACAGTTCGTACAGAACATGCGCTTCGTCATTAATGACGCTTGAGAGCAAATAATTCAAAGCGTTCGTTGTAATATCTATTTGGAGCATTTCAGGTACTTATACGCTTAGCCATGCATCATGGGTTTACTGAATTTCTGACAAAGTAGCACAGGCCTCTTCTGCAGATATGATCTCAACGCAAAAGAATACGCCCATTATTCTAATCTTTGTCAATATAACTGCAGATTAAGTCCAACATGACATAATTGTTTACCTTAATAGGCTACTTTTTTAAAGATGTGGCGTGAGGAAACCCAACACAAGACTTGCTGCTTTGTGACCTCGGCGTCGTTTTCAATATATATATATAAATATAGACGCCACTTAAGTACATAATGGTTAAGTGCATAATTCACTCATGTACATAGAGGCAGGTCGTACCGTTTTAATGAGCTGAATAATTTCAATGGGAGACAGCGCAGGGTATGTGCATAATATTATGTACAATTCGATGATTTCAGACCCGTTGCTCTGTCTGTGTCAACGTCATTTATTTGCATAGGCAGCTCATAATATTATGGCCTCTATAGACAAACGACTCTGGCTATAAACCGGTCGTCTGTCCTAGCTGCAGCGCTATGGTCCGTACCAGCAGGTGACGTAACTGAATGATTGCTGAAAGCATTATAGTATCTAGGCTCCATATCTATTACTAAATACCTGCACATTTAGCTAATTTTACGCAGCACATGTGAAATTCTCTTATGTGCAATAAGTCAGTTAAAATGCATAGGTTCAAAGCAGTCCCGAGACAATGCACTTGAGTGGCGGCGACTGTTTATGTATAATCTATTGTTATTCGATAGTGCATAGGTATGAAATACTATCAACCAGTTTAGGTCAAAACTGTAAGTTTAATTAAATATAATTATAAGGCGGACGAAGACTACAAACGTCAGCCAAAGCAACAAGCCTCACTGAGACAACCGTTGAAAAACGACCACAAGTCAACCACAAACGGAGAGAAACACTTCGATCAAAAACGGTCTCACATGACACTAAAAGAGTAACACAATCCAAGATTATTTCAAGGTCAAAGGTCAAAATCAAGGTAAAATGACCATAACTCGGAACCAACCAAATAAAACGACATTTGGTTGAGTTACGGCCATATTTACTTGATTTTGAATTTACGCAGCCAATGTAGTTACCAATGTAGCTAGATGACGTCTTTCACTTGTCGAAGAAGTCCCGAAATGCCTTGCGAATTTGTGTTGTATGACGTTATGAGATTCAGAAATGGCGACACATTGCAACGGTAATCACCATTTCGAAATTCAAAATGTCCACATATCGGCAGTTAAAGTAAATTGCGAGCTGAAAATAGTCGCGTTTACCTACAGATTCGTACAAGAAGGTTTTGCCAAAAAATATCGCTAGAGCGTTCCCTTCGCGAGCCTTTGTTGGGACCCCGGAAGAACAAACTCTCAGAATTATGTATTAGATCTATGTCTTCTGGACTGTAGGTAGCTCTTATCGGCCCGAGTAAATAGGTAAAAGAATAACTCAAATAGAACAATATTTTGCTGAGTTATGGCGACTTCCTCTGATTTTTCGCATAAATTGACCTTTTGTTCTTAAAATAACCTTTGCCCGTTTTTAGTTATATAGCCATGTTTCTTTCCAAAGGTATGCCCTTTATCAAGAGGAGAAACAAAAGAAAGAATTAACTAATTTCAACAATTATTAGTCAAAATCTGATCATTTTCTATTTTTGTAAGATTTCGTATGTTTTGACCTTGAAATGACCTTGAATGACCCTGAATTTCTGTATTTTACCTGGATGTAGCTGTCATCGAAACAAATAAGAGGCAGAAACATTGTCCAGATCAGACTCTTCGTTCATTTCTGTGATAAAAAGAGTAAATCGACAATAGACCCAAGTTCCAAGACCGAGCATAAGCGCCTTCAGTTTGGGAATTTAAGTAGGGTATGATTGGGGGCTTTGAGAGACCCCAGAATAACATTTTAAAATTCTGTAAAACAAATTATAGATAATATATGAATAGAATAATGAGGAAAATAAAGAATGCGTGGTTTCTGCAATGTGTCATTTTTCTGGACACCCGACAGTACATGCATGTTAAGCATTGAATCCACGTTTCTTGTAAAACTCTCTGCAATAAATACAATCTGGTATTACTCTCCGCTCTGGATTTCTTTTCGTTTTGCTTTCTGCAGCTCCGAGCAAATGTGAAGAAGGACAGCCTGTCGTTTTCTGACGTGCCCTTTTAAAAGTTTGTATAACTTTAAATTGTTATTATCATTCTCTTGTAGATTAAGTTTCTTCACGAGCGATTTCTTAATATATTGCTTCTTATCCTCTAGCAGGGTTGTCAGGTCGTCGCGAAAAGCGCGAGTTGGGCTACTTTTCAATGCGCTCGAGACTGAAAATTTCGTCCTCGCGACCTCGCTACTTTTGAATTGTCCTGCTGTCGCGACGGCGACATTATGAATTCTCATAAATTGACCGTATTAGGCTACTAGGTCGCTCTTACTAGCTCCTATAATCCTTAAGCGGTGTTGCTTAGGCTACTAGGTCGCTCTTACTAGCTCCTATAATCCTTAAGCGGTGTTGCTTAGTAATAAATGCATGATTTTACGTCAATGGTTTCGTCACGTGTCTTGGCGAAACCAATTAAGTACTGTATGTATATTGAAGTGCGTAGCAAAAATTTATTAAATGTTTTTATTTAGCTGCTCAGCTCGCGACTTTTGGGCTACTTTTTTACTTGGCTTCGCGACCAAGCACCTCCGAAATATGGCAATTTTGTTCGCGTACTCGTTAGGTCGCACGAGATTTGCGCTTTGCGATTGCCGACTGCTTCGCGATATGTGTCCGGTCCAGCACTGACACAATGACTATTGGTTCACTCTAGCTACAACAAAGCTGAAGACTCGAATCTAGTTTTCAAGGTATAATTCTCGACAAAAACAATAAATCAAAACGATACATTACCCAACCGTTGAACGACGGTGGAAGAAAGGTTCGTTTTCAATACGAAGAACGACCAACTAACAAGAAGTCTGTAACTCAGCAACGGGCTGACGAACATCAGAAACGGAAGCACCGTAAGAAGACTTGAAAATGGCACAAGTCACGAACTAACTTGACTACCATGCAACCCAGAGAAATCTCAGACAACCCGACTAGCGCGAAGGCTGAGTATCGGAGATTCTCTAACCGCCCCTTTTCGTACCTCCTTATATAGCCTACTCCCCTCGGCTAAGGAACTACTCAAGGGTAACGAATGCCCATCCCAGGACCGGTTAGGACTCAGACATGAGACCCTAACATACCCCCGGACCACAAACAAGGCAGAAACCAGAAGGGTTTCTGACTTAACTAACATGCAAACCATGCACATTAAAAGAAATATCACAATCAAAATATAAACGAAATACACAATAAATTCACTATATACAACAAAACATTTACTCTATACAGCTTACGACGTTCACTCACGTCGCCCCTAAGCATGACTACTCATTTATAACCAAAGATGGACGACTCAACAAGTCTGGAAGCAAATTGTCTCTCCCAGGACGATGTCGAATGTCCAAAGCATATTTTTGGAGTTCCAAACTCCATCGAAGTAATTTATCATTCGAATTAGCCATCGAATTAATAAATGTAAGTGGACTGTGATCAGTAAAGACCACCACAGGCGCAGAACCGAAGTATACGGCAAACGTCCGTACAGCCATGACCAAAGCCAGAGCCTCTTTCTCCACCGTTGAGTAGCGGACCTCGTGCTTCCGGAGCTTCCGGCTGTAGTAGCACACAGGATGCTCGATATCCTCGTGGATCTGGAACAGACACGCTCCAATACACACCTGCGAAGCATCAACAGCAACAAAAAACGGTCTGTTATAATCAGGTGGTTTAAGAATTGGTTTGGACGCCAATCTCGACTTCAAATCCACAAAAGCCCTTTCTGCTTTATCAGACCACACAAATTTATTCCCTTTCTTCAAAATTTCAGTGAAAGGCTCAGTTAACTCTGCAAAATGTGGCAAATATTTGCGATAGTAGCTTGCCAACCCATGCAAAGACTGTAATTGCTTCTTATTTGTAGGAGTTGGGAAATTCAGCATCACTTCCACCTTCTGTGAACGTGGTGACACTATTCCTCGCCCCACATGATGACCCAAAAAATCCACCTCAGCGTTAGCAAAAATGCACTTTTTTACATTTAATGTTAACTTAGCATTCTCCACACGTTGTAAGACCTGTCGTAAATGATCCATATGACTAGACCATGCCATACTGAAAATTATGACATCATCCAAATACGCATCACAAAAAGACTCCAACCCTGCAAAAACCTTCTTAACTAACCTACTAAACGAACTAGGTGCATTGCGAAGACCAAATGCCATGTATTTCCATTGGAAATGTCCATTAGGCGTTACAAAAGCTGTTACCTCCCTTGCCGATGGCGCTACAGGAATTTGCCAGTAACCTTTTGTCATATCCAATTTCGTAAGAAATTTTGCCTGCCCAACTTTATTTATGAGAGTTTCCACTCGAGGCATCGGAAACGGATCAGGAACAGTAACTGCATTCAGTTTCCTGAAATCAGTACACAGTCTTAGTGTACCATCTGGTTTTGGAACCAAAACTATTGGCGCCGCCCACGGACTTTCAGACTCTTCAATAATCCCCTCTTGCAACAACTCCTCTATTTCCTTATTTACCAACTTTAACCTTTCCGGATGAAGCGGATATGGTGATTGCCTCATAGGTCTTACTCCCTCCATCAACTTGACATCATGTGACACCAAAGTTGTCTTCCCCGGCTTGTCACTAAACACATTCTGAAATTTGCACAACACATTTGTTAAATCATCAATTTGACTCTGATTCAAGTGATCCATATTCACTGATTCCAAAAATGATGTAGGCGTGCTTGTATCAGTCACCAACACATGCGTTTCAGGTTTAATATCCACAACCATCACCTTCTCCCCTTGCCGTGGTAAATATCTCTTCATGAGATTCACATGCACCACCCTTTTCGTTTTCCTCCGATCTGGAGTACCGACGAGATAATCCACCTCACCAAGTCTTTTCAGTACTTGATAGGGACCACAGTACTTTGCTTGTAATGGTTTCCCAATCAAAGGCAACAAAAGTAATACCTGTTCACCCTTCTCAAAAGTAACAGACTTCGCATGCAAATCGTACCATTCTTTGGATTTTGACTTAAGTACCATTTCATTGTCATTTGCAATCTGTAAAGATACCTTAATCTTCTCTCGAAGATCCAAAACAAAATCAATGAGATTTGCCTTCTTCAATTCTGGTACTACATCAGTACGTAACCAACTATGCTTAATCATTTGTAAGGGCCCTTTCACATCCCTTCCAAACATCAAGTCAAATGCAGAGAATCCTAATCCCTGAACTGGAACTTCTCTATATGCAAAAAGCACCCAAGGAAGAATTTCGTCCCAATCACCCTGAAAAGTTTCCCCTACTGCTTTCAACATATCTTTTAGAGTACGATGAAAACGTTCCAGGCATCCATTCGTCATTGGATGAAAAGCACTGGTCTTTAACTGAATTATTTGACATTCATTCATCAACAATTGCATCAATTCTGACATAAACTCAGAACCCTGATCTGTCAAAACTTCATCAGGAAAACCAAATGTTGTGAACACTGACACCAACACCTTTGCCACTTCCACCGCTGTGTGTACCTTAAGCGGAAATGCCAACGGAAAATGTGTCCCTAAATCCATTATCGTTAACAGAAATCTGTTTCCCGACTTATCGCAAATATCCAAAGGACCAACGATATCCAAAGCAATTCTTGACCATGGTTTATCAATGACTGGCAAATTAATCAAAGGCGCTCTAGCTTTTGTAGCTCCCTTGCCAAGCCTCTGACAAACATCACAAGTGCGACAGTACTCTCTCACGTACTTGAAAATACCAGGCCAATAAAAATGCCTCAACACTCTATCAAGAGTTTTCTGTGTACCTAAATGTCCACTCGAAGGAACATCATGCGCTACATGAATTATCTTAGGCCGTAAAGAAATTGGAACGATTACTTGCGTTCGACCAAAACCTTCAGGCTCCAAGACATTTCTCCAGACCCGAATCAAAACTCCATCACGAACTTCGTAAAAAGAGCGTTCACTTCTGTCCGGTGACCGTGCTAGATCAAAAAGACAATTGAAAGATTCGTCACTGCGTTGCAATTCAATTAATCTTTCCCTTGTACAAAATTCCAAACCTTCAACATGACTGTCATCATCTTCAGTAAACAAATTATTTAAATCCAAGTCAAGAGAATCAATTACATCAGCACTCTTAATTATAGGAGCGTCAACGTTTGCAGCGTCCTGTCTATCTACGCTTGACTGCATCGTCGTCCCTAATTTACTCTGAGCCCTCGTAACCACTGCTACATCTATCGGTTCCTTTTGTATTAAGTCATTTCCGATGAGCATATTAATTCCTTTTGGTAATTTGTCCACCAACCCACAAAGAACAGTTCCAGAAACCCACTCACTTTCTAATTGAATTTCAACTAACGGGACATTAACTGGTTCACCAACAATTCCCTGAATCAATCTATCGTCTCCCGTTAAGACATAATCACTAGGATTAAGCCCATCCCTACTGACTATCGACTGTAATGCACCCGAGTCTCTCAGTAGCACCACATGACGCTGCGAACCCTGTCGTCCGTACACAAGCCCATCCTTAACAAACGGTCTATACTGCTGATTTATCGTTGGATTGCCCGAATGCACATCTACTAATCCAATGTTATTATCTGAGTAATTTGTGTTCGCACTGGCCAAATTTCTTGCTTTTAGCTTTTCACAATTTGTAATGCTGTGCGATCTTGCATGACAGTACGCACAAGATACAGGAGTGCCAAACGCACCTGTATAATTCCTTGCTGTATTCTTAGGGCTACCCCAAGAATTTTGACCTCCGCTTCGTTTCACATTAGCAGTGTCATTTGCCCATCCCTTTTCAAATTTCACTGGAGCTACATTAGCTTTCTTGAAAGGTTTGTACAGCAAATCATATTCATCAGCCATACGTGCTGCTTCAGAAAGTGTCGTTACTTTGCGTTCGATTATCCAACGATGTAAATCCCCAGGCAGACAATTCACAAACTGTTCCAATTTGAAAATTTCCAAAGCCTTATCTAAATCAGACAATGCACCTTCTCCTTCCAGCCAACTCTTAAATGGAATATTCAACCGATACGCAAAATTTGAATAAGTTTCAAGATTACCCTTCTGCAATTCCCGAAACCTTTTCCTATAGAACTCTGGCACTCGTGAATACGCCGTAAGCAAAGACTTCTTTACCACCTCATAGTCCTTACATTGTTCCAATGAGAGCTCGCCGAAAATTTGTAACGCTTTCCCAGTTAACTTCGTATGGATTAACGACGACCATTTATCTTTTGGAAATTGATGTAGCTCCATGGCTTTTTCAAACGATTGTAAATAATGCTCCAAATTTGTGTCGTCAAACCGAGGTACAAATTTTACTGCCGATGCAATATTAAATTTCGGCGTATGCCCCGTTCTTTCTGCATTTTCCTCATTCAAACCTTGTGCTCCGTCCTCGAAGTAACCTCCTGTTAATCTTTCAAATGAACCTCCTAATTCCTTCATCTGCAATTGATGCTGTCTCTGTTTTTCTTTCTCTGCCAATTCCATTTGTAACTTTCTCTCATCTGCTTCTATCTGCATCCTTTTAGCCTCATTTTCCATAGACAACCTTGCTGCTAATGTTTCGTTATCTACCCTCAGCTTCCTTTCTAACATTTCTGCCTCCATCCGTAATTTTCTTTCCATTGCTTCTGCCTCATCTTTCTTAACCTGTATCCTCCTTTCTTCCTCTTCCTTCTTAACTTGTATCCTCCTTTCTTCCTCTTCCTTCTTAACTTCTGCTTCTATTTGCATTTTCCTCTCCATTGCTTCTGCCTCTTTTTCTATTTTCCTCTCCATTGCTTCTGCCTCTTTTTCTACTCTTCGTGATTCTAACTCTGCTTGTTCTAACTTAAGCTTAGAATCCGCTTCTAGTTGCATTCTCATTTTCTCCAGCTCAAACTTTCTGTCCGCTTCTCTTTCTTCTCTGCGCTGTTCTTTTTCCACTTCCAATTTTAATTTTTCAGCCTGTTCTTTCTCCAATTTTAATTTTTCAGCCTGTTCTTTCTCCAATTTTAGTTTTTCAGCCTGAACCTCAGACGCTTTTGGAGACGCATTTGGCAAATTCATTAATTTTGACAATGCCTTTTGCAATTGTACTTTTGTAAGACCTTTTACGTCTTGCCCCAATTTCTCCAATTCCTCTTTCAATTCCTCCTGTTTCATTTCCAAAATGTCATCCCATGTCCACACCTTCCCCTCCTCTGGTGTCTCCATTTCTAAAATTTCAGTCGACTAAATTTTCAAAATTTTCGACCGAAAACGCCCCTTTGAAAATTTCTTCTCGAAGTTTAAACGTATGAGAAAATATGTGCGCCTCAACTTCAAAAATCTCAACCGGAATGAATACCGTATAATCTAGAGCACAGACACGCCCTCCAAATTCCTCTTACCGACGAAATTTCGTATTTGAAGAGAAAAAAAAAAATCCCGCGAGCCCTCATATGTTGCGGGTTCACTCTAGCTACAACAAAGCTGAAGACTCGAATCTAGTTTTCAAGGTATAATTCTCGACAAAAACAATAAATCAAAACGATACATTACCCAACCGTTGAACGACGGTGGAAGAAAGGTTCGTTTTCAATACGAAGAACGACCAACTAACAAGAAGTCTGTAACTCAGCAACGGGCTGACGAACATCAGAAACGGAAGCACCGTAAGAAGACTTGAAAATGGCACAAGTCACGAACTAACTTGACTACCATGCAACCCAGAGAAATCTCAGACAACCCGACTAGCGCGAAGGCTGAGTATCGGAGATTCTCTAACCGCCCCTTTTCGTACCTCCTTATATAGCCTACTCCCCTCGGCTAAGGAACTACTCAAGGGTAACGAATGCCCATCCCAGGACCGGTTAGGACTCAGACGCCACACACAATTTGCAGAGTAAGAGACAGTAACATAGTAGCAGTTGGCAAAAAAGATAAAGTATGCTGAATGCATATATGCATTCCGCATAATTTTTGATTTTTAAGAATCGTTATAATTCTCTGTATATATATACAGATAATTATCATGATTCTTAAAAATCAAAAGTTGTGTATAAGTTGCCAGCATGCTCAGAGAAGAAACCGAGTTCTGTATCTGTGAGAGGATGGTTCTGTGCATGTCTGTTTTTAGGCAAAAGTGGCAGGTCGTGGGGCACAAACGGCAGAAAATAAGTAAGTATGTAAGTGTATCCTTTATTATACCAATTGCTAACCGCATTTTGGTTTACAAAGCAGTCACTATTGTGGTGTAGGGAAGCCTAGCATACAATAAAAGTCGAAATAAGCCAACTATCCCTGGCGTTAAACTACATCATAAATCATGCGCATTAATGCCTAATGCCTCTTTTGTCCCATTACTATGCCTCGCCTTAGCGATTATGAAAGGATTAAGATGCGTTGTACGATAATGTTTCATTAAAAAAACGTATTTTAAACCTTATAAATAAAAGTCAAATATAAACCATGCGTTACCTTCTATTCGAGAGCACGGGCTGATCAAAAACCGCTCTTCCGCGGAATATAGTTTTCCATTGTGTAGGCCTATCGCGTAAGGCCCGCTTATTAAAACGCAAGGTAAACATTTGTGCAATGGTGGCCGTTTTCTTTCTAGCATAGAGTGCCACTCAACCCCTCCGTGCCATTCGTGCCGGGTCTCCCCGTATTATAAAGTCAACTCAGTTGACCATAACAGAATAAACTTTGCTCTTTGTGCGGACAAATGTTGCATTAACTAGGTTGAGTATAGGCTACTTCTACCCGACCTTCCTTGTCTGAGCTGACGGCATTATTTCCGACGTCCAAATTCACGCTGTCGTTCTGCGAAGAAGAATCTATATTTAACATGGACAACAAAGTGGAATCAATTTGGATATTAGAAGGTTAGCCTATTTTGAATAATAATTTTGCTCAAAAGTGGCCTAATGCCCATAAGTAGCCTAATTAAAAGTTAGTTTAATTTTTTTATATTAATGATTGGCGGTTGAAGCGGTTTAATTTGTGACCACGGGATATGCATGCGTAATATATGTATACGCAATTACTCATATATATTTAGGAGACCGTGTGCCGTATGACGTTATGAGAAATTTAAAATGTCCATAATTATATCATTATAAATATAACATTCAAAGTAAATTGCGAGATGTGAATAGTCGCGTTGACCTACAAATTCTTACAAGAAGGTTTTGTAATTTTTTTATTACGCTAGAGCGTTCCGTTCGTGAGCCTTTAGTAGAACAAACAGAAAGATTTTGTCAGACTTATTCTAGACTATGTACATCGTCAATATTCAAAGATAAGCCTACTCATCACACCATCATAAAATTATAGAAAGATATAGAAAATAATACAAAATAAGCGCGCCTCATTGGTTGTATCCCAAGGTTTGGTCATGTCACTAATTATTTGTGGGATGTCCTGCATTCGCTCCCTATCTCGCAGCGGATTGTGTACCGGTTTACTGCTTTGATTGTAGCGATGTCTCTTAGGTGCCACTCCTGCATATTTACAAAAGCTCTGTCGCTCTACTCTGGGTGTGCTGGGACGTTGCGCTCTCCGCTCCTTCACACAAGTTGAACTCCTCGTTCCCTGTGAGCGAATTGCTGCTAGGCTTAGACAGCATCGTGCTTTCTCTGTTGTTGGCCCCATAGTTTGGAATGGGCTCCCATTATCATGCCTTATGCCTAAAGTTTATTCAGATGCGTTTCATTGCAGCCTTAAGACGGTCCTTTTCAGCCGGGGTTGGGTCGGGGGCGCTTCTGAGTAGTAGCATTGAAGGGGCACTATATAAATCTCCGTAGTGAAAACACTGTCCACACAAGAACCTCCATAAGTCATATATTTGTGGCAAGCAAGATGCCGTGACTTCTCTATACCTCTTTCAGTGCTGCCCTAATACATTGTCCCTTCGCAAATCTTCACCGAATATCTGTATTACGCTAAGTATCCTCGGTTATAAAGTGAGCCAAGATATGGAAATGTATCAACTTGCTCCAACCGTGTGCATTGTACCATTACATGGTATCATTTATTACCATTGTCTTGGTTTGTCCACATTAACCCTAGGGCTACCAAGCTTTTTGTAACACTGACTACCAAGGGGGGGTGGTTACCACCCCCCTGGATTTCGTGTTTGGTTTTACATATCATAACTTGTAATATAGCATTGGATTCAGCATTCATTTCTGCACAGAATGGTATATTTAGTTGTACATTATGTGAATGCACCTCGAAATTACATCACTTTTAACAACGGAACCCATTAATTAGCAATATTGTATATTATTGCGTACATTTTGTACTTTTGGATAAACAAATATAAGATTATGTGTGTTTTGAAACTAATCTATGTATAAAAGATACACAAAATCATCCCTATACATGTTTATATAGTATAAATGTACATCCATACATATATATCCATACATATATATCGGTTTACGTTGTAATGCTGTATTCAGCCATTTTCACACAGATTACGCGTATTATTATTTATTTTGATCACTTCGGTATTCAAAAGACAAAGATGTAGGTATGCAAATGAAGCCCTTCATTCCCTCTAAAGAATGGTATCTTTGTTACTCTTCCAGGAAGACAAATGAATACGCTACAGACAAAAAAAGGGGGGAGTTCTTCCATTCAGCCATTTTTCACGCATATTACGCGTATTATTATTTATTTTGAGCACTTCCGGTTGTCTCAGGTCAACTCACTGACCATAGAAATGTAGCCCCCACATTCCTCTATAGAATGGTAAAATTTGTGTCTCTTAATATTAAATGACGGATAAGATATAGTCGAAAATCTAGGGGTGGTATCCACCCCTGGTGCCTCAGGTATATTGGGTATAACTTTTGAACGGTGTGAGATATCATCTCACATTTTACCTCAAAACGTGTGTAAATGAACCCCCTACAGCTACCTAAAAGGTCAAATTTTTATTCTATACGGAAAAGTTTGAGATGAAAAAAAAACCCTTGGTAGCCCGAGGGTTAATCAAAACTTCCTGTCTTCTGTTTGTTCGGTCCAAACGATTCACCGTTACCTGCTGCAGCTTGGCCTCTGAACCTCCAACAGCGCAATGTCATCGGCTGATTTGTAATAATAATTCTTCTTTCTCTTTTATTTATGTTTCCACTGCCATATCCATCTAGAGCCTCCCTCATGGCCAGCTCCGCCAGTGATGTTGAATAAGTATGGTGAAGTCACACAACTCTGTCGGAACGAGGTTATAAGAAATGAAACCGTCAACGATTGTAATTGTGCTTTTATTACAAAACATATTACAATATAAATACAATTAGACATTTATAACGCGCTTTAACAACAACGCTGAAGACTCGAATCTAGTTTTCAAGGTATAATTCTCGACAAAAACAATAAATCAAAACGATACATTACCCAACCGTTGAACGACGGTGGAAGAAAGGTTCGCTTTCAATACGAAGAACGACCAACTAACAAGAAGTCTGTAACTCAGCAACGGGCTGACGAACATCAGAAACGGAAGCACCGTAAGAAGACTTGAAAATGGCACAAGTCACGAACTAACTTGACTACCATGCAACCCAGAGAAATCTCAGACAACCCGACTAGCGCGAAGGCTGAGTATCGGAGATTCTCTCACCGCCCCTTTTCGTACCTCCTTATATAGCCTACTCCCCTCGGCTAAGGAACTACTCAAGGGTAACGAATGCCCATCCCAGGACCGGTTAGGACTCAGACATGAGACCCTAACAATATAATTAATATTATTTATTTATTTATGTATCTAAGAGATCAGTGAGTAACTTAGAGATACCTGCAGATTCAGCTGAAGCTGAAGTGAGTTCTGCAACGATGGCTCTTTCGGCGCAGCCTTATGTGCAAATCATTCATTTTTATTTCATATGACACACACACAATTTGCAGAGTAAGAGACAGTAACATAGTAGCAGTTGGCAAAAAAGATAAAGAAACATTATGCTGAATGCATATATGCATTCCGCATAATTTTTGATTTTTAAGAATCGTTATAATTCTCTGTATATATATACAGATAATTATCATGATTCTTAAAAATCAAAAGTTGTGTATAAGTTGCCAGCATGCTCAGAGAAGAAACCGAGTTCTGTATCTGTGAGAGGATGGTTCTGTGCATGTCTGTTTTTAGGCAAAAGTGGCAGGTCGTGGGGCACAAACGGCAGAAAATAAGTAAGTATGTAAGTGTATCCTTTATTATACCAATTGCTAACCGCATTTTGGTTTACAAAGCAGTCACTATTGTGGTGTAGGGAAGCCTAGCATACAATAAAAGTCGAAATAAGCCAACTATCCCTGGCGTTAAACTACATCATAAATCATGCGCATTAATGCCTAATGCCTCTTTTGTCCCATTACTATGCCTCGCCTTAGCGATTATGAAAGGATTAAGATGCGTTGTACGATAATGTTTCATTAAAAAAACGTATTTTAAACCTTATAAATAAAAGTCAAATATAAACCATGCGTTACCTTCTATTCGAGAGCACGGGCTGATCAAAAACCGCTCTTCCGCGGAATATAGTTTTCCATTGTGTAGGCCTATCGCGTAAGGCCCGCTTATTAAAACGCAAGGTAAACATTTGTGCAATGGTGGCCGTTTTCTTTCTAGCATAGAGTGCCACTCAACCCCTCCGTGCCATTCGTGCCGGGTCTCCCCGTATTATAAAGTCAACTCAGTTGACCATAACAGAATAAACTTTGCTCTTTGTGCGGACAAATGTTGCATTAACTAGGTTGAGTATAGGCTACTTCTACCCGACCTTCCTTGTCTGAGCTGACGGCATTATTTCCGACGTCCAAATTCACGCTGTCGTTCTGCGAAGAAGAATCTATATTTAACATGGACAACAAAGTGGAATCAATTTGGATATTAGAAGGTTAGCCTATTTTGAATAATAATTTTGCTCAAAAGTGGCCTAATGCCCATAAGTAGCCTAATTAAAAGTTAGTTTAATTTTTTTATATTAATGATTGGCGGTTGAAGCGGTTTAATTTGTGACCACGGGATATGCATGCGTAATATATGTATACGCAATTACTCATATATATTTAGGAGACCGTGTGCCGTATGACGTTATGAGAAATTTAAAATGTCCATAATTATATCATTATAACATATAACATTCAAAGTAAATTGCGAGATGTGAATAGTCGCGTTGACCTACAAATTCTTACAAGAAGGTTTTGTAATTTTTTTTTATTACGCTAGAGCGTTCCGTTCGCGAGCCTTTAGTAGAACAAACAGAAAGATTTTGTCAGACTTATTCTAGACTATGTACATCGTCAATATTCAAAGATAAGCCTACTCATCACACCATCATAAAATTATAGAAAGATATAGAAAATAATACAAAATAAGCGCGCCTCATTGGTTGTATCCCAAGGTTTGGTCATGTCACTAATTATTTGTGGGATGTCCTGCATTCGCTCCCTATCTCGCAGCGGATTGTGTACCGGTTTACTGCTTTGGTGTAGCGATGTCTCTTAGGTGCCACTCCTGCATATTTACAAAAGCTCTGTCGCTCTACTCTGGGTGTGCTGGGACGTTGCGCTCTCCGCTCCTTCACACAAGTTGAACTCCTCGTTCCCTGTGAGCGAATTGCTTTTAGGCTAAGACAGCATCGTGCTTTCTCTGTTGTTGGCCCCATAGTTTGGAATGGGCTCCCATTATCATGCCTTATGCCTAAAGTTTATTCAGATGCGTTTCATTGCAGCCTTAAGACGGTCCTTTTCAGCCGGGGTTGGGTCGGGGGCGCTTCTGAGTAGTAGCATTGAAGGGGCACTATATAAATCTCCGTAGTGAAAACACTGTCCACACAAGAACCTCCATAAGTCATATATTTGTGGCAAGCAAGATGCCGTGACTTCTCTATACCTCTTTCAGTGCTGCCCTAATACATTGTCCCTTCGCAAATCTTCACCGAATATCTGTATTACGCTAAGTATCCTCGGTTATAAGTGAGCCAAGATATGGAAATGTATCACCTTGCTTCAACCGGACTCCTTGTACCATTATGTGGTATCATTTATTACCATTGTCTTGGTTTTGTCCACATTAACCCTAGGGCTACCAAGCTTTTTTGTAACACTGACTACCAAGGGGGGGTGGTTACCACCCCCCTGGATTTCGTGTTTGGTTTTACATATCATAACTTGTAATATAGCATTGGATTCAGCATTCATTTCTGCACAGAATGGTATATTTAGTTGTACATTATGTGAATGCACCTCGAAATTACATCACTTTTAACAACGGAACCCATTAATTAGCAATATTGTATATTATTGCGTACATTTTGTACTTTTTGGATAAACAAATATAAGATTATGTGTGTTTTGAAACTAATCTATGTATAAAAGATACACAAAATCATCCCTACACATGTTTATATAGTATAAATGTACATCCATACATATATATCCATACATATATATCGGTTTACGTTGTAATGCTGTATTCAGCCATTTTCACACAGATTACGCGTATTATTATTTATTTTGATCACTTCCGGTATTCAAAAGACAAAGATGTAGGTATGCAAATGAAGCCCTTCATTCCCTCTAAAGAATGGTATCTTTGTTTCTCTTCCAGGAAGACAAATGAATACACTACAGACAAAAAACTAAGGGGGGGAGTTGCTTCCATTCAGCCATTTTTCACGCATATTACGCGTATTATTATTTATTTTGAGCACTTCGGTTGTCTCAGGATCAACTCAGTGACCATAGAAATGTAGCCCCACATTCCCTCTATAGAATGGTAAAATTTGTGTCTCTTAATATTAAATGACGGATAAGATATAGTCGAAAATCTAGGGGGGTGGTATCCACCCCCCCCCTGGTGCCTCGGGTATATTGGGTATAACTTTTGAACGGTGTGAGATATCATCTCACATTTTACCTCAAAACGTGTGTAAATGAACCCCCTACAGCTACCTAAAAGGTCAAATTTTTATTCTATACGGAAAAAGTTTGAGATGAAAAAAAAACCCTTGGTAGCCCGAGGGTTAATCAAAACTTCCTGTCTTCTGTTTGTTCGGTCCAAACGATTCACCGTTACCTGCTGCAGCTTGGCCTCTGAACCTCCAACAGCGCAATGTCATCGGCTGATTTGTAATAATTCTTCTTTCTCTTTATTTATGTTCCACTGCCATATCCATCTAGAGCCTCCCTCATGGCCAGCTCCGCCATGATGTTGAATAAGTATGGTGAAGTCACACAACTCTGTCGGAACGAGGTTATAAGAAATGAAACCGTCAACGATTGTAATTGTGCTTTTTATTCAAAACATATTACAATACAATACAATTAGACATTTATAACGCGCTTTAACAAGACAAGTCTTGCACGAGAGCGCGTTGCGCTGTGTTCTTAGTCATAGTACAATGAGAATAGATAAGTTTTCTTTTAATTTTGATTTAAATTGAGTAGCAGATGAACATTGACGGATTGTAGCTGGAAGACTGTTCCATTCCCTAGGTCCAGAGACAGCAAAAGAACGATTTCCAAACTTCGTCTTGGTGCGAAGAACGGTAAAGTCTCCTCGCGTGGCCGATCTGAGTCCTTTAGGATTTGAAGCAGAGCATGGTACGACCATGGACGTCATATATGAAGGGGAGGTTCCAGAATGGATATGATACATGAGGAGGGAGATTTTGAAAGCGATACGGGCGCGAATGGGAAGCCAGTGTAGTTGTTGAAGAGATTGTGTGATGTGATCTCTAGGGCCAAGACCTTTTATTAGGCGAGCAGCGGTGTGCAGAACAGATGTGAGGGGTTGAAGTGTCGACGTTGGGAGGCCAGATAGGACGGAATTACAGTAGTCGATGCGAGAGATGACAAGGGCTTGTGTGAGAATACGGAGGCAGGTTTCATCGAGGCAACGCTTCACTTGTCTGATTCGGCGAATGTGGAAATAGCAGGCTCTGGCAATGGCGGAAATGTGTTGAGTAATGTTTAGATTGCAGTCTAACAATACTCCAAGATCGCGAACCACTTCTGAAGGTGGAATAGAACAACTTGAGTCGAGGTTAAGTATTTTCAATGATTTATCTTCATCCTGACTGATCCGACGGTCGAACCAAATGAGTTCTGTTTTAGAAGTATTTAGTTTCAAACGCATGGAAGCACACCAGGATTCAATATCACGGGTGCATGCTGCGATTTTGGTTTTGATGTTTCCAATGTTTCTTCCATAGAGCTTTACGTAGAGTTGGGTGTCGTCAGCATATAGATGGATCATAAGACCATGTTGCGAGGCAATGTTGATAATATTGGAGGTGTATAGGATGAAGAGAAGTGGACCTAGGATGGATCCTTGGGGTACGCCGAAGATGACCTTGAAAGTTTTGATGAGTGTCCACCAGATTTCACACTGTGAGATCTTGAGGAAAGGAATGAGGCAATCCATTGAATCGCTAAGTCAGTAATACCGAATTGTTCTTGTAGGATTTTGAGAAGAATGGTATGATCCACGCAATCAAACGCAGCAGAGAAGTCTAATAGGAGTAACGCGGTGATGAAACCGGAGTCGAGAGCCAGGACGATATCGTTGTAAACTTTAATCACTGCGGTTTCAGTAGAGTGATGACGACGGAAGCCAGATTGAGTAGGTGGAAGCAGATGATGCGATTCGACGTAATCTGATAGTTGTTTGTGAATGACTCGCTCAACCAGCTTAGAGATGAAGGACAGGTTCGAGATGGGACGATAGCTGGCCGGGTCTGTTGGATCAAGTCCCTGTTTCTTGATTCGTGGTCGTATTACACAGTAATTGGCACGTTTGTATTGTATAGGACAATTATGGTTCATTAAGTTAACTGGCAAATTAAAACGAAGATAATTTAGAATCTTATCATTTACTGAACATTTCGCCCTTGATGTAGTGGGTGGTTTTATTAAAGAAAAGTTTTCTTTTCTTCAGTTGTCTTTCTTCTCTCTGTTATCGTATTGGGAGCAACACCTGTTTCTGGGTCCTCCTGTAAAACACGCAATCTGACCTTAACGGTCGATAACTATTTGATTCAGCTGTACATCGATGGCTCTGAGATAACTGACCTTCCAAATGCCAACTTCCATAAACAACTGGACGATGTCGAACTTCCGTTTACTGCTAGATTAATAGCGATTCATGGACGAAATGACGCTGACGGTGCCGGTATTCTGGCTTCCACAGCTGATGAATATGTTCTGACGAATTCTTCTTGGAAATGTTCAAACATAAGTCAATTCGGTTGGGAAGGAATTGATTTTGACGATTCCGCTTGGATGTCTGCAGTGAAGGTTAGTAATCGGAAGTTGATACCTGGCTTTCGCTCAAAAGCTGAATGGATCTGGCTGAGGCAATGGATCTCGTCTGATAATGAGATGGATAAGGAGGTCTACTGCAGAAAGAGATTAGGTAAAATCATGTTTTGCATTTCTATGATTCTCTGTATCACTAAACACTTTTTTATCAGTATGCATTGCTTACAAAAGCCATATCTAACAACTATGAGTCGCTTCAATTGGTGTTTTTTCGCTAGATATTTCTGGGAAAACCTGTTAACAATTGCAATGGCTTATTTATATTCAATATAATATGGCGTTAAATTCCAATCAACTAAGTTAGGTTTCATTGGAACATTTTGATTCTCATAATATTGAGCAAAAATCAACGGTGAGGAGGTGGAACAGGTCAAGAGCTTTTGTTACTTGGGAAGCATGATAACAACAGATGCAAGGTGTCAAAGCGACGTGAAACGAAGAATAGCACTGGGAAAAGATGCTTTCATGAAAAGAGGAGAATTGTTGAGAGGAGGGCTAAATAAAAGCCTAAAGAAAAGACTGGTCAAAACACTGGTATGGAGTGTGGCACTATATGGGTCAGAGACCTGGACCATCAGGAAAGATGAGATTAAGAAATTAGAAGCTTTTGAGATGTGGATCTGGAGAAGGATGGAGAAGGTGAGCTGGACTGAGCATATAACGAACGACGAGGTACTACAAATGGTTGATGAAAAACGATCGCTAATAACAACAATAAGAGAAAGACAGAAGAACTGGGTGGGGCACGTATTAAGAGGAGACTCCCTCCTGAGAGAAATCATAGAAGGGAGAATGGTAGGGAAAAGAGGGAGGGGAAGACCGAGGCAGATGATGCTGGGATGGATGGCCGACGGATACAGCGAATTAAAGGAAAAAGCACAGCACAGAGAAGAGTGGCGTCATTGGAAGTTGGAACCTGCCGAAGGGCAGAGAACTTAAAGAAGAAGAATATTGCAGGATAATTTTGTCCGTTCTGTACCGAAGTTTTGAATTTGTGCAATAATATTGCATTTTGTGTATCGTTATTGCAATACAGGGAACAAGTAGTATTACAGATTTTTGTTGCCACATGTTCCTATTAAACTTTTTATAACCGCCAGGGGCCAAGGTCACTGTGTATACGTATACTGACATCGGATCTATGATGGCACAAGTTGCACTTGCTATCTTGAGCTCCAAGCTTTTGCACCAGCAGCCCTTGTGCATTTGGAGGCACATGTATCCAGGAACCTACCGGTGGATATTGTTCCTGTGGGCCTGGCTACGCCGGACCAAACTACTCATAATTATACATGTATGGTAAATTCGATTTAGCAGAATCAGTTAAGGCAGCGAAACAGCTCCGTTGTGCTAATGTCTCCCTGACGTTTTCTGAAACACTGGACATGCGTCAACTAATCGAATATAATCGTTCCACGGATACTCGGAATCAATCAAATGTATGATGTTATCAAACCTTTCAAAAGTTTCGTTGTCAAAACATGGAGAGCAACGAAGCAGGTGACTGATCCTGGGAGCACCAAAGCACGATCGTAATAGAATATGACGATTTGAGAGGGTTGAGGTTCTCATTGGCATAAATGAAAAACCTGCAGTGCTGTTCATTAACCGCATCTAGTCCCAGTAGTATAAAGGACTATTGGTCCTAACTCAGTTTTGACCCGAATGACCCCGACTCTTAGTGGTGTAAAAAGAACTTATCCGTCAGTACCTGTATCCGCAACTAGAAACGTCACCAATGAAAGAACTTCTGAAGGATCAGTACGCGTTTCGCTTTAATGAGTCTACAACTGCTGCGTTGATCTCGATTATACATCATGTCACTACCCTTCTCAGGACCAATGAGTATGCTACTCTGATATCACTGGACTTCAGTAAAGCCTTTGATACGGTTCGCCACTCCACACTCGCTGAAAAGCTAGGTACAATGGACATACCAGATAACATCTTTAATTGAATAATTAACTTTTTCGAGAATCGTATTCAGGTAACAAGGTACAATAGAAGTCTATCCTCTGAGGCGTCCATCAATGCAAGCTTCGTTCAGGGTTCTGGACTGGGCCTAGTCTCTTTTGACGTCACTGCATCAGATTTGAAGCCCAAGTATTTTGAGAATTAAAAAATCAAAATATGCAGATGCCACTTATCTACTGGTGGGTTGAGAGCAACGGTGCTTGAACAGCTTGAGACAATATCTTGCTGGGCTGAATGTAACAACCTGAAGCTCAATCGATGTAAGACCGTAGAGATGATAATTCCTCGTCGTCGCGGTATCATGCTCCCTGAGATTCTAAAGGAAGTAAGCAATTAAGATTTTAGGCGTCACCATCCAAGCCAACCTTAAAGTTACAACACAATGTAACAGATATCTTGGCAAAGTCCTTCGGAACCCTTAATGCGCTCCGCATTTTCAGTTTTCACGTAGGCCTACTTCCAGCGTGTGCTCTGCAAGAGGTTGCTCTGGCTACAGTGGTTGCAAAAATGATTTACGCCATAGCTGCATGGTGGGGGTCTCACAAATGCAGAACAACGATGTAGGCTCGAGAAGGTCCTTGTCAGAGCTCGGTGGGCTGGTTATCTATCTATGGACATTCCTGATGTGGAGACTATGGCCAGAAACAGAGACAATATCTGCGTTCCAAAGGAACAATTCACACGTTCTGACAGAGCTTTCTCACCTACTAACACGCGACAAGATATAATGCGACCCCCGACCTCATGATTATGTACTTCCCTTTAAGGACAATAGAACTTATATTCCACGTGTCCTTTACCATGGCAAATTTTCTTCGAATAGAGCAACAAGCTCACTGAAGAAGGTGGCAGACGGTGGTTCTAAGCCCACACGATAGAGGGGCCGCGCTTCAAAGGTTGTTGGAGGATCGGATATTGTCACCCTTCGGGTTGGTGAGACGGGGTGGGGCAGTGGACGCTGGTAGATGACTAGCTTGCCACCACGACATTCTCCACCCTGAGCATCGATTCTTGGGCCGTAACTTTCCTCCATAACATGTATTAAATTGCACGGGTGTGATGGCAGGCCTCTGAGCTTCCGGCTGGAACCGTCGCCTCGATAGGGCTGACAAACTGTTCCACTTTTGTAATTTAAGTTGAGGCTGTGTCAACTTGAAAGTTCAGAATTAAACGAATATTGTATTCTAATGTGTTCATTTTCGAGCCCCGGCGATTGACGATAGTTTTCAGTTGTGAGTGAGATTTATTTTAGGAGAATACTGTTAGGGAACCCACCAAAGGCGACGTTAAGGTTGAAGTATGGGAAACATCCAAATGTAAAAAGCGCACCATTTAGTGACTAGAGAACCTGGCTCAGAACCAGTATATATAGTGTAAGAAAATTATTTAATCAAGAATGGCCGGATTAAGAAGGCAATTTAAATTACTGTTTGAATGATTTTAGGATTTTATGTTTTCACGTATCTGTATAGTAATTGATTCATTTATATTTGCAGAGAAATTAATACAAATAAGCAGAGAAAAACTGAAATTAGCAGAGCAAATGGGTTATTAGTTGTTGAACTTGAACATAAAGGGTTCATGGCGTCGTCAGTGTCTGCAAACATTTTCCTTGCTTTCTTCACTTACTTTACGTGCGGCGTTCTGGCTAATAATAGCGATAGTAGTCGTAGCAGTAGTAGTAGTAGTAGTAGTAGTAGTAGTAGTAGTAGTAGTAGTAGTAGTAGTAGTAGTAGTAGTAGTAGTAGTAGTAGTAGTAGTAGTAGTAGTAGTAGTAGTAGTAGTAGTAGTAGTAGTAGTAGTAGTAGTAGTAGTAGTAGTAGTAGTAGTAGCAGCACCAGCAGCAGCGACAGCACCAGCACCAGCAGCAGTAATAATAATAATACGAATAATATGACGCTAAGGCATGGCCGAAGCGGGCAGAAAAGAACAGTTTACTGATTTTAAGAATTCAACGGTTGTTTTCTATGGGTCTCTTGAGCTCTGATTTGAATGTCTCCAGAGATGGGGCATTCTTTTCACTGTGGTTGGGAAGACTGTTAGACGCAGTGGGTCCAACGACAGAGGAGGAACAGTCGCCAAACCTCGTAGAAGACGTTGAAGACTGCGAGACTTGCAGATGATTTTACTGAGAATAGTACCCGACATATGTTTGGTCTCTCTGTTCTGCTACTCGACGACAGAAGACAGAGATGTAAGGACACACAGATCTAAAGGGCAAACATTCAGGTTGATGAGTGATGACCCAACTACCGAATAGGCCCGACATTGCAATATTGGAGTGCGTGAAAAGGGAACAGAAAGTTCACCTCGGGTCGCTATACCAAAGATTTCTGGGGCCAGCTTAACGTAAACATGGGAACAAACAAGATATACTTGCTCAGAGAAAGTAAATCTTTAGTCAAAGACAATCCAAAGAATATTTTTCAGATGTAGAGATGACAGAGTAGGAAAGTCTACAGCTATAGTAAAGTATTCTATTTTCTGCAGCTTTTTCAACGGGAAACGATTCAACGTCTCTGTCAGTATTATCCGTTTTCTTCGGAGTTTCAGTTCTTGCCAACATAGCACTGATATCTGCATTCTGCATGCTTCATTTACGAAAGAAAATAGTGAAAGATGAAGGTAATCAACACTGTATTAAAAAACAACATAACAGTTAGGCAGTCTACCGTGCTGTAGAGTGTAGAGAACGACATTATGTCCACACATTGTTTTTATCCTATGATTATCCCGGACACGATCAAATTCATAACTGGTAGAATTCTCATGCACATCCAGAGCAGATATATTGGGAGCAACTTCAAATACGTTTTCCTTATCTGTCTGTACTAAAATTGAAGATAAATTGATTCTCTACACGCTATTGCTAACAAAAAGTAGCTCGAAGAGAAATAAAATTAGGATCGTTCTACATACATTCTCTGACTCAGATTTCGTTGTAAGGCAAAGTTTCGAAAAGCGACCTATAACATACAGGTCCATTAATTATAATAGGCCTACGCTTTCTGCGCAGATACAACCATGGGATGATGTAATCCGTAATTAGCAGTGTCTTATCAATGTTCTCGAAATTAGACTGACTGCGTTGCCGACTTACTCCAATTCTCTATGGCACGCCATGATACGTGCCTGTCACTTAACTTTTGTTTGCGATGACCGGTCTACACATAATATTTATACAAATAAACATTCAATTCCAAATTATACGGAAGTATGCGTTTCTATAGTTCAAAATATATGAAACTGACATAACAGTGCTTGTCGATGCGAAAGCAAGAAAACCTCAAATTGTCCTCATTTACCAGACGTGTCTCCGAATTTCAAAAGGTTACTAATATGTTCCAAAAGACCGTCAGCAATTTTTGCAAAATACTAATAGAACAAACTTATAAAAAAGAGAAATGATATCAATTTATTTAAGCAACTAAATTGTTGTAACTTCCTTGGAGCCTTCACTGATGAATTTGTTTGAGCTAATGCTGACACACTTGCATCTACGTCACTCGTAACTGTCTGTTTTAAAATGTCAGCATCTGTATGGCATCTTTTCTTTACACATAACAGACGCTTATTACGTTTGGACATGTTTGGACATACTTACTGCAGCGCCTTTTCTAAGTACCTGTGAAAGCACTGTGGTGTATTGAGATTTGCAGCAGTTCAGCAAGATCAAGTTAAAGATGAAAATTATTCAGTCATTAAACATTTAAATGTGTCACAGTGTTATACTTAAATAAAAAAAGGGGCTGCTTTAATTTTGTCAGAAAAACCTATCTTTATGAATTTAAAAATGATAAAAAAATTATATCACATTGCCATATAATTTTCATGAGCCACTAAACAGAAGGCGGCTGCAATTGCTATTACATTCCTCGTTTTTCTTAATTTTACGCTTTTCACAGTTCTGTCGATTTTTTCATAATGACTTATAACGAATAATATTTACCGATATATTCGAATCTATGTTATGCTAGGCTATAAGATGGTCAGCGATAAAATCGGCAAATTGTCTTCACTTATTTAGAATTATTAATAGATTTGCATTATAGTTCTCAGTTCAAACGTTAGACAATATCTATTTAAATTCAGAGTAAGTTAATTGATCCTATTTTCAATTGTGAACAACTGAAATATGTAAGTTAGCTTTAGCTACAGGGTACCCTAGCATAATGACATTGAAAGCATAACTCCTGATGGAAACTGAAGAAATGTCCACTCTATGCCTTATTACTCTTATTACGTTTGGACATGTTTGGAGATACTCAAACATTAAAGATAACTTTAAACATAAAAGTGTTTGTATTGCATACGTTTCTATAATAAGAGTACATGAATATATATATATGTATATATAAGATTATGCATGTACATATTTAAAAGTAATAATATGCCTATATATAAATATAAATGAAAACACATGCCACTTTCTATAGTTTTAGGTGTTGTCAATCCAATACACGAAAATGACAATGCTCCGGGTGACGAACAAATCGATGCAGCGCATTACGAATATCTGACCTAATGGACTTTGTGCAGCAAACAAACTGACGTTTACGAGAAACTTCAGATTAAATGA
The DNA here is from genome assembly GCA_020284085.1 of Aporrectodea caliginosa. Lineage (NCBI taxonomy): Eukaryota > Metazoa > Annelida > Clitellata > Crassiclitellata > Lumbricidae > Aporrectodea > Aporrectodea caliginosa. The sequence goes on from JACEVL010000076.1 coordinate 1,818,237, forward strand.
AACAACGTTCGTTGGAAGTTGAAGAGAAAGAAACAATTACGCTGCATTTGGTCTATTATGTGATCTGATTAAAACTCATTTAATCGAAACTGCCGTGTCTGCTATAAATTCTGTTTTACGAAGCGCTTAGTTTACACGTATTCTACAGCGAAATGTACGATATGCATCTACACTCAAATCAAGCTATTTATCCAGATATATTTTAACAAATGATATGTGAAGATTATTAGGGATGTGTTGTGTAGTTATAGAAGGCAGTGACTGGATGAGTTATGATAGTTAAGTTATTGCTTGGTATAATGCGAATTTGGTTCAGGATATCTGTTTGGAAAATCTGTGCACAATTTTAAGCTGCTGGAGGTAAGTTGAGAGGAACTCCGTATTTACGCATTAGAGTATTAGATGTGCATTGAATTAAATCACTTATATAGGGCGAGTATCGTGCAGTTTGTATACGTAGGTATGTACGGGTTGATTACAAATAACTAGATAATAACCAGCATTAAATGAATATACTGCCATCGTAAATTTATGATAGTGTTTGATAGGACCAGAGGACACTTAACAGACAGGTTATCCAATAGAGAACAGGGAACCAGAGTGAATCATTTGAATGCAGCGGTTCTGAAAATAAGCAGACGACAAGACTTGACCCTACGGAGAAAATTCATTAAGTGATCAGTTGAACGATAGCTGTTGAAGGCGTAGGATCGACTACTGATGAACAGTTGTGAAGTCAACTTCTGACTGTGTGATGGGACAATGAATCTGCCTAATGCATAAGTTATCAACAGATGGAATTTCAAATCCAAACCGTTTTCAGGTCAATATACGGAAGATCAGTCCGGTAAGGCAGAGAGACAACCCGTGGTGTATAAGCAATATGGTAAATGATCGGTATGTCTTAAAACGAGAACGAAATCACTTTGCAATTGAGCAGAACGAACAGATACATGTAGAGAGTTCCAAAGCCTAGGTCCAGCAATCGTAATAGCTTCTTCATCGAGAACAGTTATGGTGGTCGGTATGACCAACAAGATTACCAGTTTATTTCGTTAATTATATTCATTCGTTCATCCTGGGAATTTGTATAGCGCCCCTTCAGGGAACCCACTCAGGAGCGCTCGCAGCCCATCCACGACTAAAGAAAACAGACAAGTTATTCATACGTGTAAAACCCATCTGGATTGGTCAGAGGTAATGATCGCAACTCCAGCGAGTGGTCATATCATAATATTATAGAGGGCCTACAAACGAGAAAAAGTGGGCGTTGCCTAGTAGCCAAGGGAGCCCATCGAACTAGTGGTTCGCCCCTCGTATAGCGGAGCGAAGCAGCCGGACGCGCTGCGACGTCGGAGACAAACGCAGCAATGCGGCAAGATATCCATTGGGCCACAATTCTATTGTATTATGTTGTATCTATCAATTTATATAGCGCCTCTCGCAGGGCACACCAATCAGAGGCGCTTCCAGTGCGAGAGACCCAGAGCACAGAAAGAGGTCTTGAGACAACGAAGATAGGCATCTGGCCCACCAGTTAATAAACAGGAACGTTTCAAAGGAGGAAGCTGGTTCCATAGTGCTGGGCCAATAAAAGCAAAGGCTCGCGTTTTAACCATAATAGTTCTCGCTCGCGGGACAAAGAGAACATGCCGGTTTAATGAGCGTAGCGGGCGAAGAGAAGTAGACGAGGCCGGCAGCCAGATAAGGTCACATAGATACTTGGGAGCTCGACCTGTAGGCCTATACGACCGGCATATTAAAGAAAGTACCTTGAGTTGAACCCTAGCTGAACCCGAGCGACTATGCTCGCCTGTTGTGAGAAACTAAGTTCCCGATCACAGGAAGCAATAAATCATGATAAGTCTGAGGAATCAATACTAAGTTTAACTTTAAATAGTGTGATTAGCCAGGATTCAATGTTTCGTAAATTGAGCTCAAAATTTAAAATCCTTTGCTGAAAAGGAAAGCGATGCAATGGTTTAAACACATGAATTATTTGTTGATATTAAGATGTATTAGTATTAGCCTTAGCCAAAAAGTTCTTAACTCTTTCGAGTCTCAGCGTGTCTGACTTGGTAATATCAACAGAACGTGAGTTACAGCAATTGAGGCGACGCAAGGGCAATGCGTTGCTAGAGAGGTTCTTGAGACAGAAATGGGGACAAAGGATCTAATTCTGCGTATGTCATGCATGTAATATATGATAACCTACCATTTACATCGTCGTTAAGAGACATAACAGAACCAGTTTCAAGCAGCATTCGCCAAATCAACCAACAAGCGAGTCACCCACTGACTCGATTGTTGATTGTTGTTCAAAGATTTAAGCCAGTGAAATTACAGAAGCTGCTGTGGAGTGCCCCGTTTCAGAAATTCATTTTTAATGGCTATGGTATTAGTTTTATTTTTGGTCACCATTCACATGATTGCATCTATTTACCATTTAAATTTAAATGATTGAATGCTTGGACTAAGATAAGTACTAGGCTAAATAAATCTAGCGCACGACCAGAAACACAAAAACCAGTGCTGGATAGGCAGAGGCGAAAATCTATACATAACTTTGGGGGGGGGACAGAGTACCTGCGAGGGCCGGATTTTGGGGGACAGCAAGGCTTAAGTCAAAAACGGCAGACGTGTGCAGCGGAACAATTGCTGTCACCTTACCTTTATCCACAGAGCATGATGTAATTTTGAACAGCAAGAAGTACGAATTTTGTCGAATGAAACTTGCGGTATAGGGAATACAATTGAAGCGTTCAGAGCAATAACCATGCAGGTATGTCGGATATTTTGAGTTTTGGAAAACGACTTCAAAGATCTGATACTCCAAACTGTAATATCTAAGCCATTTGACCACATTTTCGACAAGCTGTTTAAAGCACCGTGTAAGTATTATTGTCTTAAACGAAATTGTTACATGATGCAATGTGAAAGATAACACTAGGCTATTGCTTTTTAAACGAAAATTTGCTTCATACCTGGTTATGATTTAACACAACACTTGACCATAAGTATCTTTTTGGGTGCAATAACAGGTTATGCATACAAAGTGTGTTTTCTAGTAGCTGCAATACCACACACATCGTTTGATGTTAGGCGACATACCTTATTCTTGCACCAAACGGTCGCTATTACACAGTACGAAAATCGCGAAAAATGCGGGATATGTCAAATAGCCTGATTGTTGCACCAGTTTTAATACAAAGATCACAAGAAAAAACCACAATGTTTCTCATCATACCGGGATATTGTAATGGAGTAATGGTTGAAGATACTGCCGACTGCAAAATAGGGCCTACCCTATTTTGCTATACAATGTTATTAAAAAAAACAATCGAAAAAATTAGATCTGCACAACATTTGCAGGGTGCATGGTGGCATACTTTTTAGCATAAAATTGGTATGTCTGGTTATTGCTCTGAACGCTTCAAATGATATTCGATAGGTGGCGCTTCGGCTTGTAAACACCGACTCAGTACGGTCTGCTTTTTCTTTCAATTTTGTGTTAAAGTTTCGATTTAATTACATGAAATGGGTTATACTTTCATATTGGATATGCCTCTTTCGATCCGTGCAACGTTTACACCGGTCGGGATTGTAATTTTCTTAATTTCAGTGATTTTCAGCGTGTACGACTGTACGTAATGGCAGCGACGCCCCTTTGTGCGTACACGTGCAACGTTATTCGCTCGCTTCGAGACCTTACCTGCCACCTGTCGCGTCCAACACACAAAATCCTCTTCTACTACGGGATATGGTGCCCAGCCTACGCTCGACGAATGGGGTCCTCGATCCAGAACTCCGCGCCGAACCACCTCTCATCTTCACCACCTTCTGCCTCCTCGGCTCGGCCGCCATCTTCAGCATCTTCGTCTTCTTCGCCATCTTCGGCCTCAAGTGGCTGTCGTCTGGACACCTGAAACATCCACTCACTACGCAACAAGTACGTGGCAGTGGAAGACACTGTACAATCTTGCAACCTTGATCATCACTGAGTCTTGGCACCGGTTACCAACTGTACAGTACTGACGTTTCTGTTTGCCCGCTCGGTGCCCTCAGATCATGCGTTCGTCGACCAGCTGAGACATGAGGACAGTGATACCGACGCCCGGGGCGGCGGAATCGTCATCATCCACCGCGCTGCCCACCGCAACCTTCACGTTGAGGTCTTCTCCTCTCTCTCTGCACCTCCGACGACCTTTGAGGTGCTCGCTGCTTCGGTGTCGTCACCCCGAGGCCCTTTAACAATCCTGGATGTCTATGTTCATCACCGCCGTCATCAACGTTCTTCGACGAGTTAACCACGCTGCTCGAACAGTTTGCGTTGCACAAAACTCAAATTGTTATCTCTGGAGACCTCAACGTTCACCTTGAGGAGGACTCCTCCTCGCCTGCTACATCTGAGGTTCGAGAAGACAAAGAGAGTACAAACAAGTGTTTGGGGTATAAGTTAGATGCCGAGCACATGAAAAAAGTTGATTATAATCTGTAATCGGAAATTATTCAGAGAAACCAGGTGCAGATTAAAAGGTGCCATTGGGACTCTAAGCGCAATATAATGTTAGCTATTTCCTATCTAATGGCGGAGGAGTCAGGGTGGGGCATGTTCATCTACCAGGCGTAGTATGGTCTAAAGTCCCAAACACCAAAAGGTTTCTGTACACATATCCTTCATGCTAGTCTGAACTTTCTGGAGGTAATCTTACTTAATATTTATGTGTAGGATAGATCATAGAATGAGGAGGAAGAGTTATTGATTCCTGTTTCTTAGTTTGACTTCTGAAACATGGTGCCTACAATCATTTCCTTGTGGCCTGACGTCTTTCAACCGATTGTTTAAGTTAATTTACCAATTAAAGCTGAGTTGGATAGATTGTGTGAAAGCAGTGTGATTCTCGTTAACGATAACGATAACGAAAATGCTCGTTAACGAAAATAAAATGACTTCGTTAACGATAACTATAACTATAACTAAAAAATATCATTAACTATAACTATAACTATAACGAAAATAACACTAACGAAAATTCATCTTTATTTTCGTTAATACAAAAAATAAAAATAGGAAGTCCAATAAGGACGATTCGACATAAATGAGAACGAAACATGCTATATTTCTATTATGCAATTTGTCAGTTACTTTGGAAACTCGTGTTTTCATGAGGCTGAATGCACCCATGCTTCAAAGGCTTTCAAAGCTCTGAGAAAATTGTGAAACAGCGTGTTAATACGCACAATTTTGCTTATAGCCTTAATTATTGTAACTAAGTAGTAACTAAAATTAACTAAAATAAAAAATCCATTAACTATAACTATAACTATAACTAAAAAAAATAGTACTAACTATAACTATAACTATAACTAAAATAAAAAACCATTAACTATAACTATAACTATAACTAAAATAAAATCTGTAAGGAGAATCACACTGTGTGAAAGTAAAGCCAAAGTCTTTAAGAGAAACTGCTGCAGCTCTGGTGGGAAGAGTGATCTTTCATTTGAAAGTCCAGCATGCTAACCACGAAGCTATATCATCCCACTAGATTACTGAGCATGTTGGGGTTTCTATTTGGTTTAGGATATTGTAAGCATAAACGAAAATCTGCTTATGACTGCGAAGTGTATGATTTCAGAAAACAAAAATACAGGTATACCACGACATTCCGATTATGATCGTCGTCGTACAGGTAAAGATAAACGTAGGCCTACATGTAGTGTTCAAGCATACTGTAGCTAGAGGCCTACTACAACTCATGTGGATGCAAAAAGGATAATTTTGTCGATATTTACAGCCGCTAGGTTCTAGACGGGGGAGGCATAGAGAAGGCGAGGGAGATATAGAGAAGTCCGACTCACACCTCAACGTGGTGAGGGGGTGGCAACAGTCAGTAGGGGAGTGCCTGCTGAGGCTATGCCATCAGTGGTGAAGGTCTTGGCTGAAGTACCACCTAGGGCGCTACGCGAGGTGGACAGGCTCAGCAGGAACCCTGAAAAGCTGGCAAACGTGGCGGCATCGCCGCCTCTGATACCACAAGATAGTGGATATCAGAGCCAGTCCTAAGCCTGGAACTCTCTTTAAGGGAGAAGTGCGAAGGTCGAACGGATGGGTGCAGATACTCCGTTCGTAAAGAAAAAATACGTATGAAATCCAATGCAAGCATTGGACTCCAACGGGCCTCGGCCCATGGATCCGATGCAAGCGTTGGACACCTACGGGCCTTCGGCCCATGGATCCTGATGATGATGATGATGATGTTCTAGACGATTCCGCCCTTTTATGCGGACGCTAAATAATTTAATTAATGCGGTATTTTGCATGGCCGTATGGCATTCATAAAGCACTTAGGCCTAAGTGCTTAGTGAATAGGACCTCTAAAACTCTACTGCGACGACGTTTGACAAAATTAGAGAGTCTACAATTTGAACAATAGTGGCAAAACAAGTTATAAATTATATGGCGTATTTTTGAAACCCTAGAGTAAAACCTAATTTAATGTGTTTCGTACCTGACAATGCGCCGCAAAGCATTCGAGCGGAATGGGTCGATGCGTGTTTCACACGAATTCATTCCTTCTCAATGGCTGCAATTAGTGGTCCATTTTGTCGTCAAATGTCATGCCGTTAAATTCATGGACGAATTTTTTATCGATCGCGGCAGACCATTCGACCATTCATGCGTCTCTCGGTGCATTCAATTGTTTTACTCAATTATAATTATAACCATCCTTCCGTGTCTTTTTATTCAAGTTCTCTGCCCGTATGAAGGGTCAGACGCCATTAACGCCTCTGCTCTCAATGCTGGGCTTCCTCCTTCAGTCTACTGTTTCCATCCACCATCATACGTCTGGGTCTTCCTCTAGTTCTCCCTTCCCTACATTTAGCACGAGAAAGCCGCGCACTGTCCTGCATAGGTCCGCACCTTAAAAACAGTCTTACTGCGAACAATCTTACTGCTTATGTTAACTAGACCCAGGCAAAATTCTCTTTGTTTGTTAAGGTTCCACTTGTTTTAAATTCATTAGATTATCATGTTCACATTTTTAGAGGTTCCTGAAACGCGCTCTATAAAAGGCCAGGTACATGCAATGATGTCATGCATACATATGACAAGTGCCTGATCCGAATTCAGGAACGCTGACGACTGGGAAATCAATGTAGCTCGTCACGAAAGTGTCAGATTAGAAAAAGAAACTATGTCAACAAATTCACACATTCGCCTCAATTGTCTGGTTTGTTTCTGAATGTCGCTCATATCCATCGCAATCGTTATAGTAAACTCTAAATTTCTAAGACGCTACTCTAAGACTAGGCTCAGGGCACCAGTTTAATCACAAGCGCTGCGTCGTGTCAGTTGGGTTGTCAAGAGATCTATTTACAGTTGAGGTCCGAGTCCTCGACCCATTCATTTTACCTGAACTGTTTTTCACTTTCAACTTATTTTCTGCTGTTGCGTGACACAACTAATACTACTTTCCGCGAAATGAATTGTTTGTTTGCGCTTTCTGCTGCTTCTTTTCGCTTGTGATACTGAAATGGACACCGTGTGCGCAGTTGTGGAAAAAGATGTTTTTGTTATTACCATTATGACTTCTATAGATATTCAATTTGGTTCAATTCAAAACAGGCTAAATCTGCTAACGGTTCTGAAAAGATGATGAATAATAAATTATGCACAATTGGACTGTAAACAGTAAAAACGTTGAACAGGTAATGCGAATACTCCTAGTAATCATTTAGAATTGTCTGCGTTGCTTGATTTGTTAGGCTGATGCTGACACTTTTTGACCATTTTCGAGCTTGACAGGTAAAACGGGTCCATAGAATTCCTGTAAGACAGATTCAGCTGAATACGATTTTGGCTGCTGAAATAATGTTTACGTTCTGTTCCGGAAACTAAGCATGTCAATGAGTCAACCTGAAAGTTTTTACCGATTGCCTCTCATGGTTATGACCAAGAGTTCAGAGTTGAAGAAGTCTGTGATTGGCTGATATTTACGGCGGTTGCTTGCATACCGTCGCCATGGCAATTTCTTGTTTACAAATAAATAAAGGTTGATATGATGACTTAAGAGGATATACAGGTAATGTCAGCGCCTATTGCCGTGCAGCGCATGGAGCCATCCATCAGCGTTGGTGCATGCACGAGCTCGCATATAACACGGTGACTGCTCAGAGCTTCGAAGAGAGTTGGCCCTGATAGATGAGCTTAGAAATACCTTTGATTAGAGATTTGCGTATGAGTTGCGTTGTGTGACAACGCTGTGTGACATAGTCTGAGTTAGAAAGGCTTTTGCTGGAGTCGACGCTTTGCAGTGCTGAGGTGTAGACCTAGGTTTACGCGACAGTTGTGTCAGTGATCTGTGTGAATTCTGTGCATGGTAGGCTATGACTAGATTCAATGTTTGCATAAAAATTTTGTACTAAAATAACTGTGGGTCCGTTTTATATACCTTTCACTTGGGTCATTAATATCTCTTGGGTCATTAATATCTCCCACCCAAGGACAACTCTCAATTTATTCCAAGATCATTATATAAAAATATTTACTAGTTTATTCTAAAACTTTTTAATGAACTTTAATAATTCATTATCAGTCAGTAAGTTACAACTTAAAACAAGACATACGGTCTACGTATCTATATATACATGTATATTCGTTTATTGAGAAAACAATCTGACAAAAACGCAGAAATGCTAACATGAGTGATAATGAGTTGCTTTTGTTGGTCATGTCTAAAACTAGAAATGTTCTTTGTGAACGGGAATTGTCGATTGCTGAACCTTTTCATTTTAAAATTCTCTCCTGAATCTGTTCGTTCTTCGCAATCGTTTGTGACATTTCATCTGACAACACAAAACCCTTGCGATCGAACAGACTGGCTCAATTGGTGAATATTACCTGACGATCTTTATGATAAAACAAACGATCGTTCTGTTGAGACGAAATGTCATTCAATTCATTGATCAGTTTCTTAGCGGTGGACAGACCATACGAGTCCTTATTCGACTCTACGCATTCAATTGTATTGCTCAATGACGATGACAATTTCAACTGTTTAATGTTGGTGAGACCAATTGCATTTAACAGTTTATTGTGAGGAACACGTGATTTAGTTACAGATCTTCAAGTATCCTTTTGATATTAAACTCTATCCTTGCCATCATTGGGCCATCCTTATGGAATGCCCTTCCCTTCACTTTGCGTGAGACTTTCCTTTCTGGATCTTTGTCTTCATCTCTCTCTCTCTCCTTAAGACCTATTTCTTCTCTCGGGGTTCTCGCACTGGGAGCGCTACTGAATGGCCTCGGCTGTGAGCGGCGCTATATAAATAACTAATTACATTACATAATGGGTGTCAGCTCAGTTTACAAAAACGCTATTTTGAGTGACGCGTAGACATTGAACTTAAACAAGGAGATCACTTAGTCTTGCTTTGACATCAGTGGCGCTGTATCTTTTAGCGGCCTGACAGACAGTGTGTATGTTTGTGCTAAGCTTGAATTATGACCAGGTCGAGATTTAGCCACGATTGCATAATTTCTTTAATGCCGTTAACATGTGGGGGATTTCAACTCAACATTCGCGCATAACTTTTAAACGGGAAGAGATATTCAAAATCCTGTTACGACTTTTGCTGAATACGTTTTCCCTACAAAATCGTTTCTGTTCACAATGTCTCTGTCGCGTGACACATATTCAGGAAAAGTCGTTAAAGGACATTTGAATATCTCTTCTCGTTTGAAACTTATGTGCGAAAGTTGACATGACATGAAGTCAAACCTTGATGCGAAAGTTGACAATGCAGAGCATCAATATTTTCTTTAAGGTTTTGCTCTTAGAATTATGATGTTGGTGTCAAGTTATGCATGCATGCATACGGGCGTACATACATAGATGCATGCATACATACATAATACCCTACCAACCTAGCAGTAACTTTGTAACACCAAACATTTATTTCTCTGTGTCATTTTCTGTACCTGGTTGCGGTTTGTCCCACCCGTTTGTCAGGGATGGGCAGTAATTTAATTGATGTAATTGAAATTACGTAATTCGAATTACAATTGTAATTGGTAATTTGTAATTTATTGCTCTGCATCAATGTAATTTGTAATTTGTAATTGAATTACATTTTTTCATGTAATTTGTAATTTCAAATTACATCCTGAAAATCAAATTACGTTGAAAAGAAAACTACAACCAGATCTCGAGACTCCACAACTAAAGCAGTTCTGACAGCATCTTCTTTTTTATATGCATCTTCATCATCATCATCACTAACAGTAGGCCTATCTCTGGAATGAATGATAGCAACATTGATCTCTTTGAAGTTTGAATGCTTTCACACTATTTAAGCCATTGTCAGAAATGGTAGCCACAATTTTGTCATGTCTCAGACAGAACTCGTTATCAGTTGCGCTACTCCATCATGAGTGTGTGATGATTGTGATCCAACAAAACGTCTGCTTGCTAAGGCAACTGAGCGTCGCTCAAATGTAGATGCATCTATCCAATGAAGTTACTCCTATGTAACTTCTCTACTTTGTAGATCACACATCTGCAATCGTGCAGACAAATCGTTGTTCAGATAATAATTCCTCTTCTTTAATTGCATTCATTCTGTTCTCGATTACTGCATCACCTATTCGTCGACCCAACGTACGTAGGGCCATTACTGCGGCATCTGAGTTGAGACCGGTTAGGCCTACCAGTTTATTAAATTCCGGTTGCTCAGCAATTGACAAAGAATGCATTTCTTTTCATTTCTTTTATCACAAAGTTTGTAATCAGTGTGTCAGCGATACTCGGTGATTCTGCTTTTCTCATTTAAGAAGTGTTTGTTGACACTGCATTGCTTGATAAGGAAAAGGATGCTTTCAAAACTGAGGGAAGGAACTAATGATGCTTCATAGCAATCCAACTGTAAAGATATAATTTATACAATTTAATGCTGCACTTCCTTCATCTGCGCTGGTAGACAGGTTCAATATAGCTCTGCAAGCATGATCGTAAGGTCAAACAAACGCCGGTTATCGGATACATTGCTCGAACAGTTGCCACTTCTTAAAGAAAATTAAATAAACAATTTCAAACAGTGTAATATAAATAATATAAATTAATAGTGGAAATAAAGCATGCGCTTCCTGTCTAAATCTCTTGATCCAAATTATGTATGTAATTCGTAATTTGATGTAATTGAAATTACGTAATTTGTAATTTGTAATTTCCAGCAAATTTCAAAAGTAATTTGTAATTTGTAATTAAATTACATTTTCCCAAGTAATTTGTAATTTGTAATTCAATTACATTTGACTGTGTAATTTGCCCATCCCTGCCGTTTGTTCAATAAACGAATATATACTGTATATATATATACATAAATTGGATTCATCGGGCTAGCGTTGTAAATCATCAATGGTGCATTCATCTCAGTCTATCGTCGTCGCAATGAATGAGAAAGACCGACCGATCCACTGATAGACAATAGATCTGTTTTATGTCTGTTTCTATTATGTTTGAGAAGGGAAAAGAATTGCACTCTCGTCAGCTATAGCTCCGAAAGGCAGCCATAATTATGCATGAAGTCTTAGGTATACGCTTGGCGATTTCAGTTCTCTTAGCCTCGGTATAGGGCCTACAATTATACATATGAAAGTCGGTGGTTCTTTCTCTCCATCGCCGTCTCATCTTTCCACCATCAGGGTACGATCATTGTACTCATTGTAAATGTGTAGGATAGAGGGAGATGCAGGTGAAACAGAAACCCTGAGCAGACCTTTTCTCATTTGGGGATTAACTTGTCGCGTGGACCGCCTATAAGTGGGCGCTGAGAAAGTTTGAAAGATTTACATTACATTACATTATATTACATGAATTGGTTACGGGTGCTATATAATTTTATAATTGGAATAATTTTGCCGCATGACTAAAAGCGGCTTGTTTATAGAGCATAATAAGGACGTTTTTTACGAGCCAAGCAATTGGTTCCACATTTTCAACGTCAGTTATAAAAGAAGTTATTAATTATAAAAAGCATTGTAGAAACGTAGTGGATCCGATCACGCCCCGGGCGTTAGCGGAACCCCATTCATGCCTGTTGCGTTATTGGCCAAAGCATGTCACGTGAACTTGCTTACTTCCCTTGGAATTTGAAATGGCGGACACCTTGAGGGTCGGTTACGGTCAGGTTATGCGTCGTGAGGGTCGGTTAGGGTGAGATTATGCGTGCATTGACCAATAGCGTAGCGGGCGTGATTCTAGTCCCAGGTATTAGGATCACGTCGGGCGTGACTGTATCCACGACCTTGTAGAAAATCAATGACCACGCTTGCTACCTGAAACTACAGAGATTGTCGTCGGGCGGAATAGATCGATGCCACGTTTTATATAAACGCGACTTGAGTTGATTACCATAGCCTTAGTTATTGGTCCTCGTTTAGTCTCTCTCGTCGGCTGGCCTGCTATTCATTCACCAATAATTATTTGTTGCCTTTGGACAGACCGCACGGACCAATGTATGTATGTCGGTCCTTGTCGGAGCATCCTATTGTTTTACTCAGTCGTCGTCGTCATCATATTCATCGCCCTAATCATCATCTGTGGCTACACATCATAGGCTGCACTGTCAGAGATGACTGCTACCGTTCACATGTGTAGTCCACACAAAGATCTGGCGGCGACAATCTTCTTCCAGTGTCTTTGTCGTGAGCGACGTTTAGGTCCATCTTATAACAATATCTTAAGTTTGGTTTAATCTCCTACTCTTACGCGTCATTGTCGTAATCGACGGAAGGTAATGAGATGTTCTTTTGGTATTTCGCAAATTAATAACATTACAGAGTTTAGGCTGAGTCTGTTTCGTTCTTTAACACAGTGGTGAAAGCAAACTGTTTGTTGATTCTGTAGAAACAGTTGAAGATGAGCCATCCTCCATTCACACCAGAGTACATGCAGGAAGGTGAAACGTCGTCAAATAAGACCGATGGAGATATGAAAAAACGAAAAGGAAATCAAGAAGGGTCAGTAGCGGATGAAAGTCAGGTAGAGACAAGGGAAAGCAGAAGAATTTGCGAAAGTGAGTCGGTCACTGAGGAATGCCAGATCGATCAAGTGGAAGAAAATCCAGATGGCCAAATGGAAACGATAAGGGAGGAGATGAATATAACCATCATGGACAACGAAAGAGTGAGTTTCCTCAAGATCCTGAGAATGGCCACGAGACGCCGGATGGAAATCTTTGCAGAAGAAGTTTCCATTGTAGGCCTGACTTACTTGTTTAAACCATCATCCTATAAAGTCGGCTCCATTATCCGGAAGGTTGTATGGACAATGCTTCTCCTGTTTGGAACAGGTTTCATGGTTTTCCAGATTTACGATCGCATAACTTATTATCAGACATATCCAACCATTGTCGACTATCGAGTGGCTTACAACCGATCTCTGCGCTTTCCTACTGTGACCATCTGTTCCGAAGTTATCATCAGCAAGCGCGCTTTTCTTTCTATTGGTAACTAGGTCAATATTTATTTAGTTTCGTTAAATTAATTTAAAGTCATTTTCATTACACACAATATTGTGCGCGTGTCCAGTACAACTTTTATTGCCACCACCACCACAACCACCACTACTGCTACTACAACTACAACACCACCAACTACTACCACCACCACCGCCACCGCCACCGCCACTGCTACTACTACTACTATATACTACTACTACTGCTGCTGCTGCTGCTGCTACTGCTGCTACTACTACTACTACTACTACTACTACTACTACTACTACTACTACTACTACTACTACTACTACTACTACTACTACTACTACTACTACTACTACCACTGCTACTGCTACTGCTGCTACTACTACTACTACTACTACTACTACCATCACCACCACTACGACTACTACTGCTACTGCTGCTGCTGCGACTGCTGCTGCTGCTGCTACTACTACTACACTACTACTACTACTACTACTACTACTACTACTACTACTACTACTACTACTACTACTACTACTTTATGCACAGCACAGAGCAATGAAACCTCGCACGAATGTTGAAGTTACTAGTTTTGAGAGGTTACAAAGCAGTGCCAGTGATAACATTGTCATATCGTAACAGTCCAATTCTGCGGCTCAATACAACATTCAAACACTTCAACAAATTGCAGGTATTTATCTACAGCGCCTTTCAGGAGACTGACAGTTAGTTGTCTGCTGGTGCTCGTAGTGCAAATGCAGTACGGCCATGCACTTAGTGCAGTGCGGTCTTGTATTCTTCTTAGACAAGAGACATCTTCCTTATCTGGCACTCGAAACCATTTGATGATTGGCTCAATGGAAGCAAATGTCACTGACTGGGTGGCAGCGCTGGTCCTGGCATAGCTGTTGGAGGCTTGTCCAACTGTTGTAGTATTATTCAAACAATGTGTCGACACTGTCGCCGGAACTCCAGGTGACCAAATGATCCACCGACTTCAACAAGAAAACGTCAGGTAGCAACAACAGTTATATTCAAACCGTTGACCACTTCTTGGAACGAAACACTATAGTTAGACATGAAAGCGTCCAGATTTTCCACACCATCTATGTGAAGATTGTAGTTTCTAATGATGGCTGGTTGAGTTTTATGAATCACATACTTTTTGGTTGATCTCCATCGTTTTGCTTTACCAATGGCCCTACCGAACTGAAATTGGTAGCGACAGCCATTTAACAGCTAACACATAAAGAAGCTGTTGAAGTAGACCTCATGGCACGTCCGGTTGGTAACACAGCTGAGTAGAGAAGTAACAACGTGGTGACTCGACTCAAGCGTTTAATATTGATAGAAGCTTTCCGGCATTTTCCCACAGTACGCCTACACTTTGACGTTGAACGGAAACCCATTGTCAGATGCCAGAAAGCACACAATTTGTATCCGTTTGCCTCGATTGTATGTTTTTAGCTAAGTGATGGCCGTTAGAGGTGCTGCGACTCTCATCGTCTGGACCTTTGTGCACAAAAACAGTAACTATCCCAGCAACAGCAGATGGAAGAATCGAAAGCAGTAGGGCATCTTCATCCACACACTCTTCGTAGGACACACCATCCTCTATATCTGGTGCAGTAATAGCTATATGAACGTCTTCCTCAATAGCAGAAACTGCATCCGATGCCTCTGCTAGGTGAACAACCTGCTCAGTATAATGATTTTCGCTATCTACATCAGACTGCACAATGGAAATCGCCTCAGACAAGTAGAACTTTCTTTTCTATACCTGAAAGAAGCATTATCCAGAAAGCGTGATTGCTGTGTAAGCTTAATTCTTATTTATATCATATTATTTTATAGATATGGACATCAGTAATGCACTCGATGTGGAGCTATCATTCACTCAATGCAATTCTCTATCATGTTTCCAATTGCGAATGCAGTACTTCTTGTGCTCAAAGATTCACCAAATATTTCTTTCGCAATTTATTTGATTTTTACAAGCGCCCCTTGGCATGTCAGTAGCTGCATTTCAATCACATAAATTATGCACTTTTAGATTAAAATCTCCTTACCTTATATGCAGACGAGAAATCGGACGCAACAGAGCATGAAAAAAATTCGCAACTTCAAATAATGGGTATACCGCACGTAGAAATTTCTGAAAACTCATGATTAGGCTGAAATCTAGTACATGAAATATTTAACAGTCAATGATAATAATAACCAATCAATCAATCATTTATTTTGTAACCAACCAATCACTTTACAATTACAGAGTTGCAAAACACACAGACAATAGGAGATGGCCACGGTATCCTATCATTTGGTCGAAAGTCATTTGGTCGAAATCATTTGGTCGAAATCATTTGGTCGACGATGAAAACATCGAACGATCAAAAAGTCGAATGATCGTTTGGTCGACAATCAAAAAGTCGAACGATCAACAGATCGACAATCAAAAGGTCGAAAATCAAAAGATCGACATTCGATCTCGGCTGAACTTGGTACATGGTTATTCTCACATGGCGACTTTCTTACGACGTCGTCTTCTGTAATGCACCGAGCCAAGCATTTCGTATCGCGATATTCGGAACATTTCCAATAAATTTTGTTATTTGCACTTTTCTCTTTGTTAAATGAGTAACCGTCCTGAACCAACATATCCGCACCACGGTTGCTTTTGACGAATTCTAAAGTCATTATTATCTTTATTTTATGAAACCACTATAATGCTTAGACAAGACTTCACTTTAAAATGCGTTCAACAACTGAGAAACTGACCTTTATAAACCTGTAAGCCTACCTTGTTTGCCTTTCCCCCTGGGATTAGGGCCGTTGGAAATGTTGTTCCACGCTTTCTAAAATTTCGTACCTTCCTCACACATTCCTTTTGACCTGTTCAGTTTCGGTCTATGGACTTCGACCTTTTCATCGTTCTGATGCATTGAAAAATTTCGCACCTTTCGTCTTACAGTCCGTTAGGCCTATACAATCTCCTTGATTTATTGGCTAATTAATTTTGTTTTTATAGGGCCGTTGGAAATGTTTTTCGACGCTATGTAAAATTTCGCACCTTCCTCACACATTCCTTTTTACCTGTTCAGTTGCGGTCTATTGACTTCGACCTTTTCATCGTTCCGATGCATTGACAGATTTCGCACCTTTCGTCTTACAGTCCGTTAGGCCTATACACTCTCCTTGATTTATTGGCTAATTAATTTTGTTTTCATATCACTTTCTGTAGTTCACAACCTCCCTCTCTCACAGACTGATCGGGGTTCAAGTGTGTATGTGAGTGTGTGTCGGACTGTGTGTATGTATGTTTGAGTGTGCGCACTTGTAGTAAAATCGTCGGAATTCTCTTAAACATGCTTCATTTTGAATGTCGATCTTTTGATTTTCGACCTTTTGATTGTCGATCTTTTGATCGTTCGAATTTTTGATTGTCGACCAAACGATCATTCGACTTTTTGATCGTTCGATTTTTTCATCGTCGACCAAATGATTTCGACCAAATGACTTTCGACCAAATGATAGTAAACCGATGGCCATAAGGAAAGGCTAAGTAGGACCACCTATGTACAAGTTAAACAAAAAGATGCAACGGCCGAGAAATACTTACTAAGTATGACAGTAGGTAATTTCGATTACTTGGTAGAATCTTAGCTAAATTAGGAACAACAACTGTGTGCTGATTGTTAGGGTGGTCCTTATTTTTAAACTTTCAAAATTGCACTGTCACACCCTCCAAATAGGTTCTCCCTTGTTAGAAACTGATTGGTATAAAATTTCTTTAATATTGGTCAATGTTTAGGGTATGCTCAATCCAAGCGGCTGGAACAACCACGCAATAACCACGTTCTTGCCATGTCAACCCTCGTGCCAATGACTCATATCGAAACTATTGGAAATCCCCGCCCTCTTGCCAATGACTCATATCGAAACTATTGGAAATCCCCGCAGTATCGATAAGATCACGCAACCCACAGCCGAGTCAACGCGTAATTACAGGGACTAATTTCTGTAGTGTCGTGCGTTGTCGGCCTGTGTAGGCACTAAGGTAAAGTCATCAATGCCTCATTATCGATCCAAGAATTGAACGAGTCTGGGTATCCGAGCCACTTTACGAGAGATTTCTTCCCGCGTGTTCTAATAACTTTTTCGATCCTGAATATTTCTTGAGTAGTCTTTTGTAGCTCTTCTTCGTAGAATGAACCCTGTATTTCCTCATCATTACAATCAGTAATTTTATAAGTTGGTGGATCTGTGTATTGTACTTGCGATACTGTAAATACTTCTTCAGTCCATCTCGGCGTGTAACCCTTTTCAAAGGTCTTCTTTTTCTTAGTGATTCTAACGCTGTCGCCTACTGAAAACTTTGGTTTGACGCGCGTAGGGTGTAGGCCGCCGTATAAATTCAACCACACGATTCTTTCATTTGCCTTCATACTCGCCGTAGCAGGCGTCATTTGTATAGAACTGTGTCTAACGTTGTTGTAAATGCTAACCATTTCTTCCAACACGTCTACATATCTTCTCGTAGAATTAGCTGAAAAATATTTGTACATCTTTTCTTTCATCGTCCTGTTCCATCTCTCAACGACGCATGATTTCTCTTCATTTTCAGTCGAATACAGCTCGACTCCCAAAGACTTTACACGTTTATTATAGAATTCAGTCCCTTTGTCAACCCAGAGTTTCTGGGGTTTTCGTCCGCTGCTCGTAAATATCTTCGCGAAGGCATTGTAAACGGAGTCACCGCTCTTATCATTCAATGGAGCGATCCAACCGTATCTAGAAAATAAATCTATGACGCATAACAGATATTTCACATCATCGTTCTGTTCGGCAAATGCCTGCATATCAACCAGGTCAGCCGCCCATATATCATCAATACCCCCGACGTAAACCTTCCTTTTCTGAAAACGATGTACCGCGGGTTTGTGCAATTCATTCGCTAGTTCATCAGTCCACTTCAACTTCTTTTCCTCTTGTAGTTTTTTGAAGACTCCAAACCTAGACCGAGACTCGCTTTGGCGGACAATACAGGCTTCACTACCGCTCTTTCGATGCGCTCTCTGATAGTAGGATTAGGAATATTATTCAACTCGTCTATCATCGTTCTGTCGGCGACATTCCTAGTGGCGGTATCCGAATACCTGTCGTAAGCTAAATCGTGATGATACGCAGCGTTATCTACTCTGTCAACGGGTTTACTCCAATCTTTGGGACTCCCATCAGGATTCAGTCTCAAATCCAATCTAGTGCCGGGACCGGTAAACGAATGACCTGGTAGATGCATCTCGCCTGGAAATTTAGCCCACGGTAGTTTAATATTTCTCGTAACTGAATTTAGTGAACCGACTAGATCTCCTCCGTGTGAAGGAGTTCCTTTCACGAATTGAGTTTTTGTCGTTCCGCACACGGCGCAAACGCCTCGAAGCATGTTCCTATTATTTTTACTAACGACGTTCTGAATATCTCTCGTTTCGGTTTTTGACTTACACTTTACGCAATACAGATTGTTACTCATTTTCGTATCGTTTTGAATACGAAAAGATTTTTATTGAAAAACGATGGAAGTCAAAGATTTATCGTGGGATGTAAATACATCGAAACGAAATAACAACCCTCTACTACCTAGAAGTATCAGAGGTCTGATTGTAGGAAAGTCTGGTTGTGGTAAGACGACGCTTCTTCATAATCTGTTGGTTAGGCCTGGATGGTTAGACTACGATAACCTGCAAGTATTCGGAAGATCTCTCTTTCAACCAGAGTACAAGATACTCGAGAAAGCATTCAAAGAGAAACTACCCAAAGAAGCGATCGGCGGATTATATGAAAATAAGGAAGAGATTATGAGGTGTAACGTATCACCCGCGTTTGTCATCGAGGAAATGGCCAAAAAAATAGGTGAAAAATCTGATATGACATGTCAGTTCTTTGAAAGTTCAGAAGACGTGCCAGACCCGAGAGATTTGAGCCGCAACAAGAAGAACCTCATGATATTCGATGACCTTCAGTTGGAAAAACAGAACAAATGCGAGACGTATTACATCAGAGGAAGGCATAGTAACGTAGATTGTTTTTACCTCGCGCAAAATTATTTCAAACTGCCTAGGCAAACAATAAGAGAGAACGCAAATTTTATTTGTTTGTTTCCACAAGACTTGAAAAATATTACTCATATATATCACGATCATGTAGGTGAAGACATGCCTATGGAAGAATTTAGGAACCTATGCAAAATTGTGTGGAAACGTCCGCATGGATTCCTAGTAATCGATTCGACTAGTAGTGCAGACAATGGCAAGTATCGGTGTGGACTCGATACTTTCTACATGCCTGCGTCTATTTGAAATAAAATAATACAAAAATAAAATGGAATCTACTCTCGAAAAGATAGCGGCTACTATGGAAAAGGTGGAACGTAACACGGATCCAAAATCGTCATTTTATATTTTGTTGAGCGAAAAGAGCTCGAAAATTAGGACCCAGTATAATCCGCTGATCGAATTGAACGCGAGTAAAATGTACGAAATGGCTTTGGTTAATTTGGAGACGTACTTCTCTTTTCCGAATATTGACGCAAAGAACAACAACTTCAGATATTCACCCGATGAGGGAGATACGTGGGTCGATGTAAATATTCCAGAGGGGTGCTACGAAATCGAGGATATCAATGGGTACCTGCAGAGAATCCTGAAAGAGAAAGGGCATTACGATGCGGCAAAGGAAGAATGCTGTATTACGCTACAACCGAACAGTAATACGCTGAAGTCTGTGCTAACCATTGCAACGAATTACAAAGTTGATTTTACACCGAACAACTCGATTAGATCGGTCTTAGGTTTCCGTCGTTGGGTATATGGTGAGGGATATAACGAATCCGAAGAAATAGTGAACATAATGAGTGTAAACAGTTTGAGGGTGACTAGCGATATAATCGGAGCTTCGTACGCTAACGGAACGACGGGAAACGTGATATATTCGTTTTTCCCTAACGTGGGGCCGGGTTACAAGATTATCGAAGTACCCCACAATTTGATCTATCTACCCGTTACGCTACGCACGATTTCATCGATGGAAACGAAGCTTACCGACCAAAATGGAAACTTGTTGAACCTCAGAGGAGAGGAATTGTCGATTAGATTTCACCTCAGAGAAGTGTGAGTAATATCAAAAGTTTATTCTTGGTTACATACAAAATGAGTCGGTACACGAATGTAAAAGTTAATATTTCGGAAGGGCAAAATGACAAAATCAAACGCGCGCTCGAAGCTCAATGTGATGGTGTGAGTATTAGACTGTCTCACGATGATCTGTCGGGAGAACACGTTTTGGCTCTTACACAAGCGCAAATTAACAAGATGACGAAAGCGTATCAGAATGGAAAGGGTGTAACTATCAAAATGAGTAAAACCCAGTTAGTTCATAACGCCAAAGTCGAAGGAGGATTCATCGGAGCTATTCTACCGTTTCTAGCAACGGCCGGCAAATTCCTTCTTTCTAGCATGCTACCTAGTTTAGCACAGGGAGCAATGGCTGGTATAGGATCTGCGGCCGCCTCGAAAGTTGTAGATAAAATTAGCGGGTCGGGAGTATTGTACATCAATAAGAACGGAATAACGGGTAAGGTGAAAGCGGCCGGAGATGGTTTGTATCTGTCTCCATGGCCAAAAGGTATTTCGATGGGATCGGGATTGTATATGAAAACCGGTCAAGGATTGTTCATGAAATCTGGTGACGGACTTATACTAGGACCTAATTCACCGTTTCAGAACATTCCGCTTCTCGGGTGGTTGCTGTAAAAATTTAATTTCCTATTTACAAAATGTCTCGAAACTACTTGAGACCGATACACAAGTTTGGTACGAAACCCGTTCGTTCGAAAAATTTCTTAGTTAATCCAGTTGAGTGGTTGCCAAAAAAGGAATTGACGCATATACCTATGAGGCAATATGGTAGTCAAAGATGGGAGATTTTTGCACAACGAGAGATAACGATTGAACCCAAAGAAACGGAAACCATAGAGTCTGGGCTCGGTGTTCGAATGACTAGAGGCTGGTGTGGAATATCGCTCAGACAGGAAATCCTGGCAAGTGGATGTGCTCTACAAGGAGAAGGAATCGTTACCGGAGATATCGCGGACATCGTCGTTACAATTTCAAACGATTCCGATTCGGTAGTTACCATAATCGAAGGTGACCTAATATGCATCATCTATCACACCCAACGCCCTAGGCCCGCAGTAATTTGAAAAATAATATTGTATAATTAAAATATGACACGAGAGAATTCAGCAATCGTAATGAAAACGGATGCAGTCGACGGAAAGGCTGACGTTTACCGACTTTCGAAGATTACAGAAATTCAAACAGAATTCGAAAGAGAACGAGATACAAGGGCAACGCTAAGTACGAAATACAATAGAAGCGTAAAAATAATTAGCGGGGTAGACGACGTTCTAGGTGTGGCTACGATGGGGCTCGCTATTTCAGGAATCGGTGTTCTTTCTACTGTAGTCGCTGCCCCCGTCGTGATAGTGCTGGAAGCAATAGCGGTAGTCGCTATAGTTCTACGTTTTGTCGGCGGTCGAGTCAATAAGAAACTCGCGCTGAAGGCGGAGAAGCATGAAAAGATCAAAACGCTAGCCGAAGCAAAACTCAACACGATCAGCGGCCACATTTCGAAAGCTTTGGAAGACGATTACATTTCAGGTGAGGAATATTCGCTAATTCTAAGCGAACGCGTGAAATTTAACGAAATGAAAGAAGAAATCAGAAGCAAAATCAAAGTCAGCATAGACGAAGCAGCTGAAAATCGAGAAACTATGGCCGAGTCGTTCAAGAACGCGTTTGGCAAAACGATGACAACGCAAACGTAAAACGTAGAACGTAGAACGTAAAACGTAAATTGGTGAAAACGTAAAACGTAAAATCATATTGATAATTACGTTTTACGTTTTACGTTTCAAAACATTATACTATATATTTTAAAATAATGTCGTTTCTGAACATAACCGATCCAGCGAAAAGAGACTTCATCGTCGCAGATTTTCTCAAGACGAAGAAGAATATTCAACAGAACTTTCTATCGGAGAAATTAGGTGACATAGGGATGCAGCAAGAACTAACGAAGTTGTACAAACCGATCGTCGACTCGCAATCGGCAATATCGAAAGAACAAAACGCTTTGCTATCTACTATCAAGGAGAACTCGGCAGCCACGTCTAGTGCTCTACAAGCGCTTCCCGCGTCGATATCGTCATCGATAAAAGCTATTCAGTTTCCGCAGTATCCTTCGATACAGGCTTACGAGGATGATCCCGTAGATATTACAACTTTAGAATTAGGCGATATCGCTACAAAATATTTGAAAGAATATGCCGCGAAGAAGAGTAAGACTGATACAGGCAACTCGAGGACACAGGTATAAAATATTTAAGTAGCCGAAAGGAGCATAAGGGCAGAAATTCTTCAGCACAATAGTTGTAGAGTCTTGTGGAATGGCTTGGATGATACTACTGTATCAGTGGTCACCACCATAGGTTCAAGGAGGAAGATAGAAAAATTGGGCTATTAAGCAATAAGCATGTCCCAGGTAAATTTACAGTGGTTTTAGGACATACTAAACGTCTTTTGAACCAATTAAAACCCTTGTTATGTCATGAGTTCATGACATGTAATGTCGATGACACTTCATAGTAAGAAAAAAAAATGACTCATTTACACATTGATCGTAATTAGAATTTCAGGTTAAGTTATTCGTACGCAAAAAAAATAGAGCTAACACAATCATATACTTCATGAACTAACCAATGCCGTCTAGAGCTCTGTGAAGTTCATTTCGAAAGAAGTTGGTCGAAAGGATGTTGCTCCATTGCGAACAGACAGTTCTAAGTCTGCTTATCACGAGATCAGCCTTTTCTTTCCACACACTTTTGGCCAGCTTCATATTCTTCACTTCCATAGCTATGGCTTTAACGAGAATACACTCAAGCATCTCGATCGGGAGATCTTGGATCTACAGTTAAACGATAGAAGATAGCTCTGTTTACAATTCTTAGGAACTCGTCAGTGGAACGATTATTAAGCTGAAAAATTCAAACAGAGGATTCTATTGAATAGCAATATTAGAAGGTCAATATCAAGTAAGACTACAAGGAATTGGACGTAATATCATGCCAATTTGTTCGATTTTATATTGTTTGGTATTTAATTAAAAGCATAGAATTACTTTTTTTCTTTGGATATTTTAGTTATTAATATTTTTCCACATAATTTCTTTTCAAAACAGATTTTCTATAGGATTCCTTTGGAATCTCTGATTATGACTAAATTGGTCAATTACCTATCTGAGTCCACACATTCAGTCAATGCATATAACTGGTGATTATTCATCTACCAGGGTTACTTTGTTGGCACGCGGTGCCCACAGGGTTATGTGCTTGGTCCTCTTTTGTTTGCATTATAAACCCACATCACTAGAAACAGTTTTGGGATATCATTGGTATGCTCATGATATTCAAATAAACATTTAATTTAATGTCATGGGAATCATCTGCACAGCTGTTGTTTGCTGTCTTTGATGAGGTACAGTCTTGGATGGCGACCAATAAACTCCACCTTAGTCCATCAGAGACTGAATTTAATAACTGCGACACCAAATTAAAAAATTGACCTGCTTAGGTCACTGAAACTGGGTGACACAAATGGTGAGCTGACAGAAGCTGCTCATAATATTGGCGTAGTTTTCAATTCTAACATGTCTCTCACTGGCCAAGTAAACAGTATTATCTTGTAAGTCATCATACAATGTCATACATGTTCATTCCTGACACACGCAGAATTAGGCACTATGTGCCCATGTCTGAAAGGATATCTCTGTCAATTGCATTGGTTTTCAGTCGCCTGGATTACTGTAAGTTGCTTCTTACTGGTATCAATAAGTCAAATATGCTGAAGCCGCATTGAGTCAGAACCCTTTGGCTAGAACCATATCTAATGCATAAAAAACAGACATTTAGCCCCTGTGCTTAAATCGTTTGCATTGCTTACTGTTCACCAAAGAATTAGTTCCAAATTAGGACTCATAGTTAATAAAACTGTGAACTCCCGCCAGTCACAATAATTAAAATCAATTCTTATTCCCCAGACTTCTCATTATTCAACCAGGTCATTTGATTATCTTTGTATGGCCATACCTGAATCAAGAACTGTTCTTGGTGAACGAGCTTTTTCAGTGCTGGATCTACACTTTGGAACTCTCTATCTGCCCTATGTCTGAATTCTGTAATTTCATTCTCAACTTAAAACTTACCTCTTACATATTGCTTATCCACCAGTGGTTACCTTTGCGACTTACAGAGCAATCTTCTCGTTATTGACCTTATTACGGCTTTTTTGATGTGCCATCGTTTGATGCATTGTGCTTTAGACACTGGAGCGATAGAAATGACTAATTACAATTAGAATCTGTAAGTAAGTCAGTATATTGTGGGGCGCGGTGGTGTAGGCCGAAGGGTTGCGGGTTCGAATCCACCTCAAGCCGCCGCGTAGGGACCCTGGGCAAGTCCTTCACTCGCAATTGCTCATGCGCTTCGGCGTGAAAACTCCGATTCAGTGTCCGCGTTGTAGTCGGGAGCGCCTCTGAGTAGAAATCTTGAAGGGGCGCTATATAAATATCTGAAATGAACGAATGAATATTCTCTATTCAAAAGCACAAACAAACGCAGAGCACTTTACATGGCAAGATTAATACATACCAACAAACAACACTTTATACATAAAAGTAAAGAATTTGATGAGAGAAGTTATTGTTTATCAGAAGAACATAGGGAAGGAAGAGTTAGGGTTAGTCATAGAGGGAAAATGAAGAGCTTAAAATTAGACTAATTTATGGAAAACATTGTTTATTTGTATAGGCCTAGCATAAGAGCAAGGATTCCAAGTAAGCATTTCTGAGCCAGGTTGTCAAACATGGGAAGCTTACGGTTATGGGACCGTGGCCGCAGGAAGTAGCGAGTTTGCTTGATCGGCGGTAACAATTTATGCAACACATGGCAAAGGATTGTGCAGAATACAGGCAAAGAGCATGGTATCCGCATTGTTGCAGAGTGTCTCAAATAAGGGAGAACAAAGAGCTAAGTACACCTGGGGTACCAGCGTCCGGGTTGATATACGATGCAATAGTTAACGATGAAGCAGATTTCACAGATTTTGCTCATTCGGTTGTAAAAATCTATCGTAGAATTACATGGCAGTAATGAATTAACGGCTAGGGAAAACAATGAGATGTCGCTAAAGAAATCGATAAGATATTCGTAGATTGAATCCAAATTATGGCTGAAAACCAGTTATGGATGTGACGCATGTAGATGCATATACACAATTTGGTGCCTGCGTCAAATTTGACTACGGTTAAGTGTCAACAAAGTAATTTGACTAAAAAAGCATAGAAATTGTCTGTCGACAAATCACACCACTTAAACAATTCACAGATAGCCTATATAAAAACAGATTCAGCAACATCCAAACTAGTGTCTTGCATTTCAATATCATGTAGCCTACCGTTGTGTCGCTGACTGAGGCAAGTTTTCCACGTTTAGCATCATCTACTTGTCGGAATACTGTTATAACAAAAACGAATGCAACTGTATACATAAATACATGTACTGTCTTCAATATTTGTTTATTATAATTGAATATCTTGATGCTTAAGTAGCCTCCATGTATAGCCATGCAAACGAATGGTAGTCCCATGTCTTTGCGCGTATGTTACTGATCCTGAATAAGTAAAGGCTTTAGCTACGGTTTGGTTCCATGGTTCTGACTACTGTAGCATACCAAGTTTTCATCATAGGAAATTGATTGGTGTTTTGAAATAACAATGAACTATACAAGCATACTATTAAAGACTTCTGTGCATTAACTGACCATCTGAGTCTTCAGTCGTTTGATCGTCATTACTGGATTCAGCTGATGTTCGTTTCTTTGACATGGCGCAATGGAAGCAATAGGATCTGCAGAAGAACAAACGTCGCCTCTCGACACAATTAACGTCAATATCGCAACAAACACCAAATAATGTTCGAAAACATCGAATGAGAATAACAAATTTCAGGTCGATTGCAAAGTTAATTATTGAAGAATAATCGCTGCGAGCGAATCTGTAACGAATAATGTTGTCTTTAACATTTTATAGTTATTATGACGTCACACAATGGACTTATATTTTTTTATACACTTCTTATTTAATATAGGCCTAGCAGCTGTTTAAATCAAACTATGTTATTATTGTTGTTATAATAAATAATAATAAATAATATTGTTATTCAATACTATAATAAGTTTTGTTGTCGTTCATCCTCACTTTTTATTCTACATTATGATTGCTATAATTATCGCTATTATTGTTGTTACTATTTTTGCTCGCTATCCAAAAATATCTTCTTGGGTTAAGATTGTAATATAAAGATATATTAAAATAAAGTAAAAGACTTGCCTCATCTGGGATGGCTTCTCTTTGGTGATGTAGATTGAAGCACCGTACAAAACAATCGGTTTAATGCGCTGGATGGTTGCAGAAAGGCGTTAAGATAGGAACGAAGTTCTCTGCTTGTGTTTCCTGTCAACTGCCTTATCTGTGTGTCTGTCTGTCTGTCTCTCTTTCTCTCTCTCTCTCTGTCTTTCTCTCTCTCTCTCATTGACGTTTGAGTTTAGGGATGTGAACTCTGTTATCAGCTCGATTGAGTTTTTTTACATTACTACTGGAATTACTACTACTACCATTACTACTACTACTACTACCACTACCACTACCACTACCACTACCACTACCACTACCACTACCACTACCACTACCACTACCACTACCACTACCACTACCACTACCACTACCACTACCACTACCACTACCACTACCACCACCACCACTACCACTCACCACTACCACTACCACTACCACTACCACTACCACTACCACTACCACTACCACTACCACTACCACTACCACTACCACTACTACTACTACTACTACTACTACTACTACTACTACTACTACTACAACTACTACTATCATCATCATCATCAGTCTATTTATTATTATCACTACATGCTGAGCTGTAAGCCTATTGGCCTGGTAGGAATAGGGACTTTGGGAAGGCGTGCTAATGACGTGACGGGTACTGTACGGGTACGAGTATACCCGCGGGTACGTGCAGGGTCGGGTAGTAATTTTGAGTACGGGTCGGGTACGGATACGGGTAACGGTTCTGTGTTACGGGTATGGGTCGGGTTGCAATGTTACTGTATTCGCAGACCTCTAACTAAAACGCATTTAATCCAAACTTCATTTTAATCAGCGTCTGCTATAAATTCTGTTTTACGAAGCGCTTAGTTATGCGTGCTTTAGAGGTTAGACCAAAATATACAGAAAATTGGCCATGCGCAAAAACCTTAGCCATTCAGTATCTGCTTGTCGTCTTCTTTCAATTTCCAGCTGTTGCCTCTACATTTTGAAAATCTATTTGCTATTATCCTATTCTTTATATTTCCATTTGCTTGATCCTTCTTCGTTCAGCCTCTGTTTTGTTTTGTATCTTTCTAACTCCGCATGTTGCCTTTGATTGAACCTCCATCATTTCGAATCTTGCTTTATGTGAGACGGTGTAGGGTTTTGCTTCTATTTCCTCTGCAGACTTCGATCAAACACACAGGCTCCGATGATTCTTCAATCAGCGAATCTTCCGTCGTTGTCTCTCGACTCCAATCCTTTATCAGTTCAACCCTTCAGCCGTTCTGTATTGAAGTCTGCATAAGCTGCTCCGTGTCTAGATTCTTAACCTCCGTCTGTTTCTCTGCTGGGAGCCGTCCCATTCTCCCCACTCAATCAACCTTTCAGAGACGATTTACCTCTGTTAGAGAAGACACAAAATGAAAGTCTTTATTCTACATGCAAAGCTAGCAATCCAATGCAAGTGATAATGACATTAGTAAACACATGTACAACACAGAACTTGTAGCTTAATTTGTTTGCACTTTGAATCTCTTACTCTCCAGCCCTTCCAGACACCACTGTTATTCTCTAATCTCGGATGCTAGTTCTTCGATCTCTCGTTGGCTGATATTATAGTCAACTGACCTAGAATTCTTTCGTTGAATCTTCGCTCAGCGGTTTCTTCGTGACCACTTACCAAGTGCTAATCGGATATCCTGCGCTCTTCAACGCTTATAGACCAAGTATAAACACTTTCCATAGTTCTCAAACGGTCGGGCCTCAAACTATCGAAATCTATTTAAGACTCTGAGTGTTTGCGTATATGAAAGAAATATAGTTTAACGACACAGCAATTAAAATCGTGAACACACAGTATCAAACAATAAAATATTAGCATCTTCCTGTTGACAGAACACTCCACTCGGTCTCTTTCCCGTTGCTATAGGCCCCATATATACTGTACGGTCTCACCAGTGTATGACCCTCTCTAATACGTCGGCCTGGGGTTTTCCAAAAATTTCCACTTTTCACAATCGTAAGCGTTACGCCAGGTCATCGCTACGGTGAAAGCATGGGCTGTTCCAAAAGTTTCAGCAAATCCATCGCCTCTATGCCGTATCATCTAATAGTCAAGTAGAGTAAGTAAGTATATTTTTATTGCACCAATAAGCGGGTTCGACATCTCAGTGACCTATCTAGGTCACCTCGACCTGCATAGGTCACGACTACCGGAAGTGGTTTTGTTGTTGCATCACACATGGAGAATATAACCGAATTTGATTATGCAACACTTGGAATGTTGATATATTGACACAATTTTGCCAGAATCGTGAATTAAAAGTGATTCAAAATTAAAAGTAAGAAGAGTTGGTGGCTTTGGCGTATGCCGCATTTAGCCAGAACTACCCGCAATAATAATTCCAGAATGTTCGACCGCTGCTGCTCTACGATAGTCCTCTGCAGCGCAATAGCAGTATATGGCCCATCAGCTGATGTCAATGTTTTTCGTCACTGTCATTCACAAAATGAATTTCTATTTGCAAAGTTAGCAATCCCATGCGAGTGCTGATGACATTATTAAACACTTGTAAAATACAGATTGTACTCTGATCTCTTCCTCTTCAACCCTTCCAAGGGACAGCTGTTATTTCTCCAATGTGGGATTCTAGTCCTTCGATCACTCGTTGACTAATATCATCTACTGGCCTTGAATTCTTTCGCTATGTCTTCGCTCAGCGGTTTCTTTGTCATCAAGGGCTAACCAGATTTCCTGCGCTGCTCGCTGCTTATAGGTATAATGTCAAAACTTTCTACAGTTCTCAAACGATCGGGCCTCAAACTATGGACCCGGCAATCTACATGTATATAAGACTCTGAGTGTTTGCGTATATGAAACAAAGTTTAATCACATAGCACTTAAATTCGTGGACACACAGCATCTGAACATTAGAAACATCTTCAATTCAATATTGTTTACAGAGCCCGCCACTCGATCTCTTCCCTTGCCATATACGCTGTTACAGGGCAGACAGGAGGAGTCTTAGGGTTTATGATCCTCTTTAATACCTCGGCCTCGGCTTTTCCAATAGCTTCCATCTTTGGCAATCGTCAGCGTTGCCACAGCTATCGCTACAGTGAGAGTGTGGGCTGTTCAAAATGTTTTAGCTAATCCATCGCCTCTATGCAGTTTCATCTAATACAAAAGTAAAGTATGTAAGTTTATATCCTTTATTGTACCAATTACCAGCCGTACCTTAGTTTAAGGCAAATGTGGGGAATAAGGCACACTTAAGGAACTTTACCACAAAATATAATTAAGTTTCTCAGCCTACACAGTCTTGCCAATATCCACTGTTTACAAATATTATTATAGCAACATGCATGCTCTACGCAGAATGAGGATTAATAAATTACGGTATTAATAAACCCGAAAATAAGATTATTACGAAATGAATGATCACAAAAATCTTACCATATTTTTAATTCAAAGATGCCGCCGAAAAGGAAACCCATGATCAACTATTAGTAGTTCATAGGTGAAGGCCAGTCAGCAATATAAAATTCTGGCGATATCTGATGTATAGATACGGAGATATTTCAAGTTTAAGTGGGTGGGCCTTATTACCCAGTACCGGCCTTACCATTGTGCGAACCGTGCAATTGCACAGGGCCCGCAAATTAGGGGGCCCGAAAATGTCAGAAAATTAATATGAACAAGACAGCCTAATAAGAATAGGCCTATTATGGTTTCAATTAAATCTTCTCTTTTATCAAAAATAAAAAATGAAAGTCAAATTGTACAAACTTCATCTTCTGCGACATTTTATGTGACATTTTCGGGCCCCCTATTAGTGGGAAGGCCCGAAAATCTCACAGCAAATCCTGTGATTTTTCGGGCCCCTATAGCGGGGACCCGAAAGTGTCACAGAAAATTAACCTAAACAAGACACCTAATAATAATGTTATGGTTTCAATTTAATCTTCTCTTTTGTCAGAAAATAAAAGTCAAATGGTACCAAGTTGAAACCATTTGACATTTATTTTTGACATAATATTATATGTTGTCTCAAAAGATAACATTTGGTGCAGAAATGATTACCATTTCTGCACCCAGAAAATAGTTTCCTATATACTTTGCTTGAATTTTAAGTGAGAAAGTTTACATCTTGAATACTTATGTCCGCGAGCTATGCCTAGAAAAAGTAAGGGTCTCTGGCACAAAAAGTTTTCAAACCACTTTTGTGCGCGACTGTATACGGTACCTTTGTTAATTATTTAATTTTATTTCTTTTAGATTTTAGAGGATTTTATTTTTAGGGTTTATTATTTAGCACACGTGCGCGCGCACACACACACACATAATACTTAGCAATGAAAAACAATTTGACTTGTGTCATGGGGGCCCGACAGTTCACTCTGCACAGGGCCCGCAATATACTAGGGCCAGCACTGTTATTACCCACAGTTACCTTGCATAGCTATATGGTTTATGTGATTCGAGTGATCCAAACTTGTCACAAATATCTAGCGGATCATACTGTCTACCGTGTTTGGCTCAAGAATAGATCATCATTATCATCATTTTAACAGTCATCAACTGTTATTAATATTTCTTTGTCATTAATTTTGTCCTACAATGACTTGCGTCAATGTTTTGTTACAGGTCCCCTTAAATCTTTAGACAATTAAACATGACTCGCTCTAGGTATGATAAAACCCAATTTATTAAAAGCAAAGAAAACATAGGCCTACAGCCTTCCACCATAAGTCCAAACGTCTTCTTCAACACAGAGAAGACGAAAGCTTAACTAGGCCTAATTGACCTCGGAAACGTAGCCTACACATGACTTCATCGACAACTTAACTACGTTAACAAGCGAGACTTGGCTTTACTTGAACAAGAAAGGTCACAACCAACCAACAAAACCAAGATCTGTCTCCTCTCAAGCCCACGTCGGTTTATATAATCTATTTGGTCACTAGATATTGTATTGTATTGTATTGTATTGTATTTAGAAATTTATAAAGCGCTTCTCACAGTAATACCCAATCAGAAGCGCTCGTAACATAGCTGATACATGACCTATATGACCAATAGAGGTCTACCAAAACGTGTCATTCATGACAGGATGGACACATCTTCACACAACGGAATCCAAGAACACTAAGACAGAAACAAAGACATCTACCCAAAGACTTACTAATGTCTTATTCAAAAAGGATGACGGGTGAAGTCAAACTGTTATTCTGCAGGAGTCCAAACGTCTTCTTCAACACAGAGTGTAACACGGGGAAATGGAAACCCCGGATTACAACTACAGTGTCTTAAAGAAATGTCCCACCGGTCAAAATGCAATTTCTCAACAAACGAAAGAGATTTTTCTACCAAGAAATGTTTGTCAGCAATGCCTGGAAATTTAACTGATTTCCATATTCGTAATGAAAGGTGATGTAATTTCACATTGAAAATTACAATTGACTGTTCATTTTTCTGCGTATTTTGAAAAATTATGTGGAATACAATATTTAAACAGTTGTAATTTTTGAAGCAATCAAACATTTTCAGTTAAATATTCAGGGGTTGTTAGCAAATTTTCCCCTATAAACACATAAACTTTGGAAGACAAATCTTTGTCGTTTGTGGAGAAATTGCATTTTGGCCGGTGGGACTTTTGAATCACCTTGTACTCATGTCAACGTTTAAGTATTATAGGCTACAAACAAAGCAGTTAACATAACAGCCTATGCTGTTTGTGCGGAAAATTTAAGTGTCATATTAATTCACTAGGTTGAGTACTTATTAACTAGGTTGAGTAGGCCTACTTTTAATCGAACTTCGTTTTCTACCTGTTTCATTAATTTCGAAGTCACAGTTCACGCTGTGTCGATCTGTGAAGAAGAATCTCTATTTAACGCGGACAACAAAATGAAATCAATTTGGATATTAGAAGGTTTGCCTAATGACTCATAATTTTGCTCAAAAGTAATTAAAAGATACTTTTCATTCTTTTATTAATGATCGGCGTTTGAAAAGGTTTTATTTCTGACCACGGAATGTTCATGCGTAATATATGTATACGTATATATATATATATATATATATATATATATATATATATATATATATATATACGCGTATATATATACGCGTACTAATTATGCGTATTTGACGTGTAAATATATCTGCGTTGTATTCTTCTTTACTTATGAGTAATCTTGCGGTGTGCCGAATTCGGATAAATCTGTTCATTGACTTAAACTGCCTATAGAAAGATAATACTGAGCAAGAGAGAACTGGACACTGGCCTTCATTATGCTGAAGCCAAGTCAAAAGGAATCAGTAACACTTCATGCCTCTGTTACTCTCAAAGTCGACTTAAGGGACTGCGTCGTGAATTCGTATAGAAATACACGGAAACCCAATACTGATTTCCACTGTCCTCGGTTCTAAGTAAACCAAGATGTGGAAATGTGTCAACCTGCTCCAACTGGTTGCCTTATATCACAAGTGGTACCATTTGTTAGGCAACCATCGTTTTGGTTTTATGCACATTAGAGTTGTAAAAAATTCTTTTCTCGTTTTTTATCTGTTTTTTGTCAAATCTCGTTTTTTCGTTTTTAATTTTCTGTCACGTTGTTTTCCGTTTTTATAATTTTATAACTTTATTTACTGTCTGTTACTATGTTGTTTCATTTTATCTTTGTTTGATGTCCCTTACATTGTCTCTGTACTTTCAAAATTCAGCTAATTTACGTCACTATTTACTGTCATCAATTGAGAAATAAATAGCACAGTACAAGAAATAGAATTTATAAAAGTAATTTGAGTTTCTAAGTTATCCAAAATTCGAAATGTTGTCTTTGTACAGAGTAATCTCCGATTGACTGATGAACTGACTGACATTACTCCATATGAAGTTCCTAAGACCCTTTAGTAAAATAAAAGCCAATAATATCCTAGACCAAACTTTAAACGGAATTGCCAATGCCTACACATATTTTGTTTTTTCTTGTAATCGCATTGCGGGGGGGGCGATAGCGCATTGGATAACACACTGGCTTTAGAGAGCGAGAGGTACCGAGATCGAGTTCCTTAGGCGGACACGCTTTGTAGGCTGCTATTAGCGCCGTGTATTGCAGGCTGTCTGTCCTGTTAGTAGTTAAGATTGTTTCAATTGCATAACATTTAAATGTACATGTACAGCGCAGTGCGTTTGCAGGCGCTTGATTAAAGAAAAATTATTATTATTATTTTTGTTCTGACAATGTGTTAATGAATAAACGAAGATTCTATTCTATTCTATAAGTAAAAATTGGAATTAAGTAGGCTACACTCTATACGTACAAAGTTTAGTTTTTAAATTGTGTTAGTTTATGTCAGCATGGACTTAATAATATTTGGACTTAATGTTTACAATTTAAATCTGAAAAGATTTCAATATTATTAACTTCTCAATTTCTTATAAAATCAAACCTATAAAAAATAATTGTTGTAGATTAATGTTATTTAGTGTTTACTAATAAAGTTGTATTTGTTTTATTAAAATTAAATTGTGTAAACCAGGTTTTTAATTTTAGAATGTAGTACAAGATATTACAAAGTCGAATAATTTTCTTTTTAATTTTTCCCATTTTTTTCGTTAACTATTTTTTTGAAAAACGACTTTTCCGTTTTTTATTTAGTTTTTTCCCGTTTTTAACAACTATGAGCCACATTAATCAAAAGTCTGTTGCCTGCTCGGTTCAGACAATTCCCCATCTTCTGTTGCTCGGCTTCTGAACCATAAAACAGTGCAATCTTATCGTCACATGGCAGAATTGCAATTCTTCTTTCTCCTCTTTGAATTCCATCACCATAACCATATTCAACCTCCCTCATAAAACGACCTCCGCCATGATGTTGTATAGGTATGGTGAGATAACTCAACCTTGCCGGAATGAGGCGCTATATCAGGTATATATGAACTGAAACATTATCTGTTATACACATAAAATGAATATGATTTGATTGATTGTAGGCCTACTTGTACTTAAGATTGTTTATGTTACAACTGTGAAAATTATAATCAGGTTTTTTTTTTACTTTTTGTTTTCGTTTTAAATCTTGTACTGCACTGCTTTGTTGTCATTTAGTTGTTATTTAAGTTTAATTTTCTATAATCATATTGATCATAAAAATCGTCTAGCCATCTGTAACTGTGGAAAAGGGGCAGCCCTGCAATAGCGGATTATTTTATCCTTTAGGGTTGTCCTGTTGACAGCATCAACAGATTAACTTTGAACATGTTGATTATTTCCTGTAAGTCTTCTGTTGTTGTTGTTGAATCAATAAACGGCATATAATTATATTATATAATAAGAAAAAAACATTAAACAATAATAACTGCGCATTTTATTCAAAGCATATTATGCCGTAATAATAATAATAATAATAATAATAATAATAATAATAATAATAATAATAATAATAATAATAATAATAATAATAATAATAAATAATAAATAAGAAAATATAACAATTTATATGCAGTGATGGGCAAAAGTTAACCAAAATGTTGCAAAACCTTTAAACTAATAGTTTTTAGTTGATAGCTAGAAAGTTTAAGTAATAAAATCAGCGACTACGCCACAATCTTCCGCAAAGAACAGTGAACACTGAACACTGTCAGCAACTCAACGCGACGTTTCCTTATTTGTTAACACTGGTGTTTCCTCTGCATAGAATATGCATAAGGTAGTACAGTGCAAGGACTAAAATTAAAGATTCATTTGGTGCAATTTAAATAAGAACATTGGTGGTTTATTATTCTCTACGAGTTGACTGTCAGTGTAGACTTTAATGAATTGAAGGATACATCAGTAAAAATGAATAGTTTAATATAGTCACTATTTGCTTCACTGAGGTTAAACTGATGCCGAATATCAGATAATGAAACACTTGATCACCTTCTTTACTTATGATCCAGATACAAATTTGACAGTGGTCTTGCTGTTGCTGATCATTATTGTCATGAGTAACTGGTTCTGTTAGGCCTACTCAAGTCAAGTGAACTGCATTTCATTGCATGATGCATCATCGCTTGCATTAGCAACTGTCTTCATTATTTTCTGGTGAAACTGTAGTAGGACTATAAGTCTAGTATACATTGCATAGTTTGAAAGTGAAATTGTCATTGACGCTGTGCATTATTGAAGTTCACTTAAGCTCTATTATAAAAACGATTGTCAAAACAATATCTTAAAAAGTTGGAAAAAGTTTAACTTATAATTCTTAGTTTAGTTCACTTATTTAGGCTACATAATAAGTTGCCAACTTCTGCTAAAGTGTTTTATTTTAGTTGAAAATAGTTAAGGTTTAACAAAACAAACTAGTTAGTGCCCATCACTGTTTACCTACGCGAAGATCGCTTTTCTCGAGCGATCGGAGTCGCAACCCGGAAGCGGAGGAATGCCTTCCGATACAGTAGTCGCACAAATACTTAGGCGCGGCCACTACTGGCTCGTTTTCGATGTACAAGGCAGTCGTAGTTCCTGTATTAGTGAATTTATAAAAGGATAATTGTACTTTATCTCAACCTTTGTGTTACAATTCAACCTTGATGTAATTGTTGCTTTTATGAAAAAGTTTTATTTTGTTTAGTTGTCCTTCTTCTTCTCTCTGCTGTCGATTTGAAAGCAGCGAAATCTGTTTCTGATCAGCTCTGTCCACAGCGAAATATAACTGTTACGGTTGATGACTTTTTGAGGCTTTACTTGGATGGCGTTGAAATAACTAACCTTACAAATGCCAACATCCATAATAAACCCGACGTTGTTGATCTTCCTTGTAATACGAGATTAATAGCGATTCATGGAAGAAATGGACCTCAAGTGGCAGGTATTCTGGCGTCAACAGATGACGAATATGTTCTCACCAATTCTTCTTGGAAATGTTCAAACGTCAGTCAATCCGGTTGGGAGGAAATTGGTTTTGACGATTCCGCTTGGAAGTCTCCCGTGGAGTATGGTCACAACGGAGAAGGTGTTTGGGGGTTCATACAAGGCATTAGCTCAAACGCTGAATGGATCTGGCTGAGACAATGGAATGGTCTGAGAAATACGACTTATGAAGAGATGGATATGGTGGTCTACTGCAGAAAGAGATTAGGTAAAACCAAAAACCTTTTTTTTCCATTTGTGTGATTCTCTGTATCACAAACCTGTTTTTCCCAGTGTGATGTCACCTGTCGAGAACGCGTGTGAATGTCTAGGACTATTTCTTTATGTAACTCTTTCAGCAAAATTCTCTTAACGTTAACTCTCAACACTGCGGATTTCGTTTAAAATTTCTTTCTAAATCAATATTCATTCCACTCTCATTAACAGACAATCTATTAATGAGAGAACTAAACCTTTCGACTCAGAAACCTCTGACTCAAGAACATTGAAGTGAAGACCACTGAACTGCGGAACATCGTCTGAAAAAGCCAAAACTCTTATACGTCCCAAAGACACAACATCCACGCAACCAAACAATCACTGACAATCCCAAACATACTATCCGACCAACTGAAGGAGTGTTCGGCGACTATTCGCATGCCTTACCGATATCGCCTAACACAGTATTCCACCTAGCGAATACCACACCGACTAATTATAATCTGCATTATTATAACATGCCCTAAAAAATAATCACAATAAAAGGTAACATGTAACAATAAATATATATATTATATATAATTTAATATATATATGTAACATATCTCATCTTATCTCAACTGCTACCATAATAGATCTGATGTTAGTGTACGTATCCAAAATTCAGACCAAAAGCATGTAGACATAACGCCTAATAATTCTGCGTTAGTCACAAATAAATATATTATATATATTTGTGACTAACGCTGAATTTTGGATAAGTTACACATGTTATTTTCAGATCCTGGCTATTGCCTAAGCAGCCCTTGTGCATTCGGAAGCACCTGCATTGAGGAACCTAACGGTGGATATTGCATCTGTGCGCCTGGATACACCGGACAGAACTGCTCAGATGGTAAATACGCTCACACACAATCAATAGGGTGGTCCTTAGCAACATGGGAACAATTGTTTTTATATTTAACTATCTCCCACCCTCTCATCTGATACTCCTCCGGTAGAAACTTATTGCTGCCAAAAATGGTTGTGATTGATGAATATTTAGGGTATGCTCAATCCACTTCTTTGTGATGCTATACAAAAGTATAACTATGCGAAATTGCCAATGTTAAAAAAGTTTCTATCTCATGGGGCCCAAGGCTAAAGAATATACTATATACTCAGATGTAAAGTGCATTCTATTCAATGTTTCATATCGTTGTCTTTGATTTGCTGAAATAGCTTAATAATTGATTATTAGAACCTTTTTGATAACGAATGACTAGTTATTAACTACGGTACTCCATTGGAAATGCATTGCAACTTGTCAGATATTTAACCATTAAAATGCAACGGGTTGTAGGTGCGTAGAGCAGGCAGCCAATAAATAGCGAGTTGCTGTGACATCGTATATCAAGTTGATGCAGTCGTACAACAAACAAATTAATGAATACGTTATAGGAGGGTGATAAACACTCCCCGTCTCACACCAGATGCCACTGAAAAGCAGTACGAAAAGCAGCTGCCCGAGCGCAGTTTAACCAGTAGTTTGCTATACCAGTTTTCACAGATAGAGACTACAGGAGACGAGAAAGTGGACTGATTACCAGTCATTATTCCAGGATCTGACATTGAAAGAACTCCTGTCTGTACCGAGTCTGTCTTCCGGAACCGGTCAGGCAATGACATATGCAATGGTATATGCAATGATTGAGGGCGTTAAGCATTGTATCGAAGGACTCTGTTTTGACACAACTTCCACCAACACAGGACGAAAGAAATGAGCTTGCGTTTTGGCAGAGAAGCTGCTGGAGAGAAAAGTGCTCTACTTGGCATGCAAGCATCATACCCATGAAATCCTTTTGGAGGAAGCCTTCAGCATCACAGTGGCCCAATGTTGTTGTCACAGATTACCAGCCTGGGGTGGAAGTTCCGGTCATTGCAGATGCACTCTGTGTTATTTCGGCTGAGGTCATGGACTTTCCACCTCCCAGAGTTTCCTTCATGAAACCGGGTGCCAACCCACGTGCCCGATTTATGACAAGATTAATAAATACGCTTGAGCTGTTCCTGTTCAGAGATTCAGCCTTCAAACAGACGAAACGAGAAGCACAAGATCTTGAACATTTCTGAGTCTTTGGTGTTTGGGTGTATATGAAGACCTGGATCCTCTCCCGACTACCAACTGCAGCTCCTACCAGTGACTTAGAACTATTGAAACAACTCACGACATTTGACACGCCAGCATCCAACGGTGTTCTGAAGTAGTGTGGGCAGCTTTGGTATCTAAATAGCTGATAGCATAAGCCTTCTTTGACCAATGTAGTCGAGTAAGAACAATAATGGAAGGACTCTGTCGGGAAGGAAAGGAAGATCCTCCGAAGCGTATTTCTCTAGACCAGTCCAAGGTTCCAGAATTAAGATTATGTGATTTTGTGACCGCGAACACGCAAACACGCGCAATTTCTTCAAGATTCTTGACCTGCCAGATTCCTTCCTGGAAGTCAACCCGGAGGTCTTGCTGACAAATCCAGACTATCCTCAAGCAGAAGCTGGTGTTCGAGCTTCGTGTTGTCGACGATACAACAGAACGAGGGGTTGCACTGATGCAATAATACAATGATTTGCTTACAAAGGATGAGGGACAGCTCAATTTGCTCTTCTTGTCATCAAGGATAACCGCAAGCTGTACCCCGATAGCCACAACGCTACTGTCCTCCAGGGTTTAGCTTCTGCTTCGTACCAAACTCCTGGGACTGGACTCAGAGAGCAGAATGGATCTGTACTAGAACTACACGATTACACGTACACATGTAGTTGAATGCGCTATTGTGCTTGACCATTAACACTACTGCACTGCATTCGAATGATTGATTATGTCATATCGGAAGCCTTTTAGTAGTAGCAAAACTAAGCGGCTGGAACAACCACGCAATAACCACGTTCAAATCATGTCACGTGACCATAATGACGTCATGACCCCACCCACCCTCCTGCCAATGACTCATATCGAAACTATTGGAAATCCCCGCAGTATCGATAAGATCGCTCAACCCACAGCCGAGTCAACGCACGTGTGGAAAAACGAAAAGAGTTTAAAATTTTTTTTCTGTGTAAAAAATGGACAGCGCAACGAAGACAGTAAACCAATTACGAAACATTGCCAAAGAGAAAGGCATGAAAAGATACTCGAGACTACGAAAAGCGGAACTCGTAGCACTCCAATCGTTGAGACCTGTACAATGCATTACGGCCGAACACGAAAACAATCTGTTAGACGCACCGGTTCCTGACATTAGGGTTCCAACGCTTGTTCCGAGTAAGTACACACCGCCGTCTAATACTTTGAAATCAAATTTCAGTAATGTTTTGAATGAGATGAAGAATAAGGTAAGGTCCAAACTCAACACCTTTTCAGATTGGTTGATTAATTTCGTAGTTCCTCGAGAACAGAAGCCTGTGAATGAAAGATTGGACGCGTTGAAGTCAGAGGTTTCGAGTATTTTCAGCAAAATTAATAAGAAGAAGTTCGAAATCCTAGAGACCGCGAAGGCTATCAAGGGATTTACAAAGCGATACACGATCGACGGAGCTGATGGTATCGACGCCACATCTTTCCTCGATGCTGTCAGGCCCCAGGTAGTCAGTCTGTTAACGAAAAATCGCGGGGTAAAAGTTCAATTCAATCTTATGTGTAATGGAGAAAGCGGATATGAAATCCGGGGAAGTAGTTGAGGCTGAACCTAATTTCAAATCAAAGACTGAAATCATTTTGGACTCAACTGACGTAGATGAAATATATCTCAACGCGGTGGATAAAATTAAGGAGAGCATG